>NC_069460.1:16972028-16987028 GCF_026875155.1 Cherax quadricarinatus | reverse complement strand
GTTCACCACCAGTCATGAGGGTCATGAAGGCTGGGTGTTCTGTTCACCACCAGTCATGAGGGTTATGAAGGCTGGGTGTGTTCTGTTCACCACCAGTCATGAGGGTCATGAAGGCTGGGTGTTCTGTTCACCACCAGTCATGAGGGTTATGAAGGCTGGGTGTTCTGTTCACCACCAGTCATGAGGTCATGAAGGCTGGGTGTTCTGTTCACCACCAGTCATGAGGGTTATGAAGGCTGGGTGTTCTGTTCACCACCAGTCATGAGGGTCATGAAGGCTGGGTGTTCTGTTCACCACCAGTCATGAGGTCATGAAGGCTGGGTGTTCTGTTCACCACCAGTCATGAGGGTTATGAAAGGCTGGGTTGTGTTCTGTTCACCACCAGTCATGAGGGTCATGAAGGCTGGGTGTTCTGTTCACCACCAGTCATGAGGGTTATGAAGGCTGGGTGTTCTGTTCACCAAACCCGTCATGAGGGTCATGAAGGCTGGGTGTTCTGTTCACCACCAGTCATGAGGGTCATGAAGGCTGGGTGTTCTGTTCACCACCAGTCATGAGGGTCATGAAGGCTGGGTGTTCTGTTCACCACCAGTCATGAGGGTCATGAAGGCTGGGTGTTCTGTTCACCACCAGTCATGAGGGTCATGAAGGCTGGGTGTTCTGTTCACCACCAGTCATGAGGGTCATGAAGGCTGGGTGTTCTGTTCACCACCAGTCATGAGGGTCATGAAGGCTGGGTGTTCTGTTCACCACCAGTCATGAGGGTCATGAAGGCTGGGTGTTCTGTTCACCACCAGTCATGAGGGTCATGAAGGCTGGGGGTTCTGTTTCACCACCAGTCATGAGGGTCATGAAGGCTGGGTGTTCTGTTCACCACCAGTCATGAGAGTCATGAAGGCTGGGTGTTCTGTTCACCACCAGTCATGAGGGTCATGAAGGCTGGGTGTTCTGTTCACCACCAGTCATGAGGGTCATGAAGGCTGGGTGTTCTGTTCACCACCAGTCATGAGGGTCATGAAGGCTGGGTGTTCTGTTCACCACCAGTCATGAGGGTCATGAAGGCTGGGTGTTCTGTTCACCACCAGTCATGAGGGTCATGAAGGCTGGGTGTTCTGTTCACCACCAGTCATGAGGGTCATGAAGGCTGGGTGTTCTGTTCACCACCAGTCATGAGGGTCATGAAGGCTGGGTGTTCTGTTCACCACCAGTCATGAGGGGCATGAAGGCTGGGTGTTCTGTTCACCACCAGTCATGAGGGTCATGAAGGCTGGGTGTTCTGTTCACCACCAGTCATGAGGGTCATGAAGGCTGTGTGTTTCTGTTCACCACCAGTCATGAGGGTCATGAAGGCTGGGTGTTCTGTTCACCACCAGTCATGAGGGTCATGAAGGCTGTGTGTTCTGTTCACCACCAGTCATGAGGGTCATGAAGGCTGGGTGTTCTGTTCACCACCAGTCATGAGGGTCATGAAGGCTGGGTGTTCTGTTCACCACCAGTCATGAGGTCATGAAGGCTGGGTGTTCTGTTCACCACCATCATGAGGGTCATGAAGGCTGGGTGTTCTGTTCACCACCAGTCATGAGGGTTATGAAGGCTGGGTGTTCTGTTCACCACCAGTCATGAGGGTCATGAAGGCTGGGTGTTCTGTTCACCACCAGTCATGAGGGTCATGAAGGCTGTGTGTTCTGTTCACCACCAGTCATGAGGGTCATGAAGGCTGTGTGTTCTGTTCACCACCAGTCCCTGAGGGTCATGAAGGCTGGGTGTTCTGTTCACCACCAGTCATGAGGGTTATGAAGGCTGGGTGTTCTGTTCACCACCAGTCATGAGGGTCATGAAGGCTGGGTGTTCTGTTCACCACCAGTCATGAGGGTCATGAAGGCTGTGTGTTCTGTTCACCACCAGTCATGAGGGTCATGAAGGCTGTGTGTTCTGTTCACCACCAGTCATGAGGGTCATGAAGGCTGGGTGTTCTGTTCACCACCAGTCATGAGGGTCATGAAGGCTGGGTGTTCTGTTCACCACCAGTCATGAGGGTCATGAAGGCTTTTAATACCTCACACACGGAATAAACTTTCATTATATATACACTGAGATACACGCCTTTCAGTGCACAGTACCTACACTGAGATACACATCTCTAAGGAATAGGAAGGACTGGGGATAGGATAGCGTAGTGAAGGATGTGGGTGGGTAGGGAGGGAGGGAGGGAGGGAGGGAGGGAGAGAGAGAGAGAGAGAGAGAGACAGAGAGAGAGACAGAGAGAGAGACAGAGAGACAGAGAGAGACACAGAAAGAGACACAGAGAGAGAGAGAGAGAGAGAGAGAGAGAGAGAGAGACAGACAGACAGACACAGAGAAAGACAGAGACAGACAGAAACAGACAAAAACAAGACGGACAGACAGAAGGTAAGAAAGGTTAAGTGGACTGGCCACTTTGGTTCAGTATTCAACAAGTGGTTCTTATCACAAAGTGACGAGTGCTTTGGCAAAAAATAAAAAACATTCAAATATACTCCATCCACAAACAAAATTATTATTAAAGTATATTTTTATACACACACACACACACACACACACACACACACACACACACACACACCACTGATGGTTCCCTGCAACATTGCAACAGCCATCAGGTAAATACTTCAGGTATGTATGCATGATTAAGCCAGGAACGTGAACCTGATACCTGTATACCACGCGAGAACGGTAGATCTTTAAACATACAGAGCGGCGTGCATGTACACGTGTGTGTGTGGTAGGGGACCTGAGCTACAGTCACGCTCCATCTCACCCTACAGAGGGTCATGCTAGGGGGCGAATGTGGTTAAGATTGTTAGATAGGCTAGGAATAACACACACACACGGAGAGTCTTGGGATGACACAACGCCCAGTGGTGCCAGAGCCAGTGTTATCATCAGCTGGTGGCACTCAAAGGCACCTCCGCTATGACCTGCCCACAACAGCAGTCACTACAAGACACGTCCATCAACCACGGGGGCGTTATTAATACGTAATACTTTTTCCATCATTATTCTGTGGACTTTTTTTTTAGCGGAGAGATACACTGACAGAAGTTAAAAATGTAACAACACCCAGTGTAATAACACCCGGTGTAACAACACCCAGTGTAATAATCACCCGGTGTAACAACACCCAGTGTAATATCACCCGGCGTAGCAACACCCAGTGTAACAATACCCAGTGTAACAACACCCAGTGTAACAACACCCAGTGTAACAACACCCAGTGTAACAACACCCAGTGTTATTACACTCCCCTTAAATTTGATATATATTTCCCAGCATTGTTTAGTGTGGAGGTATAAATATCTCTGTGACTGGTTGACACGACTGACCACAATGTTGTCAAGAACCTGACGTAGCAGATATTAAGAACGGAGACAGTCTGCAGCACTGACTGCAACACTGCAACACTAACTGTAACACTGACTGCAACACTGCAACACTGACTGTAACACTGACTGCAACACTAACTTCACACGACTTTTATGGTCATGTAAAACTGTTTTTAATGTCACTAATAAAACAAATTACTTCATGCATTGTGTGTGTGTGTGTGTGTGTGTGTGTGTGTGTGTGTGTGTGTGTGTGTGTGTGTGTACTCGCCAGTATGCTCACCTATATTTGCTTGTATGGGTCGAGTCTCAGCTCCTGGCCCTACCTTTTAGCTTGGCACTACTAAGTTCACTCTTTTGGCTTCGAGAGCCTTATCGTACCTCATCTTAAAGCTATGTATGGATCCTGCCTCTACCACTTCGTCCACCAAGGCGTTCCACTTCTTCGTATCCCCTGAATCTCGAGCCCCAGGAAGACCGTCCTCTGTACGATTTATTAAATTCCGAATGTTCGGTGTACGGATGCTCCGAAGTCTTTATTGTTCCTTAGATACGACACAATATCCCATGGTAAAAGGTCCTTCATGTATTGTAGACCTCTGGTTAAATGGCCCGGGAAACAGTGCAGTGAGACTTTTTTAAACGACCTGACAAGTGACTAGTTTATTGTGCACCCTCTGTCCATCCCGTGGATAGTAAAGACCCCTCGATACCTCACCCATTCCTCGGATCAAATCTGACTGCACAAACCCATCTAAATTCCCTGACTGCCTTGAAGACGGAGACGGACAGATACCTAGTGTCAGTGTCCGGTCAGCCAGGTTGTTGTTCGTACGTTGAACTACGTGCGACCAGCAGTAATAGCCTGGTTGATCAGGCCCTGACTCACGGCGATACCTGGTCAAGGACTGGGCCGCGGGGCACCCTCCAGGTAGGCACTATATGACCTGCACGGGTTTAGCGCTTCCCCAGACACACAATGGCGATGCTACACTATGCTGGGTGAAGACAGTGCCACACCCAGCCCTCTCAGAGTGCCATGAACCTCGTGTTGAGAGCCAAAGTGGGTGGAATATCTGGGGAGGTCCCATCCCAGGTTCCCCGTCCCCTGGGAAGTGGCCCATCCCCAGGCCCGTTAAACCCCCTGGTTAATCACCGGGAAGGGGAAGAAACGGCCACTGTGGCAGTCTGCACCAGAAGAATGACTGTGGCAGCCAATAGTCCGAAGGAGTGTAAATTTTCTCTTGAAATGAAGAGGGGAAAAATTCTCTCACCTATGTCTGTCTGTTTCTCTCTCTGTTTCTCTCTCTCTCTCTCTCTCTCTCTCTCTCTCTCTCTCTCTCTGTATGTTTCTAGAAATACGATAGACTTCACACAACTCTGCAATAAAAAAAACATTACCCTAGGTGTAGTAGGTACAATTTAAACTTAGGTGTAGTAGGTGTAATTCAAACTTAGGTATGGTAGGTACAATTCAAACTTAGGTATGGTAGGTACAATTCAAACTTAGGTATGGTAGGTGTAATTCAAACTTAGGTATAGTAGGTACAATTCAAACTTAGGTATGGTAGGTACAATTCAAACTTAGGTATGGTAGGTGTAATTCAAACTTAGGTGTAGTAGGTGTAATTCAAACTTAGGTATAGTAGGTACAATTCAAACTTAGGTATGGTAGGTACAATTCAAACTTAGGTATGGTAGGTGTAATTCAAACTTAGGTATAGTAGGTACAATTCAAACTTAGGTATGGTAGGTACAATTCAAACTTAGGTATGGTAGGTACAATTCAAACTTAGGTATGGTAGGTACAATTCAAACTTAGGTATAGTAGGTACAATTCAAACTTAGGTAGAGTAGGTGCAATTCAAACTTAGGTATAGTAGGTGCAATTCAAACTTAGGTAGAGTAGGTGCAATTCAAACTTAGGTAGAGTAGATACAATTCAAACTTAGGTATAGTAGGTGCAATTCAAACTTAGGTATAGTAGGTACAATTCAAAATTAGGTATAGTAGGTGCAATTCAAACATAGGTATAGAAGGTGCAATTTAAACTTAGATGTAGTAGGTGCAATTCAAACATAGGTATAGTAGGTGCAATTTAAACTTAGATGTAGTAGGTGCAATTCAAACTTAGGTATAGTAGGTGTAATTTAAACCTAGGTGTAGTAGATGCAACACAAATATGTTAGGTTCTTGGCCAGGAAACACCAAGAACACTGAAACTTCCTCTTCAGTGTTACAAACACTTCACTAATGACCGCGTATATGTTGAGAATCCTCATTTAGTTTCATTGTAACAGCAATAACTTCCATTTTCCTCTGTGTACCTTGTTGATCTAGATGACTGTGGTGGGTGGCATCTGGGGTATGTTTCACGCCTCACTCTCTCCTTCTCTCCCTTTCCTTCCTTCTTGTCAAACGCTTCACTTTCTGCACGTGATGGTGACAGGAGAGGAGAGGTGGAGGTGAAGCAACGAGAAAGAGGAGGAGGAAGAGGGAGAGAAAGAGGAGGAAGCTACGAAAAACGAGAAGAGATGTGACGATAATGGAGAGATGAAGTGAAGGTAACTGAGGGAGAGGAGAGCGAGTAATGTGCCTCATTATGTGGTCGTAGAGGGGGAGTAGTAGCGAGGGAGGGAGGGAGAGAAGCAGTGAGAAAAGGAGAGGATGCGATAAACAAGAAGTGTGAGAGGCAGTAACAACGTACTCGAGAAGACTTAAAGAAATTACGACCTAAAGTAACTTCAAGAAGTCACACCTTACAAGTAACTTGAAGAAGTCACACCTTACAAGTAACTTCAAGAAGTCACACCTTACAAGTAACTTCAAGGAGTCACACCTTACAAGTAACTTCAAGAAGTCACACCTTACAAGTAACTTCAAGGAGTCACACCTTACAAGTAACTTCAAGGAGTCACACCTTACAAGTAACTTCAAGAAGTCACACCTTACAAGTAACTTCAAGAAGTTACACCTTACAAGTAACTTCAAGGAGTCACACCTTACAAGTAACTTCAAGAAGTTACACCTTACAAGTAACTTCAAGGAGTCACACCTTACAAGTAACTTGGAGAAGTCACACCTTACAAGTAACTTGGAGAAGTCACACCTTACAAGTAACTTCAAGAAGTCACACCTTACAAGTAACTTCAAGGAGTCACACCTTACAAGTAACTTCAAGAAGTCACACCTTACAAGTAACTTCAAGAAGTCACACCTTACAAGTAACTTCAAGAAGTCACACCTTACAAGTAACTTCAAGGAGTCACACCTTACAAGTAACTTGGAGAAGTCACACCTTACAAGTAACTTCAAGGAGTCACACCTTACAAGTAACTTCAAGGAGTCACACCTTACAAGTAACTTCAAGAAGTCACACCTTACAAGTAACTTCAAGAAGTCACACCTTACAAGTAACTTCAAGAAGTCACACCTTACAAGTAACTTCAAGAAGTCACACCTTACAAGTAACTTCAAGGAGTCACACCTTACAAGTAACTTCAAGGAGTCACACCTTACAAGTAACTTCAAGAAGTCACACCTTACAAGTAACATCAAGAAGTCACACCTTACAAGTAACTTCAAGAAGTCACACCTTACAAGTAACATCAAGAAGTCACACCTTACAAGTAACTTCAAGAAGTCACACCTTACAAGTAACATCAAGAAATCACACCTTACAAGTAACTTCAAGGAGTCACACCTTACAAGTAACTTCAAGAAGTCACACCTTACAAGTAACTTCAAGGAGTCACACCTTACAAGTAACTTCAAGAAGTTAATTCAGTTGTCGTTTATCATTACTTTCGCTGTTGTGTTACTGATGATGGTCCTAAACTTTGCCAGAAATCCAGTGACAATTTTAGTTATTATTGGAACTTATATATACGTATTTTTGTGGTGACTGTCTCCACCCAGAGAAGCTTGAGCATGTTAGATGTGTATGTATGTATGTCTGTGTATTTGTCTCTTTGTATGTCTGTGTATTTGTCTCTTTGTATGTCTGTGTATTTGTCTCTTTGTATGTTTATTTGTCTCTTTGTATGTCCGTGTATTTGTATCTTTGTATGTCCGTGTATTTGTCTCTTTGTATGTCCGTGTATTTGTCTCTTTGTATGTCTGCGTATTTGTCTCTTTGTATGTCTGCGTATTTGTCTCTTTGTATGTCTGCGTATTTGTCTCTTTGTATGTCCGTGTATTTGTCTCTTTGTATGTCCGTGTATTTGTCTCTTTGTATGTCTGCGTATTTGTCTCTTTGTATGTCTGCGTATTTGTCTCTTTGTATGTCTGCGTATTTGTCTCTTTGTATGTCTGTGTATTTGTCTTTTTGCATGTCTGTGTATTTGTCTCTTTGTATGTCTGCGTATTTGTCTCTTTGTATGTCTGCGTATTTGTCTCTTTGTATGTCTGCGTATTTGTCTCTTTGTATGTCTGCGTATTTGTCTCTTTGTATGTCTGCGTATTTGTCTCTTTGTATGTCTGTGTATTTGTCTTTTTGCATGTCTGTGTATTTGTCTCTTTGTATGTCTGCGTATTTGTCTCTTTGTATGTCTGCGTATTTGTCTCTTTGTATGTCTGCGTATTTGTCTCTTTGTATGTCTGCGTATTTGTCTCTTTGTATGTCTACGTATTTGTCTCTTTGTATGTCTGTGTATTTGTCTCTTTGTATGTCTGTGTATTTGTCTCTTTGTATGTCTGTGTATTTGTCTCTTTGTATGTCTGCGTATTTGTCTCTTTGTATGTCTGCGTATTTGTCTCTTTGTATGTATGTATTTGTCTCTTTGTATGTCTGCGTATTTGTCTCTTTGTATGTATTTGTCTCTTTGTATGTCTGTGTATTTGTCTCTTTGTATGTCTGCGTATTTGTCTCTTTGTATGTCCGTGTATTTGTCTCTTTGTATGTCTGCGTATTTGTCTCTTTGTATGTCTGCGTATTTGTCTCTTTGTATGTCTGCGTATTTGTCTCTTTGTATGTATGTATTTGTCTCTTTGTATGTCTGCGTATTTGTCTCTTTGCATGTCTGCGTATTTGTCTCTTTGTATGTCTGCGTATTTGTCTCTTTGTATGTCTGCGTATTTGTCTCTTTGTATGTCCGTGTATTTGTCTCTTTGTATGTCTGCGTATTTGTCTCTTTGTATGTCCGTGTATTTGTCTCTTTGTATGTCTGCGTATTTGTCTCTTTGTATGTCTGCGTATTTGTCTCTTTGTATGTCTGCATATTTGTCTCTTTGTATGTATGTATTTGTCTCTTTGTATGTCTGCGTATTTGTCTCTTTGTATGTCTGCGTATTTGTCTCTTTGTATGTCTGCGTATTTGTCTCTTTGTATGTCTGCGTATTTGTCTCTTGTATGTCTGCGTATTTGTCTCTTTGTATGTCCGTGTATTTGTCTCTTTGTATGTCTGCGTATTTGTCTCTTTGTATGTCTGTGTATTTGTCTCTTTGTATGTCTGCGTATTTGTCTCTTTGTATGTCTGCGTATTTGTCTCTTTGTATGTATGTATTTGTCTCTTTGTATGTCTGCGTATTTGTCTCTTTGTATGTCTGTGTATTTGTCTCTTTGTATATATGTATTTGTCTCTTTGTATGGTTATTTGTCTCTTTGTATGTCTGCGTATTTGTCTCTTTGTATGTCTGCGTATTTGTCTCTTTGTATGTCTGTGTATTTGTCTCTTTGTATGTCTGCGTATTTGTCTCTTTGTATGTCTGTGTATTTGTCTCTTTGTATATATGTATTTGTCTCTTTGTATGGTTATTTGTCTCTTTGTATGTCTGCGTATTTGTCTCTTTGTATATCTGTGTCTCACTATTGGTCTATGTCTGTATTTTTCTTTGTATGTCTGCACATCTGTCTGTCACTGTATGTGTCTTTAAGTCTGTATATTCTGTCAATATGTTTGTATATCTGCCTATCTGTGTATATTTATGTCTATGTTTTTTTAGTGTGTTAGTTACCATTTTGTCCTAGGCACATGTCGATTAGACACTAGGCCTGTTGCATAGTGTGTGTGTGTGTGTGTGTGTGTGTGTGTGTGTGTGTGTGTGTGTGGTTTTCAATATCTTCCTTACTGATAATAAAAAAAATGCTGGGGTATCAGATCCTATGTAATTTGTCGTCGTGATTGCTTCCAGGCGTCAGAGGTAAGACTTCAGACCTACGACAAAGGGTCAAGGGTCATGGTCACAGATGTAAGTTCAGTAGTTGCCTGCCGTGGTTAGATTAGATTGATTTAGGTTAGTTTAACTTAGGCTACTTAAGGCTAGGTTACGCTAGGTTAGGTTATGCTAGGTTATGATAGGTTAGGTTATGCTAGGTTAGGTTTATGCTAGATTAGGTTAGGTTATGCAAGATTAAGTTATGCTAGGCAAGGCTATGCTAGGTTAGGTTATCCTAGGTTAGGTTACGCTAGGTTAGGTTATCCTAGGTTAGGTTATGCTAGGTTAGGTTATCCTAGGTTAGGTTATCCTAGGTTAGGTTACGCTAGGTTAGGTTATCCTACGTTAGGTTATGCTAAGTTAGGTTATCCTAGGTTAGGTTACGCTAGGTTAGGTTACGCTAGGTTAGGTTATGCTAGGTTAGGTTATGCTAGGTTAGGCTATGCTAGGTTAGGTTATGCTAGGCTAGGCTATACTAAGTTAGGTTATCCTAGGTTAGGTTACGCTAGGTTAGGTTATGCTAGGTTAGGTTACGTTATGCTAGGTTACGGAATGCTAGGTTAGGCTACGTTAGGTTATGCTAGGTTAGGTTATACTAGGTTAGGTTATGCTATTTTACGTTATGTTATGCTAGGTTAGGTTACGCTAGGTTAGGTTATGCTAGGTTAGGTTATGCTAGATTAGGTTAGGTTAATTTGGGTTACGTTAGTTTACGCTAGGTTAGGTTATGCTAGGTTACGTTACGTTAACGCTAGGTTAGGTTATGCTAGGTTAGGCTAATTTGGGTTAGGTTAGGTTATGCTAGGTTAGGTTAATTTGGGTTAGGTTATGCTAGGTTAGGTTAGGTTAATTTGGATTACGTTAGGCTCGTCTACCTTGCTTGACCAAGTACTCCCACGTGTACTAAGTACTCCCAAGTATTACCATGTACTCCCATGTATACTAAGTACTCCCAAGTATTCCCATGTACTCCCATGTACTTCCATGTACTCCTAAGTATTCACATGTACCCCCAAGTATTCACATGTACTTCCATGTATACCATGTACTCCCATGTACTTCCATGTACTCCCAAGCACTTGCATGTACTCCCATGTACTTCCATGTACTCCCATGTGCTTCCATGTACTCCCATGTACTACCAATTACTTCCATGTACTCCCATGTACTTCCATGTACTCCCAAGCACTTCCATGTACTCCCAAGCACTTCCATGTACTCCTAAGCATTTCCATGTACTCCAAAGCACTTCCATGTACTCCCAAGCACTTCCATGTACTCTCAAGCACTTCCATGTACTCCCAAGCACTTCCATGTACTCCCATGTACTCCCATGTACTTCCATGTACTCCCAAGCACTTCCATGTACTCCCAAGCACTTCCATGTACTCCCATGTACTCCCAAGCACTTGCATGTACTCCCAAGCACTTGCATGTACTCCCATGTACTTCCATGTACTCCCAAGCACTTCCATGTACTCCCATGTACTCCCAAGCACTTCCATGTACTCCCATGTACTCCCAAGCACTTCCATGTACTCCCAAGCACTTCCATGTACTCCCATGTACTCCCAAGCACTTCCATGTACTCCCATGTACTCCCAAGCACTTCAATGTACTTCCATGTACTCCCAAGCACTTCCATGTACTCCCATGTACTCCCAAGCACTTCCATGTACTCCCATGTACTCCCAAGCACTTCCATGTACTCCCATGTACTCCCAAGCACTTCCATGTACTCCCATGTACTCCCAAGCACTTCCATGTACTCCCATGTACTCCCAAGCACTTCCATGTACTTCCATGTACTCCCAAGCACTTCCATGTACTTGCATGTACTCCCAAGCACTTGCATGTACTCCCAAGTACTCTCATATTCTCTTCCATTTCCTTCTTTTCTCAAGTCTTCCATTCTTATTCTCCTCTCAGCCTTTTTACCCTCTACTTCTCCAGTTCCCCTTGCTCATTACCCCTCCCCTCATATTACCCCTTCCCTCCCCTCACATTACCCCAACACCATCCCCTCTCGCACCCTTTCCTCCCCTCCTCACAATACCCCAACCCCCTCCCCTATCACACTACTACCCCTCACCTCATATTACCCAACACCCTCCCCTCTCGCACCCCTAACCCCTCTCGCACCCCTACTCCCCTCACACCACTACCCCTCCCCTCACATTACCCCTACCCCCCTCCCCTATCACACCACTACCTTTCCACTAATATTACCCCAACACCCTCCCCTCTCGCACCCCTTCCCTCCCCTCACACTACCCTTACCCCTCCCCTCCCACACCACTACTCTTCCCCTCACATTACTCCTACCCCCTCTCCCTATCACACCCCTACCCTCCCCTCTAACACCCATACCTCTCCCCTCACATTAGCCCTACCCTATCACACCACTACCCCTCCCCTCACATTACACTTGCCCCTCCCTATCACATCTCTACTCCTCCCTCACAATACCCCTACCCACTCCCCTCTCACACCCCTACCCCTCCCCTAACATTACCCCTACCCCCTCCTCCCCTATCACACTAATACCCACCTCCACTAACATTACCCCAACACCCTCCCCTCTCGCATCCCTCCCTACCCTCACATTACCCCTACCCCTTCCCTCTCATATCACTACCCTTCCCCCTCACATTACTCCTACCCCCTCCCTCTCTCACACCCCTACCCCTTCCCTATCACACCACCTTCCCTCTCCCTCACACTGCCCCTACCCCTTCCCTCTCGCACCCCTTCCCTCCGCTCTCATTACCCCCACAATTCACCTCCTGGAGGTTTCGAGTTACAATACACATGCACTGTGGGAGCCCCATTCATGTTGTGTGCACTCTCTCACCTTCATTCATGGTGTTGTGTGCACTCTCTCACCTCCATTCATGGTGTTGTGTGCACTCTCTCACCTCCATTCATGGTGTTGTGTGCACTCTCTCACCTTCATTCATGGTGTTGTGTGCACTCTCCTCACCTCCATTCATGGTGTTGTGTGCACTCTCTCTCACCTTCATTCATGGTGTTGTGTGCACTCTCTCACCTTCATTCATGTTGTTGTGTGCACTCTCTCACCTTCATTCATGTTGTTGTGTGCACTCTCTCACCTCCATTCATGGTGTTGTGTGCACTCTATCACCTTCATTCACGGTTTTGTGTGCACTCTCTCACCTCCATTCACGGTGTTGTGTGCACTCACCTTCATTCATGGTGTTGTGTGCACTCTCTCACCTTCATTCATGGTGTTGTGTGCACTCTCTCACCTTCATTCATGGTGTTGTGTGCACTCACCTTCATTCATGGTGTTGTGTGCACTCTCTCACCTTCATTCATGGTGTTGTGTGCACTCTCTCACCTTCATTCATGGTGTTGTGTGCACTCTCTCACCTTCATTCATGGTGTTGTGTGCACTCACCTTCATTCATGGTGTTGTGTGCACTCTCTCACCTTCATTCATGGTGTTGTGTGCACTCTCTCACCTTCATTCATGGTGTTGTGTGCACTCTCTCACCTTCATTCATGGTGTTGTGTGCACTCACCTTCATTCATGGTGTTGTGTGCACTCTCTCACCTTCATTCATGGTGTTGTGTGCACTCACCTTCATTCATGGTGTTGTGTGCACTCTCTCACCTTCATTCATGGTGTTGTGTGCACTCTCTCACCTTCATTCACGGTGTTGTGTGCACTCTCTCACCTTCATTCATGGTGTTGTGTGCACTCTCTCACTTTCATTCATGGTGTTGTGTGCACTCTCTCACCTTCATTCATGGTGTTGTGTGCACTCTCTCACCTCCATTCACGGTGTTGTGTGCACTCTCTCACCTTCATTCATGGTGTTGTGTGCACTCTCTCACCTTCATTCATGGTGTTGTGTGCACTCTCTCACCTTCATTCATGGTTTGTGTGCACTCTCTCACCTTCATTCATGGTGTTGTGTGCACTCTCTCACCTTCATTCATTGTGCTGTGTGCACTCTCTCACCTCCATTCATGGTGTTGTGTGCACTCTCTCGCCTCCATTCATGGTGTTGTGTGCACTTTCTAACCTCCATTCATGTGTTTGTGTGCACTCTCTCACCTTCATTCATGGTGTTGTGTGCACTCTCTCACCTTCATTCATGGTGTTGTGTGCACTCTCTCACCTTCATTCATGGTGTTGTGTGCACTCTCTCACCTTCATTCATGGTGTTGTGTGCACTCTCTCACCTTCATTCATGGTGTTGTGTGCACTCTCTCACCTTCATTCATGGTGTTGTGTGCACTCTCTCACCTTCATTCATGGTGTTGTGTGCACTCTCTCACCTTCATTCATGTGTTGTGTGCACTCTCTCACCTCCATTCATGGTGTTGTGTGCACTCTCTCACCTTCATTCATGGTGTTGTGTGCACTCTCTCACCTTCATTCATGGTGTTTGTGTGCACTCTCTCACCTTCATTCATGGTGTTGTGTCACTCTCTCACCTTCATTCATGGTGTTTGTGTGCACTCTCTCACCTTCATTCATGGTGTTGTGTGCACTCTCTCACCTTCATTCATGGTGTTGTGTGCACTCTCTCACCTTCATTCATGGTGTTGTGTGCACTCTCTCACCTTCATTCATGGTGTTGTGTGCACTCTCACCTCCATTCATGGTGTTGTGTGCACTCTCTCACCTTCATTCATGGTGTTGTGTGCACTCTCTCACCTTCATTCATGGTGTTGTGTGCACTCTCTCTCACCTCCATTCATGGTGTTGTGTGCACTCTCTCACCTCCATTCATGGTGTTGTGTGCACTCTCTCACCTCCATTCACGGTGTTGTGTGCACTCTCTCACCTTCATTCATGGTGTTGTGTGCACTCTCTCACCTCCATTCATGGTGTTGTGTGCACTCTCTCGCCTCCATTCATGGTGTTGTGTGCACTTTCTAACCTCCATTCATGGTGTTGTGTGCACTCTCTCACCTTCATTCATGGTGTTGTGTGCACTCTCTCACCTTCATTCATGGTGTTGTGTTGCACTCTCTCACCTTCATTCATGGTGTTGGTGCACTCTCTCACCTTCATTCATGGTGTTGTGTGCACTCTCTCACCTTCATTCATGGTGTTGTGTGTCACTCTCTCACCTTCATTCATGGTGTTGTGTGCACTCTCTCACCTTCATTCATGGTGTTGTGTGCACTCTCTCACCTCCATTCATGGTGTTGTGTGCACTCTCTCACCTTCATTCATGGTGTTGTGTGCACTCTCTCACCTTCATTCATGGTGTTGTGTGCACTCTCTCACCTTCATTCATGGTGTTGTGTGCACTCTCTCACCTTCATTCATGGTGTTGTGTGCACTCTCTCACCTTCATTCATGGTGTTGTGTGCACTCTCTCACCTTCATTCATGGTGTTGTGTGCACTCTCTCACCTTCATTCATGGTGTTGTGTGCACTCTCTCACCTTCATTCATGGTGTTGTGTGCACTCTCTCACCTCCATTCATGGTGTTGTGTG
>NC_069460.1:16957028-16969528 GCF_026875155.1 Cherax quadricarinatus | reverse complement strand
AAACAGACACGAGGCATTAAACTATAGACCAGTGTCACTGACGTGTATAGTATGCAAAGTCATGGAGAAGATTATCAGGAGGAGAGTGGTGGAGCACCTAGAACGGAACAAGCTTATAAACGACAACCAGCACGGAAGTAAGACACGAGAAAGGGGTGGGTAGAGTGCATTTTCTTGGACTACAAGAATACCTGCGATACAGTTCCTCACAGGAGATTGGTGCAGAAGCTAGAGGATCAGGCACACATAACAGGAAGGGAACTGCAATGGATCAGAGAATACCTGACAGGGAGGCAACAACGAGTCATGGTACGTGACGAGATATCACAGTGGACGCCTTTGACGAGCGAGGTTCCACAGGGGTCAGTCCTAGGACCAGTGCTGTTTTTTTGGTATATGTGAATGACATGACGGAAGGAATAGACTCAGAACTATCCCTGTTCGCAGATGATGTGAAGTTAATGAGAAGAACTCAATCAGATGAGGACCAGGCAAGATTAAAGAGAGACCTGGACAGGCTGGAAGCTTGGTCCAGCAACTGACTTCTTGAATTTAACCCCGCCAAATGCAAAGTCGGAGAAGGGCAAAGAAGACCGCAGACGGCTAGGTGGACAAAGACTGCAAACCTCACTCAAGGAGAAAGATCTTGGGTATAATACCGAGCACGTCTCCGGAAGCACGCATCAACCAGATAACTGCTGCAGCATATGGGCGCCTGGCAAACCTGAGAATAGCGTTCCGATACTTCAGTAAGGAATCGTTCAAGACTCTGTACACCGTGTACATCAGGCCCATACTGGAGTATGCAGCACCAGTTTGGAACCTACACCTGGTCAAGCACGTCAAGAAATTAGAGAAAGTGCAAAAGTTTGCAACAAGGCTAGTTCAAGAGATTACGGGAATGTCCTACGATGAAAGGTTAAGGAAAATCGGCCTGACGAAACTGTAGGACAGGAGGGTTAGGGGAGACATGATAACGAAATACAAAATACTGCGAGGAATTGACAAGGTGGACAGAGACATGATGTTCCAGAGATGGGACAAAGAAACAATTGGAAGTTGAAGACTCAGTTGAGTCAAAGAGATGTTAGGAAGTATTTCTTTAGTCATAGAGTTGTCAGGAAGTGGAATAGTCCGGCAATTGATGTAGTGGAGGCAGGAACCATACACAGTTTTAAAACGAGATATGATAAAGCTCATGGAGCAGGAGAGAGTGGACCTTGTAGCGACGAATGAAGAGGCGGGGCCAGGAGCTATGAATCGACCTTTGCAACCACAATTAGGTGAGTACAGCTGATTATATACACACACACAGTTTAATAATCAAACCGATTAAAAAACTAATACATAATTAAGACAGCTATGTGTACATGGTAGTTACCTGTAGTTACCAGGGGGTCACCGCCCCCGCGACCCGCTCACAGACCAGGCCTCCTTATTCACGAAATCATAAGACGACCGCCAACAAATCAGAGAGACGATAGTGTTGAAACTCATGGGAGGTGAATCCTAACTCGTGGACCAGTTGTTAGCACACCGGCCTGAGTGGTCTGCGGTTTGACAAGTCTCCTGACTGCTACCCTGAGTGATCAGGCTGTTGGTAAGAAGTAGAGAGACAATACAGCAGAAACAGATAGGTAGGCTGCACCTTCCTGGACCAGTGGTGCCTATGCTAACCTTCCTATGGTGTAGAAATATACCTAGTTGGGCAAATCTTATTGTGGCTAGCTGGTCCAGTGGCTAACGCGACGGTCTGGAGTTTTGAGACTCTCAGATCGCGGGTTCTATCCCCGCCCGTGGTATGGTTTGTTCGCAATCGTGTCATTACGATTTCGTGAGTCACAAGGCAGCATTTGACACAGTTCACCCCCCCCCCCCTTCCCCAGACTGACACTGGATAACGCTTTTCAAAGAGCGAAACGTTCTTTTAAGAAACTACTGAGAACAATATTAATGGGAGAACACAAGGGAGAACTCTGGTGTCTTTAATAACAATACAATACAATACAAAAATGAAAAATAATAACAAAAGATACAATACAATATAAACGAAAACACAACGACAACACAATGAAAGTACAATTTAAATACAATGACAATACAATGACAATACAATGACTTTGGTTGGAGGAGTCTGGTGGTGAGTGGTCAGTAGAGGTGAGAGTATATAAATAAACTTACCTGCCTCAGACCTTAACGTCTGACTCTGTATTTATATATAGTTCTCTCTCTCTCTCTCTCTCTCTCTCTCTCTCTCTCACACACACACACACACACACACACACACACATACACACACAGAAGAGGAAAGAAAATAGGAACCATCAAAAGGGTTATAGGAAGAAAAGTAAATCTTAAGGAGGGAGGGAGAGAGAGAGAGAGAGAGAGAGAGAGAATCAGTCATTGTAGGATGAGCCTCAACTCTGTTTCACGACTATTGTTACTCCTCCTCCTCCTCGTCCTCCACCTCCTCCTCCTCCTCCACCAACCATTAACACAACCATCCACCACCATTTAAACGAAGGTACAATAAGTCGGTACATAAGTCTGTATTATATGTCAAGACACTGTAAAGTCATAGAGTCAAATGAATTCTTATTTATCTTTTAGCTAGACCTAGCTAAAGGGGTGAAAGGCTCTTGATTCAAGGAACTGGTTGAAGGAGATAAGAGGTAGGGAGAGTGGGAAGAAATGGTGAGAAGACATGTTTGATTTAGGAAAGTTGTATACATCAGCAGTGTGCTGTTACACTGTTTATGATAGTTACACAGTGGGAACAAAATAAGCGATGTGTTGTTGTACAGTGGGTCACATATAGTGTTGAAATGTGTCAGCCTGAGCTGGTAGACTTCAGTAAGACAATGAGGATATGGTCAAGTATTCCATTAAAGGTTCATCAGCTACGACAGCATCAAAGGTTCATCAGCTACGACAGCATCAAAGGTTCATCAGCTACGACAGCATCAAAGGTTCATCAGCTACGACAGCATCAAAGGTTCATCAGCTACGACAGCATCAAAGGTTCATCAGCTACGACAGCATCAAAGGTTCATCAGCTACGACAGCATCAAAGGTTCATCAGCTACGACAGCATCAAAGGTTCATCAGCTACGACATCATCAAAGGTTCATCAGCTACAACATCATCAAAGGTTCATCAGCTACGACAGCATCAAAGGTCCATCAGCTACGACAGCATCAAAGGTCCATCAGCTACGACAGCATCAAAGGTTCATCAGCTACGACAGCATCAGAGGTTCATCAGCTACGACAGCATCAAAGGTTCATCAGCTACGACAGCATCAAAGGTCCATCAGCTACGACAGCATCAAAGGCTCATCAGCTACGACAGCATCAAAGGTTCATCAGCTACGACAGCATCAAAGGTCACCTTCAAGCAGAGCTGCAGTTACTATTACTTAACAACTACCATCCCTAGTTAGGTAAAAATAACTACGACACACTATGCAAATTAATGTAGTTACAAATCACCAGCTGAGTGTGAGAGAAGGCCGAGAAGCAATGGAAGAAGAGGGAAACAAAAATGGGTAAGAAGTGTGGGAAGGAACAGAGGGAAGGAGGGGAAAGTAGAAGGAAACGAAGAGGAGTAACTGAAGTAGAAGGAAGATGGACACTAAGAAGTACAGTGTAATAAAGTTTTTAGTAATCATAGTAGCCATGTGACCTTCTCGCGTTGCCTCACACGCGGGTCACTTACAGCAAAAACCTCAGAGGCGTTGAAGGACATGTGAAGTGTGGCTGATCTCCCTTGATACTCCACCACCACTGTGACTCCCACCTTCCATTCATAAATATACATGGGGGAAACTCCCGGGATTATGTCAGACACTTAGAGAGAGAGAGAGAGAGAGAGAGAGAGAGAGAGAGAGAGAGAGAGAGAGAGAGAGAGAGAGAGAGAGAGAGAGAGAGAGAGAGAGAGACCGTCAAAATTTAGAATGGACTAGATATGGTGTCTAAGCATTGTTTACGGATTTTACAAATACCAATGAAAGTCACAATACCGTGACTGAAGCAATACACAAATAACCCGCACACAGGAGAGAGGAGCTTACGACGACGTTTCGGTCCGTCTTGGACCACTTACAAAGCCACAGTGTGACTTTGTAAATGGTCAAAGTCGGACCGAAACGTCATCGTAAGCTCCTCTCTCTTATTTACAAATATTCTTTTTCACTTTTCCTGGGCACCAAGGGCGGTCGATACTATGTTAGAAGACACAGTCTCGCCCCTTCCCTCCAGTTTTTATATATAAAAGCCCGCTGAGTGGGCGAAACATCGTTTCTTTTAGCACCAACGGAGGTCCAAGATACATCAGGTGCAGCATCAAGCTTCACCTGACTCGCCATCACATTCCCGCAGCGCATGTTGACGCGCAGGAGTTTTCTCTCAATGAATCGCGAGGCATCGCGCGAAACCCGACTCTCTCACGGAATCTGTCTCACAGAATCCCCGGGAACAGTGGTGTCAACCTGGCATCTGGATGACACTAGGAACGGCGAGGGTACACTTTAGTGATGCCACACAACAATGAGCATTTCTTCAGTAGTTTAGAAGAGAAAATTACATACATCGACGTGTGAATGAAAGAGACAGCTTTAGGAACAACCAGTTTACTGGGACCATGTGTTAGAGCTCTACATGTGCAGCACCTAGGTATTGAACGTGGGTTCAATTCTTCATCGGTGTGGAATTGCTAAGTGATGACCACACCCTACTGGTTCAAGTGAAAGGTTCAGTGATGCTGACAAGATGTGGCATTCACTACAGAAATCGTTTCGCTACAGGTGTGTTTTTCCGTCCTGAGAAAACGCCCTCGTTACGAAACGTTTCCTGCAATAAAAGTGTTTTTCCATGACCTGGACGTCATTCAGATTTGCACATTTTGCCGCCAGAGCTGTACCTATTAGATAAATGGACACACATGCAACGTTTCGAATACTTTTAGGCTACGTTTTGCTCGCCATGAACTTGCTAAGACCCAAGTGTACATAAAAGAAGAGAGTAAGAAGTGAGTGAGTGGCAATTCTTTTAATCATAACTAATTACTAAACCCATAACGGACATAATTGAGACGTAAAGACAGACAAAAACAAAGATAATTAACAACAGACCTGTACACAGGTAAAACCTGGATTTAACAAGATAGTTGTGTACAAGTAACACGTGTCACTGTTGTTGGGTCTCTATGCTATTCTTGATATTATGGGGCTGCTTGCCCCGGTGGCTGCTGTGATGGATGCTTCTAAACACTTACTCGTGCGTAGTTCTGTTTGAGAGATATGCTTGTGTTATTGCACTTCATGAGGACTTCAGTGAATCACGCATTCATCGATATGGTTACCTGATGTGCCCGCATATTTATTCTGCTTAATACGTGTCTCCACAGCAGCAGCATCACACAGCATCACCATAAAGCATCATCACACAGCATCATCACGTAGCAGCATCACACAGCAGCATCACACAGCATGAACAAGTTACTACAACTGGAATTCCTTCTCTCTCCTGTTCTCCTCTCCTGCCTCTCCCCTCCTCTCCTGCCTCTCCCCTCCCCTCCTGCTTCTTCCCTCATCTCCTGCCTTTTCCCTCCTCTCCTGCCTCTCCCCTCCTCTCCTGCCTCTCCCCTCCTCTCCTGCCTCTCCCCTCCTCCCAAGCCACTCCCCTCCTCTCATGCCTCTCCCCTCCTCTCCTGCCTCTTACCTCCTCTCCTGCCTCATCCCTCCTCTCCAGCCTCTCCCCCCCTCTCCTTCCTCTCCCCTCCTGCCTCTTCCTCCTCTCCAGCCTCTCCCCTCCTCTCCTGCCTCCCTTCCCTCCCTCTCCAGCCTCTCTCCCTCCTCTCCTGCCTCTCCCCTCCTCCTCTCTGCCTCTCCCCTCCTCTCCTGCCTCTTTCCTCTCCTCTCCAGCCTCTCCTCCCCTCCCTCTCCTGCCTCTTCCCTCCTACTCCAGCCTCTCCCCCTCCTCCCTCTTCCCTCCTCTCCAGCCTCTCCCCTCCTCTCCTGCCTCTTCCCTCCTCTCCAGCCTCTCCCCTCCTCTCCTGCCTCTTCCCTCCTCTCCAGCCTCTCCCCTCCTCTCCAGCCTCTTCCCTCCTTCCAGCCTCTCCCCTCCTCTCCTGCCTCTTCCCTCCTTTCCAGCCTCCCCCTCCCCTCCTCTTCCCTCCTCTTCCCTCCTCTCCAGCCTCTCCCTCCTCTCCCCCTCCTCTCCTGCCTCTTCCCTCCTCTCCAGCCTCTCCCCCCCTCCTCTCCTGCCTCTTCCCTCCCTCTCCAGTCTCTTCCCCTCCTCTCCAGCCTCTTCCCTCCTCTCCAGCCTCTCCCCTCCCTGCCTCTTCCCTCCTCTTCCAGCCTCTCCCCCCTCTCCTGCCTCTTCCCTCCTCTCCAGTCCTCTCCCCCTCCCTCTCCAGCCCTCTTCCCTCCTCCCCCAGCCTCTCCCCTCCTCTCCTGCCTCTTCCCTCCTTTCCAGCCTCTCCCCTCCTCTCCTGCCTCTTCCCTCCTCTCCAGCCTCTCCCCTCCTCTCCTGCCTCTTCCCTCCTCTCCAGCCTCTCCCCTCCTCTCCTGCCTCTTCCCCTCATCTCCAGCCTCTCCCCTCCTCTCCTGCCTCTTCCTCCTCCTCTCCTGCCCTCTTCCCTCCTCTCCAGCCTCTCCCCTCCTCTCCTGCCTCTTCCCTCCTCTCCAGCCTCTTTCCCTCCTCTCCTGCCTCTTTTCCGCTCCTCTCCACCTCTCCCCTCCTCTCCTGTCTCTTCCCTCCTCTCCAGCCTCTCCCCTCCTCCTCTCCACCTCTCCCTCCCTCTCCAGCCTCTCCCTCTCTCTCCTGCCCTCTTCCCTCCTCTCCTGCCTGCCCTTCCCTCCTCTCCTGCCTCTTCTCTCCTCTCCAGGCTCTCCCCTCTCTGCTCTGCCTCTTCCTCCCTCCTCCTCCAGCCTCTCCCCTCCTCTCCTGCCTCTTCCCTCCTCTCCAGTCTCTCCCCCTCCTCTCCAGCCTCTTCCCTCCTCTCCAGCCTCTCCCCTCCTCTCCTGCCTCTCTCCCTCCTTTCCAGCCTCTCCCCTCCTCTCCTCCTCTCTCCCTCCTCTCCAGTCTCTCCCCTCCTCTCCTGCCTCTTCCCTCCTCTCCAGCCTCTCCCCTCCTCTCCTGCCTCTTCCCTCCTCTCCTGCCTCTTCCCTCCTCTCCAGCCTCTCCCCTCCTCTCCTGCCCTCCTTCCCTCCTCTCCAGCCTCTTCCCTCCTCTCCAGCCTCCCCTCCTCCTCTCCTGCCTCTTCCCTCCTCTCCAGCCTCTTCCCTCCTCTCCAGCCTCTCCCCTCCTCTCCTGCCTCTTCCCTCCTCTCCTGCCTCTTCCCTCCTCTCCTCCTCCTCTCCGCCTCTTCCCTCCTCTCCAACCTCTTCCCTCCTCTCCAGCCTCTCCCCTCCTCTCCCTGCCTCTTCCCTCCTCTCCTGCCTCTTCCCTCCTCTCCTGCCTCTTCCCCTCCTCTCCAGCCTCTCCCTGCCTCTTCCCTCCTCTCCAGCCTCTCCCCTCCTCTCCTGCCTCTTCCCTCCTCTCCTGCCTCTTCCCTCCTCTCCAGCCTCTCCTCCTCTTCCCTCCCTCTCCACCTCTCTCCCTCCTCTCCTGCCTCTTCCCTCCTCTCCTGCCTCTTCCCTCCTCTCCAGCCTCTCCCCTCCTCTCCTGCCTTTTCCCTCCTCTCCAGCCTCTCCCCTCCTCTCCTGCCTCTTCCCTCCTCTCCCCTCCTCTCCCTGCCTCTCCTGCCTCTTCCCTCCTCTCCAGCCTCTCCTCTCCTCTCCTGCCTTTTCCCTCCTCTCCAGCCTCTCCCTCCTCTCCCTGCCTCTTCCCTCCTCTCCTGCCTCTTCCCTCCTCTCCGCCCTCTTCCCTCCTCTCCAGCTCTCCCCTCTTCTGCCTCTTCCCTCCTCTCCAGCCTCTCCCCTCCTCTCCTGCCTCTTCCCTCCTCTCCTGCCTCTTCCCTCCTCTCCAGCCTCTCCCCTCCTCTCCTGCCTCTTCCCTTCTCTCCCAGCCTCTCCCCTCCTCTCCTGCCTCTTCCCTCCTCTCCTGCCTCTTCCCTTCTCTCCCAGCCTCTCCCCTCCTCTCCTGCCTCTTCCCTCCTCTCCAGCCTCTCCCCTCCTCTCCAGCCTATTCCCTCCTCTCCAGCCTCTCCCCTCCTCTCCTGCCTCTCCCCTCCTCTCCTGCCTCTTCCCTCCTCTCCTGCCTCTCCTCTCCTCTCCAGCCTCTCCCCTCCTCTCCTGCCTCTTCCCTCCTTCCTGCCTCTTCCCTCCTCTCCTGCCTCTTCCCCTCCTCTCCTCCCTTTCTTCCCTCCTCTCCAGCCTCTCCCCCCTCCTCTTCTGCCTCTTCCCTCCTCTCCGCCTCTCCCCTCCTCTCCTGCCTCTTCCCTCCTCTCCTGCCTCTTCCCTCCTCTCCAGCCTCTCCTGCCTCTTCCCTCCTCTCCAGCCTCTCCCCTCCTCTCCTCTCTCTCTCTTCCCTCCTCTCCTGCCTCTTCCCTCCTCTCCAGCCTCTCCCTCCTCTCCTGCCTTTTCCCTCCTCTCCAGCCTCTCCCTTTCCTCCTCTCTGCCTCTTCCCTCCTCTCCTGCCTCTCCCTCCTCTCCTGCCTCTCCCCTCCTCTCCTGCCTCTTCCCTCCTCTCCAGCCTTTCCTCCTCCTCTCCTGCCCTTTTTTCCCTCCCTCCTCTCCCCTCCTCTCCCTGCCTCTTCCCTCCTCTCCTGCCTCTTCCCTCCTCTCCCTACCTCTTCTCCCTCCTCTCCAGGCTCTCCCCTCCTCTTCTGCCTCTTCCCCTCCTCTCCCAGCCTCTCCCCTCCTCTCCTGCCTCCTCTTCCCTCCTCTCCTGCCTCTCCCCTCCTTCTCCTTCCTCTTCCCTTCTCTCCAGCCTCTCCCCTCCTCTCCTGCCTCTTCCCTCCTCTCCTGCCTCTTCCCTCCTCTCCAGCCTCTCCCCCTCCTCTCCTGCCTCTTCCCTCCTCTCCATGCCTCTCTCCCCTCCTCTCCAGCCTATTCCCTCCTCTCCAGCCCTCTCCCCTCCTCTCCTGCCTCTCCCCTCCTCCTTCCTGCCTCTTCCCTCCTCTCCTGCCTCTCCTCTCCTCTCCAGCCTCTCCCCTCCTCTCCTGCCTTTTCCCTCCTTTCCTGCCTCTTCCCTCCTCTCCTGCCTCTTCCCTCCTCTCCTGCCTCTTCCCTCCTCTCCAGGCTCTCCCCTCCTCTTCTGCCTCTTCCCCCTCCTCTCCAGGCTCTCCCCTCCCCTCTCCAGGCTCTCCCCTCCTCTCCTGCCTCTTCCCTCCTCTCCAGCCTCTTCCCTCCTCTCCTGCCTCTTCCCTCCTACCTCTCCCCTCCTCTCCTGCCTCTTTTCCCTCCTCTCCTACCCTCTCCCCCTCCTCTCCTGCATCTTCCCTCCTCTCCTGCCTCTTCCCTCCTCTCCAGCCTCTCCCCTCCTCTCCTGCCTCTTCCCTCCTCTCCAGCCTCTCCCCTCCTCTCCTACCCTCTCCCCCCTCCTCTCCTGCCTTTTCCCTCCTCTCCAGCCTCTCCCCTCCTCTCCTGCCTCTCCCCTCCTCTCCTGCCTCTTCCCTCCTCTCCAGCCTCTCCCCTCCTCTCCTGCCTCTTCCCTCCTCTCCTGCCTCTTCCTTCCTCTCCAGCCTCTCCCCTCCTCTCCTACCTCTCCCCTCCTCTCCTGCCTTTTCCCTCCTCTCCAGCCTCTCCCCTCCTTCTCCTGCCCTCTCCCTCTCCCTCTCTGCTGCCTCTTCCCTCCTCTCCAGCCCTCCCCTCCTCTCCTGCCTCTTCCCTCCTCTCCAGCCTCTCCCCTCCTCTCCTGCCTCTTCCCTCCTCTCCAGCCTCTCCCCTCCTCTCCTACCTCTCCCCTCCTCTCCTGCCTTTTTCCCTCCTCTCTCCAGCCTCTCCCCTCCTCTCCAGCCTCTCCCCTCCTCTCCAGCCTCTCCCCTCCTCTCTAGCCTCTCCCCTCCTCTCCAGCCTCTCCCCTCCTCTCCAGCCTCTCCCCTCCTCTCCAGTCTCTCCCCTCCTCTCCAGCCTCTCCCCTCCTCTCCAGCCTCTCCCCTCCTCTCCTGCCTCTCCCCTCCTCTCCAGCCTCTCCCCTCCTCTCCTGCTCTTATCTATAATAAGCAATGGACTTTGTTTACGAACTGGAACGCCAGACTCAGCACTTAGTAAAAAAGTTTGACCAATGGTACAGAATGTGAACTGTTAATATTTTTTTATAACGTAGAACAATGAGCATTGAGAGATACGAAGCTACTGTTCTCTCCATTGTATCTTGCGTCACTACAACGTACTGTGCCCCCCCTTCCCCGACGCTGAGTCACCGTAACGTAGGGGAAGGGTAGTGGTGGGGGGGTTGCGGTCAGACCAGAGGTTCACAGTCAGTTGTGATTCTAAGGATGGGATGGCAGGGGGTCGAGTCGTACGCTGTATTCGTATTAGTTTGCGTCGTGGGGGAGGGGGCTCCCCTGTCATACCTACTCTGGAAACTGTGTAATGAATATGGGATATGAGACCCTCGTTTCAGGTGTTCCAATATCAGGTGTTGCAGCGTCAGGAACTGGAGCGTCTGGTGTTGCAGCGTCTGGTGTTGCAGCGTTAGGTGTTGCAGCGTCGTCAGGTGTTTCAGCGTCAGGTGTTCCAGTGTCAGGTGTTCCAGCGTCAGGTGTTCCAGCGTCAGGTGTTCCAACGTCAGGTGTTTCAGCAGCAGGTGTTACAACGTCAGGTGTTGCAGCGTCAGGTGTTCCAACGTCAGGTGTTCCAGTGTCAGGTGTTCCAGAGTAAGGTGTTCCAACGTCAGGTGTTCTAAAGTCAGGTGTTCCAGCGTCAGGTGTTGCAACGTCAGGTATTCCAGCATCAGGTGTTGCAACGTCAGGTGTTCCAGCGTCAGGTGTTCCAACGTCAGGTGTTCCAGCGTCACGTGTTCCAGCGTCAGGTGTTGCAACGTCAGGTGTTGCAACGTCAGGTGTTCCAGCGTCAGGTGTTGCAACGTCAGGTGTTCCAACGTCAAATGTTCCAGCGTCAGGTGTTGCAACGTCAAGTGTTGCAACGTCAGATGTTCCAGCGTCAGGTGTTGCAACGTCAAGTGTTGCAACGTCAGATGTTCCAGCGTCAGGTGTTGCAACGCCAGGTATTCCAGCGTCAGGTGTTGCAACGTCAGGTGTTGCAACGTCAGGTGTTCCAGCGTACGGTATTTCAACGTCAGGTGTTGCATCGTCAGGTGTTGCAACGTCAGGTGTTGCAACGTCAAGTGTTGCAACGCCAGGTATTCCAGCGTCAGGTGTTGCAACGTCAGGTGTTCCAGCGTCACGTGCTCCAGCGTAAGGGATTCCAACGTCAGGTGTTGCAGCGTCAGGTGTTGCAACGTCAGATGTTCCAACGTCAAATGTTCCAGCGTCAGGTGTTGCAACGTCAGGTGTTCCAGCGTCAGGTGTTGCAACGTCAGGTGTTCCAGCGTCAGGTGTTCCAACGTCAGGTGTTCCAACGTCAGGTGTTCCAGCGTCAGGTGTTGCAACGCCAGGTGTTGCAACGCCAGGTGTTGCAACGCAGTTTGAAACGCCAGTGTTGCAACTCCAGGTGTTGCAACTCCAGTGTTGCAACGCCAGGTTGCAACGCCAGGTTTGCAACGTCAGTGTTGCAACGCAGTGTTCAATGCCAGGTGTTGCAACGCCAGTGTTGCAACGTCGGGTGTTGCAACGCAGGTGTTGCAACGTCAGGTGTTGCAACGTCAGGTGTTCAACGTCAGGTGTTCCAGCGTCAGGTTTGCAACGTCAGGTGTTGCAACGTCAGGTGTTGCAACGCCAGGTGTTGCAACGCCAGGTTTTGCAACGCCAGGTGTTGCAACGCCAGGTGTTGCAATGCCAGGTGTTGCAACGTCAGGTGTTGCACGCCAGTGTTGCAACGCCAGTGTTGCAACGCCAGGTTGCAACGTAGTGTTGCAACGTCAGGTGTTGCAACGTCAGGTGTTCCAGCGTCAGGTGTTGCAACGTCAGGTGTTGCAACGCCAGGTGTTGCAACGTCAGGTGTTGCAACGCCAGGTGTTGCAACGCCAGGTGTTGCAACGCCAGGTGTTGCAACGTCAGGTGTTGCAATGCAGGTGTTGCAACGCCAGGTGTTGCAACGCCAGGTGTTGCAACGCCAGGTGTTGCAACGTCAGGTGTTCCAACGCAGTGTCCAGCGTCAGGTGTTGCAACGTCAGGTGTTGCAACCCAGGTGTTGCAACGCCAGGTGTTGCAACGTCAGGTGTTGCAACGCCAGGTGTTGCAACGCAGGTGTTGCAACGCAGGTGTTGCAACGCCAGTGTTGCAACGCCAGTGTTGCAACGCCAGGTGTTGCAACGCCAGGTGTTGCAACGCCAGGTGTTGCAACGCCAGGTGTTGCAACGCCAGGTGTTGCAACGCCAGGTGTTGCAACGCCAGGTGTTGCAACGTCAGGTGTTGCAACGCCAGGTGTTACAACGCCAGGTGTTACAACGTCAGGTGTTGCAACGCCAGGTGTTGCAACGCCAGGTGTTGTA
>NC_069460.1:16939528-16952028 GCF_026875155.1 Cherax quadricarinatus | reverse complement strand
ACGACACCAGCGGCACAGCACAGACACACACGCAGCACAACGACACCAGCGGCAGCAGCAACAGCAACGACACCAGCGGCAGCAGCAACAGCAACGACACCAGCGGCAGCAGCAACGACACCAGCGGCAGCAGCGACAGCAACGACACCAGCGGCAGCAGCAACAGCAACGACACCAGCGGCAGCAGCAACGACACCAGCGGCAGCAGCAACGACACCAGCGGCAGCAGCAACAGCAACGACACCAGCGGCAGCAGCAACAACAATGACACCAGCGGCAGCAGCAACAGCAACGACACCAGCGGCAGCAGCAACGACACCAGCGGCAGCAGCGACAGCAACGACACCAGCGGCAGCAGCAACAGCAACGACACCAGCGGCAGCAGCAACGCAACCACCAGCGGCAACAGCAACGACACCAGCGGCAGCAGCAACGACACCAGCGGCAGCAGCAACAGCAACGACACCAGCGGCAGCAGCAACAACAACGACACCAGCGGCAGCAGCAACAACAACGACACCAGCGGCAGCAGCAACAACAACGACACCAGCGGCAGCAGTAACGACACCAGCAGCAACAACAACGACACCAGCGGCAGCAGCAACGACACCAGCGGCAGCAGCAACAACAACGACACCAGCGGCAGCAGCAACAGCAACGACACCAGCGGCAGCAGCAACAACAACGACACCAGCGGCAGCAGCAACAACAACGACACCAGCGGCAGCAGCAACAACAACGACACCAGCGGCAGCAGCAACGACACCAGCAGCAACAACAACGACACCAGCGGCAGCAGCAACGACACCAGCGGCAGCAGCAACAACAACGACACCAGCGGCAGCAGCAACAACAACGACACCAGCGGCAGCAGCAACGACACCAGCAGCAGCAGCAACAACAACGACACCAGCGGCAGCAGCAACAACAACGACACCACGGCAGCAGCAACACACACGGCACCAGCGGCAGCAGCAACGACACCAGCGGCAGCAGCAACAACAACGACACCAGCGGCAGCAGCAACGACACCAGCAGCAGCAGCAACAACAACGACACCAGCGGCAGCAGCAACAACAACGACACCAGCGGCAGCAGCAACAACAACGGCACCAGCGGCAGCAGCAACGACACCAGCGGCAGCAGCAACAACAACGACACCAGCGGCAGCAGCGACAACAACGACATCAGCGGCAGCAGCAACAACAACGACACCAGCGGCAGCAGCAACAACAACGACACCAGCGGCAGCAGCAACAACAACGACACCAGCGGCAGCAGCAACACAACGACCAGCGGCAGCAGCAACAACAAACGACACCAGCGGCAGCAGCAACAACAACGATACCAGCGGCAGCAGCAACAACAACGACACCAGCGACAGCAGCAACAACAACGACACCAGCGGCAGCAGCAACAGCTTCACTCTGCCAGCCTCTCTCGTCCTTTTCACCTGTGACAGTGATGCACTCTTCTCCACTCATTCTTTTTTCTCCCTTCCCCAATCACTCTAGACCTCCCCTAATCACCAATCCTGCACCTCCCCAATTCCACTCCACTTCCCTTAATCACCAAATCGTCTCCACCTCCACCAATTTCTCTTCACCACCCAAAAACCAGTCCTTCACCTCCCTCAATCACCACTCCCTCTCCACCTCCAATCACGAATCCCTCTTCCCCTATACCCACCTCTTATTAAGTGTTAGAGGGAGGGCAGCATTCTTCTCTCTCTGATTTTTAGAGACGACGAGCGCACATAGATAACATTCTTGGTCCTGGGGACCGATGCCCCTCCACTCTCTCTCTCTCTCTCTCTCTCTCTCTCTCTTCTCTCCACTACCTTCAATGTGTATATAACTTTAATTAACATAAAAGATTAAGATACATTAGAAAGGACAGAGAGAAGGGTAACACCTCAACTGAATCTAGAAACAAAGAAGAAAGATTCAAAGCACTAAGAAACAAAGAAGAATCAAAGCAATAGGCTTAGCTTTTATGTTGAGTAGCTGGAAACACAGTACCGGGGAAACAGTACCTGGAAACACAGTACCGGGAAACAGTACCTGGAAACACAGTACCGGAGAAACACAGTACCTGGAAACACAGTACCTGGAAACACATTACCGAGAAACGTACCGGGGAAACAGTACCTGGAAACACAGTACCGAGAAACAGTACCGGGGAAACACAGTACCTGGAAACGCAGTACCTGGAAACACAGTACATGGAAACAGTACCGGGGAAACAGTACCTGGAAACAGTATCTGGGGAAACAGTGCCGGGAAACAGTCCCTGGAAACACAGTACCGGGGAAACAGTACCTGGAAACACAGTACCTGGAAACACAGTATTTAGAAACAGTACCGGGGAAACACAGTACCTGGAAACAATACCGGGGAAACAGTACCTGGAAACAGTGCCGGGAAACAGTACCTGGAAACGCAGTACCTGGAAACACAGTGCCGGGAAACAGTACCGGGAAAACACAGTATCTGGAAACAGTACCGGGAAAACACAGTATCTGGAAACAGTACCGGGAAACAGTACCGGGAAACAGTACCGGGGAAACAGTACCTGGAAACACAGTACCTGGAAACACAGTGCAGGGAAACAGTACCGGGGAAACACAGTACCTGGAAACACAGTGCCGGAAACAGTACCGGGGAAACAGTACCTGGAAACAGTGCCGGAAAACAGTACCGGGGAAACACAGTACCTGGAAACACAGTGCCGGGGAAACACAGTACCTGGAAGCAGTACCTGGAAACACAGTGCCGGGAAACAGTACAGGGAAAACACAGTACCGGGAAACAGTACCGGGGAAACACAGTACCTGGAAACACAGTACCGGGAAACAGTACCGGGGAAACACAGTACAGGGAAACAGTATAAACACGGTACCGGGAAACAGTACCGGGGAAACACAGTACAGGGAAACAGTATAAACACGGTACCGGGAAACATAGTACCAGGAGGCAGTACCGGTGTAACACAGTACCGGTGAAAAACAGTATCGATGAAACAGTACTGGCGAAACAGTACCAGTGAAGCACAGTACTGGTGAAAAACAGTACCGGTGAAACACAGTAACGGGAAACAATATTGGTGAAACAGTACCGGTGAAACAGTACTGGAAAACACGGTACCGGTGAAACAGTATCGGTGAAACAGTACTGGGAAACAGTACCGGTGAAACAGTACGGGTGAAACAGTACTGGGAAACACAATACCGGTGAAATAGTACTGGGAAACACGGTACCGGTGAAACAGTACTGGGAAACACAGCACCGAGGAACACAGTACCGAGAGATTGGACCGTCAATCACTAGTACTGGGGAAACCGGTAGAGCGTACGGGGCGGCTCAGATTAAATTCATGGAGGGTAGAGATGGCGGGACGCACGTGCGTATATAACGCACTGATATTGCTGCCACGTGCAGGCGTATCCCCCCTCCCCCTAAACCCCCTCCCTCTTACACCCCTCCCCCTTAATCACCCCCCCCCTCCATCCTTCGTATTCGCGTACGAATCTCTTCAAACACAAAATACCTTCACAAATCTGTACACAAAATTCCCCGTCAGTTTATATACTCTGATTTGTAGGATTTGTTTGAGTTGGGGCTAAAAATGTGTATATATAAATTTATATACGGCTTTTGTGGGTAGCTTTTAGCGCTATTGGTGTCCAAAAAAATGTACATTTGTTTGTCAAAATCGTTGTCGTCGTTCGGATGCTTGTTCGATCGCGCATCAAACACCAGCCGAACACAGTCACCGAACACATCCGAACAATGACCTGGTCACATAGGTCACCCTATCGTTTGTATCACCGGTATTATCACCTCTACGTCATGAGGGAGCTTAACCCCCTATCGCCCGGAGACGAGCGAGTAATCGCATCATAGGAGAGAGAAAGAGAGAGAGAGAAGAGGGGAATTAATTTTGAGTTTGTGCGCGAAAATCCGTGTCATTAAGGATTCATGGCCACCCAAGTGGGAGGTGGATTTATGGCATAACAGATTAACACACAGTCATGACATTAATCTCCACATGATGAGATTAATAAATGTCATGACCTTGAGGAATGATGGGGGGGTCGAGGCAGACGCTCCCTCGCTAGGTGCTATGCTCAGTGATGGGGGTTCGAGGCACATGCTCCCTCGCTAGGTGCTACGCTCAGTGATGGGGGGTCGAGACAGACGCTTCCTCGCTAGGTGCTACGCTCAGTGATGGGGGGGGGTCGAGGCAGACGCTCCCTCGCTAGGTGCTACGCTCAGTGATGGGGGGGGTCGAGGCAGACGCTTCCTCGCTAGGTGCTACGCTCAGTGATGGGGGGGGTCGAGGTGTATGCTCCCTCGCTAGGTGCTATGCTCAGTGATGGACCACAAACCTATCATATTATTGTTAGTGTTAGTAGTACTAACAGTAGTAACAGAAGGAACAGTAGTAGTAGTAGTGGTGGTAGTAATAATACTAATACCAGCAGTAATAGCAGCAGCAACATTGGTAATAGCAATAATAATAATAAATAATAATCTTTAACCTTTTGTAATTACTGAGGAAGCATCTCCTTAACTCAAAGAGGCAAATCTTAATAAAGAAAGCAGGAAGCAGTAAACTAAACAGGTGTTCTTCCCACATATTTTGATGTAGTCAGGTTTTTTGAACATATTTCGACGTAATCAGGTGCTTTCCACATCTATTGTGACGCAGTCAGGTGTTTTCCACACCTATTGTGACGTAATCAGGTGTTATCCACACGTACCGTGACGTAATTAGACGTTAGTGTCAGGTGTTATTCTCCTCCCCTTCTATCCTTTCTTATTCACTTCCCCTCTCGTTCCCCTAGTCTCTCCCCCTCTCTCTTCCTATCCTCCCCTTTCTTAATTAGTGTACCCATGCGATAGGTCCTTCCCCATACCATTAACAATAAACATTCTTCTTTGTTGCTTATTAAATATTTATATATATATATATATATATATATATATATATATATATATATATATATATATATATATATATATATATATATATATATATATATATAATGTATTTCTGCCGAATAGATAAAACTTGCGATTCTGGCTTAAATAGCAACGCTCTTCTTGCCTATAAGACAAGCGAAAATTTGTGTATGCAATAATTTCGTAAAAATCATTCTGAACATAACGAAAGAATATATTTCATTGTGTTTATTATAAATTATTGTAAACTTACCTAAAATATATTTAATTGGATTAGGAAAAATTAAATTGCGCTTGTTATAATAAGGTTAGGTAAGTTTTCTAAGGTTCTTTTGGTATATGGAGTATATGGAGAGAAAAAGAGAGATTAAGAGAGTGGTGAAGCAATGTAAAAAGAGAGCAAATGAAAGAGTGGGCGAGAAGTTATCAACAAATTCTGTTGAAAATAAGAAAAAGTTTTGGAGTGAGATTAACAAGTTGAGGAAGCCTAGAGAACAAATGGATTTGCCAGTTAAAAATAGGAAAGTTATTAAATGGAGAGTTAGAGATATCGGGAAGATGGAGGGAATATTTTGAGGAATTGTTAAATACTGATGAAGATAGGGAAGCTGTGATTTCGTGTATAGGGCAAGGAGGAACAACATCTTGTAGGAGTGAGGAAGAGCCAGTTGTGAGTGTGGGGGAAGTTCGTGAGGCAGTGGGTAGAATGAAAGGGGGTAAGGCAGCTGGGATTGATGGGATAAAGATAGAAATGTTAAAAGCAGGTGGGGATATAATTTTGGCGTGGTTGGTGCTATTATTTAATAAATGTGTGGAGGAGGGTAAGGTACCTAGGGATTGGCAGAAACCATACATAGTTCCTTTGTATAAAAGCAAAGGGAATAAAAGAGAGTGCAAAAATTATAGGGGAATAAGTCTGTTGAGTATACCTGGTAAAGTGTATGGTAGAGTTATTATTGAAAGAATTAAGAGTAAGACGGAGAGTAGGATAACAGATGAACAAGGAGGCTTTAGGAAAGGTAGGGGGTGTGTAGACCAAGTGTTTACAGTGAAACATATAAGTGAACAGTATTTAGATAAGGCTAAAGAGGTCTTTGTGGCATTTATGGATTTGGAAAAGGCATATGACAGAGTGGATAGGGGAACAATGTGGCAGATGTTGCAGGTGTATGGTATAGGAGGTAGGTTACTGAAAGCAGTGAAGAGTTTTTACGAGTATAGTGAGGCTCAAGTTAGAGTATGTAGGAAAGAGGGAGATTATTACCCAGTAAAAGTAGGCCTTAGACAAGGATGTGTGATGTCACCATGGTTGTTCAATATATTTATAGATGGGGTTGTAAGAGAAGTGAATGCGAGGGTCTTGGCAAGAGGTGTGGAGTTAAAAGATAAAGAAACAAACACAAAGTGGGAGTTGTCACAGTTGCTTTTCGCTGATGACACTGTGCTTTTGGGAGATTCTGAAGAGAAGTTGCAGAGGCTCGTGGATAAATTTGGTAGGGTACGTAAAAGAAGAAAAATAAAAGTGAATATAGGAAAGAGTACGGGTATGAGGATAACAAAGATTAGGGCAAATTCCTAGGCCTATACCTCGACAACAACCTGAACTTCAGCACCCATATCCAACACATAACCAAAAAAGTATCCAAAACGGTTGGGATCCTCTCCAAGATACGATACTACGTGCCGCAAACTGCCCTTCTCACACTATACCATTCACTTATATATCCATACCTCACCTATGCTATCTGTGCTTGGGGTTCAACTGCAGCAACACACCTAAAGCCAATAATAACCCAACAAAAAGCCGCAGTAAGAATAATCACTAAATCCCATCCCTGGCAACACCCCCCCCCCCACTCTTCATAGATCTAAACTTACTCCCTGTTCAGTACATCCACACTTACTACTGTGCAATCTATATCTACAGGACCTTAAATTCCAATATTAACCTTGACCTAAAACGCTTTCTTGATAGTTGCGACCGAACCTACAGGCACAACACCAGACACAAACATCTCTATGACATTCCCCGTGTCCGACTAAACCTTTACAAAAATTCAATGTATGTCAAAGGCCCTAAAATCTGGAACACCCTGCCTGAAAATTCTAAAACTGCAGACACATACATCACCTTCAAAACTACCATCAGAAAACATCTTATCTCCCTGATACACCCTGTCAACTAATTACACGAATACCACCTGGTGGTTAACACTTACACTCACTCACCCATTTGACCATAAACAGAAATCTCAATCTCAAAATAATGAATCTTAACTAGTCATAAGTTGGCCTGTGATACTCCAATACCGAAACTATGTATAGTGTCAAAACAAAAGCATTCACATTGCTAAACTCACAAACTAGTATTTAGTCACTTAGCCATAATACCAACTTACCTCATAATTTTGTAATATTTTAAACTTAAGATTTAATTTAAGTCTGCCCGAAATGCCTAGCCATGCTAGGTGTTCTAGTGGTACACTCTGTAATTATTATTTTACTACATGTAAACCACACAACAACCAAATTCTGTAAACTCAGCATTGTAATCCTTATAGAGAATAAACTTTGAATTTGAATTGAATTTGAATTTGAAAAATTGGATATCAGATTGGAGGGAGAGAGTATGGAGGTGAATGTATTCAGATATTTAGGAGTGGACGTGTCAGCAGATGGGTCTATGGAAGATGAGGTGAATCATAGAACTGATGAGGGGAAAAAGGTGAGTGGTGCACTTAGGAGTCTGTGGAGACAAAGAACTTTATCCTTGGAAGCAGAGAGGGGAATGTATGAGAGTATAGTTGTACCAACACTCTTGTATGGGTGTGAAGTATGGGTGATGAATGTTGCAACGAGGAGAAGGCCGGAGGTAGTGGAGATGTCATGTTGACTTAGGGCAATGTGGGGTGTGAATATAATGCAGAGTGAATAAATCTGTAGTGGAGGGTAGGCGGGGTAGGGGTCGGCCTAGGAAAGGTTGGAGGGAGGGGTAAAGGAGTTTTGTGTTTGAGGGGCTTGGACATTCAGCAAGCATGCGTAAGCGTATTTGATAGAACTGAATGGAGACAAATGGTTTTTAATACTTGACGTGCTGTTGGAGTGTGAGCAAAGTAACATTTATGAAGGGGTTCAGGGAAACCGGCAGGCCGGACTTGAGTCCTGGAGATGGGAAGTACAGTGCCTGCACTCTGAAGGAGGAGTGTTAATGTTGCAGTTTAAAAACTGTAGTGTAAAGCACCCTTCTGGCAAGACAGTGATGGAGTGAATGATGATGAAAGTTTTTCTTTTTCGGGCCACCCTGCCTTGGTGGGAATCGGCCAGTGTGTTAATAAAAATAAAATAAATGAAAAAAAAATACACCTTTAAATGTATAAGAGAAAATTTTAGAAAGTACTTAATTTTAAATGAGTTCTTGCTAACTGACCAGTTTTACCTATTCGGCCGACATTTTATTATATAATATAAATATTAATATATTATAAATAATGCAAAACAACCACTGTGAAACAAGAGAAATTCAAGGGCTTTCGTGACTACTCCACATTATCAAGGAACAGAAAGTGAGCATCACTGGGATGCGGATGCTTCACTTTCAAGTTTCCTGTATAAGTGATAGTCACAAAGCGATTGGAATTTTCTCTATTCTTTATCAGAAGTGGCTGTGTTTTCAATTATGAAAATACACCTGTTACTGTATTTTGATAAATTATAGAAATACTATATATTTATAAATGATCGCTATACATTATACTATATACATATTTATATAATATATATATATATATATATATATATAGTCAGGCGAGGAAACAATAGGACATATTTATTTGAAAACGTTTCGACCCTAGGGACCTTAAACACTTCTATCATACAAAGAGTCGAAAATAACAGGGTATATCAGCTTAAAGTGAGATGAGTAACATGCAGTGACGACCAGGCTGAGGGACTGACAACCTCAAATCTACGACTTCAAGGGTGATGGACTGATTACATCGTCTTCACATCTCTACTGCTCCTGCCTACTTTCTGCACTCGACTGAAGAAGCCTACTGTGTAGGCGAAACGTTTCGGAATAAAGCTGCCTATGTATCTTATCTACCAACCTGTCGGTATTGTATACCATTTGATAATCACATGTCAAATGTTTGGAGACAGAAACAGTCTGAGGTCAGGTGTTTCAAGACAGCGTGAGGTCAGGTGTTTCAAGACAGCGTGAGGTCAGGTGTTTCAAGACAGCGTGAGGTCACGTGTTTCAAGGCAGGGTGAGGTCAGGTGTTTCAAGGCAGGGTGAGGTCAGGTGTTTCCTGTGTTGTATGCTCAACTTGACTCAGCCTTCTCATGTTTTAGAATTTGTCTCTGTAAATCAAGAGGATGCCGGTGACGGGCTCTTGATCCAAGGACCTGGAGTTACCTTCCCCTTCACTGAATCAAACCTGGTTATAGTCTCAGGCGCTGCATCGATCCCTACGGGCTCAGCGCTTCTCTAGATGATATAAATATTATCTCTATCCAGAAACGGGCTTGTGAATGGAAAATATTGGAGAAAGTGAAAAGGTTTGCAACAAGATTAGTCCCGGAGTACAAAGGAGCTTACGACGACGTTTTGGCCCGACCTGGACCAGCTCTTCTTTCTAAGGGTTATGTCCTATGAGGAAAGGTCAGGGAAAGTCAACCTGATGGCGCTGGAGGACAGGAAGACTAACGATATGATAATGCACAATATATTGAGGAATTGATGGGGTGGACAGGGACAGATTGAGAGACGGGAAACAGGTACACGAGGGTACAGCTGGAAGTTGAAAACACAGACGAGTCACAGGGATATTAGGAAGTATTTATTCAGTCTTAGAGTAGTCAGAGTGTGGAACGACCTGGACAGTGAAGTGATCGAGGCTGTACCCATACATAACTTTAAGAAAAGGTACGATAAGGCTTTCGCAGCCAGGAGAGAACCCAATAGCGGTCAGTGAAGAAGGCCAGGAGCTGAGACTCTACCCTTTGTAACCACAAATGAACTAGTACTCTCTCTCTCACACACAACACACACACACACACACACACACGCCGCAGGTGAGGGGCCCAGGTAGACTGGTCAAACACTGCCTTAACACTCACTATTTCATTAGTTAATTACCGATTTAATTAAATCGACAGTGAACAGGTGCAGTACCTGGAGTTTACCTGGAGAGGGTTTCGGGGGTCAACGCCCCCGTGGCTCGGTCTGAGACCAGACCTCATGGTGGACCAGGGTCTGATCAACCAGGCTGTTACTGCTGGCTGCACGCAAGCTGACGTACGAACCACAGCACGGCTGGTCAAGTACGGACTTTAGGTGCCTATCCAGTGCCTTCTTGAAGACAGTCAGGGGTCTATTGGTAATCCCCCTTATGTATGCTGGGAGGCAGTTGAACAGTCGGGGGCCCCGGACACTTACTTGTGTTGTCTCTCAATGTACTCGTGGCGCCCCTGCTTTTCATCGGGGGAATGTTGCATCTCCTGCCGAGTTTTTTGCTTCCATAGGGAGTGATTTTCGTGTGCAGGTTTGGTGCTAATCCCTTCAGGACCTTCCAAGTACATATTATCATGTATCTCTCTCACCTGCGTTCCAGGGAATACAGATCAAGGACCTTCAGTCGTTCCCAGTAGTTTAGGTGCCTTATCGTACTTACGTGTGCCGTGAGATTTTCTCCTCAATATGCAGGCTGGCTCAGTACCTGATCAGCTGGGCTGTGGCTCTACGTCAGTTTGCGTGCGGCCAGCAGTAAAAGCCTGGTTGATCAGTCTTTGATTCACCATGAGGCCTGGTCTCAGACCGGGCCGAGGGGGCGTTGACCCCAGAAACCCTCTCCAAATATACTCCAGGTATATATATGTGTGCGTGTGTGCGCGCGCGCGCTTAACAATTCACAAACTCGAGAGATTATTTACAAACATTATCTCTCAGTCCACAGCAGACCCCAGATAATTATGGGCACCTAGCCGAAGCTAGAGAGTGTATCCCATATCCCGGAGAACCAGGCTTGTGATGAGCTTGGCAGGGTCTTGCTAGAGGAACTTGGCAGGGTCTTGCTTAGAGGAACTTGGCAGTTTCTTGCTAGAGGAACTTGGCAAGGTCTTCTTAGAGGAGCTTGGGAGGGTCTTGCTAGAGGAACTTGGCAGGGTCTTCTTAGACGAGCTTGGCAGGGTTTTGCTAGAGGAACTTGGCAGGGTCTTCTTAGAGGAACTTGGGAGGGTCTTCTAGAGGAACTTGGGAGGGTCTTGCTAGAGGAACTTGGCAGGGTCTTGCTAGAGGAACTTGGCAGGGTCTTCTTAGAGGAACTTGGCAGGGTCTTGCTAGAGGAACTTGGCAGGGTCTTCTTAGAGGAACTTGCAGGGTCTTGCTAGAGGAACTTGCAGGAGGGTTCTTGCTAGAGGAACTTGGCAGGTCTTCTAGAGGACTTGGCAGTCTGCAGAGGAACTTGGCAGGGTCTTCTTAGAGGAACTTGGCAGGTTTTGCTAGAGGAACTTGGCATGGTCTCTTAGAGGAGCTTGGGAGGGTCTTTGCTAGAGGAACTGGCAGGGTCTTGCTAGAGGAACTTGGCAGGGTCTTGCTAGAGGAACTTGGCAGGGTCTTGCTAGAGGAACTTGGCAGGGTCTTGCTAGAGGAACTTGGCAGTTTCTTGCTAGAGGAACTTGGCAGGGTCTTCTTAGAGGAACTTGGCAGGGTTTTGCTAGAGGAACTTGGCAGGTCTTCTTAGAGGAGCTTGGGAGGGTCTTGCTAGAGGAACTTGGCAGGGTCTTGCTAGAGGAACTTGGCAGGGTCTTGCTAGAGGAACTTGGCAGGGTCTTGCTAGAGGAACTGGAGGGTTCGCAGAGGAACTTGGGTCTACTAGAGGACTTGCAGTTCTGCTAGAGGAACTTGGCAGGGTCTTCTTAGAGGAACTTGGCAGGGTTTTGCTAGAGGAACTTGGCAGGGTCTTCTTAGAGGAGCTTGGGAGGTTCTTGCTAGAGGAACTTGGCAGGGTCTTGCTAGAGGAACTTGGCAGGGTCTTGCTAGAGGAACTTGGCAGGGTCTTGCTAGAGGAACTTGGCAGGGTCTTGCTAGAGGAACGTGGCAGGGTCTTACTTAGAGGAACTTGGCAGGGTCTTGCTAGTGGAGCTTGGCAGGGTCTTCTTAGAGGAACTTAGCAGGGTTTTGCTAGAGGAACTTGGCAGGCTCTTCTTAGAGGAGCTTGGGAGGGTCTTGCTAGAGGAACTTGGCAGGGTCTTGCTAGAGGAACTTGGCAGGGTCCTGCTAGAGGAACTTGGCAGGGTCTTGCTAGAGGAACTTGGCAGGGTCTTGCTAGAGGAACTTGGCAGGGTCTTGCTAGAGGAACTTGGCAGGGTCCTGCTAGAGGAACTTGGCAGGGTTTTGCTAGAGGAACTTGGCAGGGTCTTGCTAGAAGAACTTGGCAGGGTCTTCTTAGACGAGCTTGGCAGGGTTTTGCTAGAGGAACTTGGCAGGGTCTTCTTAGAGGAGCTTGGGGGTCTTGCTAGGGGGACTTGGCAGGG
>NC_069460.1:16705384-16939028 GCF_026875155.1 Cherax quadricarinatus | reverse complement strand
CTTTGACAACATTGGCCTTGTACATAACAGTAAGGCCACCCACATCCCTCCTGTGTTGAAGGCTCTGCTGAAATGACAGATCTATCCAGGATGGGTCCAGGCGAGAGATGAGACGTCTTGCTCTGTTCTCTACTCTGTCAAGCAATCGCATATGAGAGGGGGGGGAGGCAACCCAAGAAAGTGGAGCATACTCAAGATGTGAGCGTATTTGTGCCTCGTACAGAATCTTGCAACCCCTACTGTCAAGCAGATGCTAGATACGGCGAAGTGCTGTAAGCTTCCTGGCTGCCTTGTTTGCAAGATTTACAACATGGTTCTTCATGGTCAGTTTGGAGTCAAATTTCACCCCAAGGATATCAACTTCTTCTCCAGGTGCCAACACCCTCTCATTCATCCTTACTGCTGCACCAGCATTACCATCATGGTACCTAGAGACCATCATCATTTGCGTTTTCTCAGGTGCAAATGTTATTTGCCATCTATTTCCCCAAGCTGATATAGCTCTTAGCTGGTGATTGATGTAGCTTAGAGCAGCTGGCATTTCTTCTCTTGGATAAGTGAATGTCAGTGTACAGTCGTCTGCATATGCATGGGATTCTGGGATGAGATGAAGGTCATTGAAGTAGACATTCCATAACAATGGTCCCAGCTCACTTCCTTGTGGAACACTTGCCCCAATAGAATGTCTTGCTGATTCCTTCCATTGAGAACTACCCTTAGAGATCTACCATGAAGGTAATCACTAAGGAGCCATAGCATAGAGCCTGCAATTCCAAGTGCTTGAAGTTTTGCTAAGAGTCCCTGGTGCCACACCCGGTCGAAAACACCAGCAATGTCCAGTGCTACCACACAGCTGATTTTGGATTCATCCAGTGACTGGTGCCACTTAGTGGAGAGGTTTAACAACAGATCAGCAGCAGAGTAACCTTTCCTGAAGCCATATTGACGATCACAAAGTAGTGAGTGGTAGTCAAAATACTATCATTTGTCTTGAGATTATTGTCTCAAGGATCTTACCAGTGATTGACAGGAGTGACACTGGTCTGTAGTTGCTGATTTCTGCTCTGCTCTTCTTTTTGTGAACAGGGACTATATTTGCCTCTTTCCACAGAGAGGGCCATTTACACTGTACTAGGCAGTGCTGAAAGATGCGAGTTAGAGGTGCTGCTAGCTGGTCTGCACATCTTCTCAGCAATCTTGGGCTCTACTTGTCTGGGCCCACAGCCTTTTCTTGGTCAAGTGATTTAAGAAGGAAATGCGCCTTGTTGTCACCACTGACAGTTTTGACACAGTTCTTGCAGCTAGCCAAGGAGGGTCCCTTGCTGGATCAGGAGCTTTTGGTAGCAAAGTGTTCGGCAAAGAGGTCCGCTTTCTCTTGACCATTAGTCCCTCTCTCTCTCCCTCTCTCTCTCCCTCTCTCTCTCCCTCTCCTCTCTCTGTCTGTCTGTCTGTCTCTCTCTCTCTCTCTCTCTCTCTCTCTCTCTCTCTCTCTCTCTCTCTCTCTCTCTCTCTCTCTCTCCCCCCTCCCTCTCGGTGTGAGGGACTTTCATGGCTATTTTGAGGGCAACAGGTGGATGGAGTGAGGACAATGCTGGTAGGAGGGAAGAGGGGAGGGAGGGGGTAATGGAGGAGGGATATTGGAGGTGGGATGATAGGGGAGGGTCCTCGGGAGGGGGGTGATAAGTGATGGGGAGAGAAGGGAGTGGTGTGGGGGCGGGAGTTGTGGATGAAGGTGTCTAAGGTAGGGGAAGAGGCACAGTATTTTTTTCTACGAAGCTCAAAACCCACGTGGGTCATTGAGTGCAGTTAGTGGTCGAGGTTCGATCCTCCGTCTAATATTACTATTATTATTTTTATTATTATTACTTTTATATTATTAAATTATTATTTTTGTGATATTACTGTTATTATTATTATTATTATTATTATTATTATTATTATTATTATTATTATTATTATTATTATTATCAGAGTTATTGTTATTAGTTTTATAATTATGTTATTATTTTTATTAGAATTATTACTTTTATAAGTATATAATAGTATACGATACCAACACCATGATTAGGAAAGACTGGCGAGTGCTGACTCTAGACATCTCCTCCTCTGGATGTCATTCTCTTTCGTGATTAACAGTGCTCCCTATTCCAGTCCATTAAGCGGTTAAGAATTCTGCCACAATACCCAGGCATTGTTAAGATTGTTCCATGCCTGCACTCTGACGAATGGCAACTAGGGAGTGAGTGATGATCATTTAGTGTCTCTTGGTTGACCTAGTTTGTCTCGGTGATAAACTAACACTAACACACACACACACACACACACACACACACACACACACACACACACACACACACACACACACACACACCTTACTGTGAGTTCTTGTTTTTGTTGCATATTTTTGACGTTTTAGGCGTAAACAACACGATACGCATTAGAAACCTTCTACAATTAAACCTATTTGGTTTTACGCATTTTTTTGATCCGGCCTGTCTCCCACTGGTGGAAATAGATGTAATATTCGATAGGAATAGATGGTAAACCCACTAAGAATAAACCAATACCTGTGTCAGGTAGTATTAACAACATTGAATAAAAATCTACGGACTTCTAATGTATATTTTCAGTTTGTTTTGGAAGATTTTTGTGTTTAACAGTCTTGAGGAGTCGTGTTCAATTATGTTTTTTGTAATTGGTAGCTACGGCAGCAGAATTATGCTGGTGTTCTTTCAGTAATTATTTGCACACGGGCCAGGAGCTACGACTTGACCCTTGCACCCACAAATAGGTGAGTACACACACACACACACACACACACACACACACACACACACACACACACACACACACACAATACACACACAACACACACACACAATACACACACACACAATACACACACACACAATACACACACACACACAATACGCACACACACACACACACACACACACACACACACACACACACACACACACACACACACACACACACACACACACACACACACAACACGCACAACACACACACGCACTAAACACACGCACAACACACACATTATATATATATATATATATATATATATATATATATATATATATATATATATATATATATATATTTAAAAGTATAAGATAAAATTTTAGAAAGGACTTGATTTTAAATGAGTTCTTGCTAACTGACGTTTCCCCTATTCGGCACGATATATATATATATATATATATATATATATATATATATATATATATATATATATATATATATAATATATATATTGGTTGTATCACCTATTACATATTTCATCTTGTTGCAATGGTCCAAGAGATCATATCGTGCCTGCTCTTGAAACTATGGATACAATTTGCTTGCATCAGTTCCTCATGCGGTTAATTCCGCTTGATTGCTACTCAGAGATTGTAAAAAAGTATTTCCTAACATCCCTGTGGTTCTTATGTTTATCTTTCATTCTAGGAATAGCAAATGGGAAGGAGGACTGAGGGGGGAGAAGGAGAGAGGAAAGAGGGGAGAGAATGGGAAGAGGAGAGAGGGTCGCGTCCCCTTCCCCTAAACCTGAGGATGCCGATGTCTAGTATTCGTCTTAGTTAATTTACATACGTAATTAGCATCCTGTATGTAATTAGCGGAGCATAATTAAGGAGGCCACCCATATGGAAGGTCGCAGGCAGCCATGATAACGTCACAGCTAAGACCACGCAGCTAAAACAGATCACACAGATAAAACCACGCAGCTAAAACAGATCACACAGATAAGACCACGCAGCTAAAAAGTCCACCCAGCTAAGACCACACAGCTAACAAAAACTACTAACACAAGACAAAACGGGTAGTGGGGGCGTTGACCCCCGGAACTCCCTTCAGGTAGGTGGGTAAACACCGCCTTCTTTGTGAAGTTTCAGAGTTTATTCACAGACGAGATCGCTTTAAATAAATCTAGCTTTAAACCCCCCTAGAACATATCAATAGAATCCAAAACTGTCAAAAATATTTACAAAGCAGAAAGCAGATATGTTACAAAAAACGCGATTCTAAAAGCTTAGAGATCTCCAGTGAATACTAGAAAGGACTGCCCTTCTAGCATCCAGCCTGTTACTGGGTTTTCGTAACAAGTAGTCAGTATCCTTGTTCAATTATCCATTAGAAATCATTAAGATTCAATAGTGCTTCAGGATTACAACTGGTAGGCTACTAACTAGAGAAATTAAAATTTAATAAATTTATTAATCATTAAGTTGTCTAGAGGTATATTATCAAATTAAATTAAATTAAATTAATCACAGCAATCAAAATAATATCACATCTCTCGAGTTCAATATTATTGTGCTGAAAGCACATATCACATTTATAATTCTTAAGTACCGTCTGGTACATTAACATTTAATAAGATATTACAAATATGTACAAGTAAGTTTGTGTATGCGTGTAAGTGCTCTAAGTAGTTCGCTATGTCTCACGACTCGACTAGACTTAAACAAGTGACTGACAAAGTCCTCAAATAAAATAACTTCTTGACCGACTGGCAACCAGAACAGTCTGCTTGAACAATGAAAAGAATGCTAAGCCCAATAGCCATATAACAAGCGACTGCGACACAATCAGGATCAAGGAGATAATATAACGACACTAAGTAGGGACCATCAGCAGATCCTCCACAAAAGTTACAAAACTCCCATACTACTGAATCTAAGTTCAGCATAGGAAAAACCCTGACTGTGACAATACACAGAAACCAGTACAAATTTAGGTCAGAAGCTATAGCTCGGGACCTGAGATGCTCAGAGTGTCTAAGCGACACACAACCTCAGTACAACGTCGAAAATCACTAAGTCTATACAATGTTCTGTGAACAGAGTTCTACAGAACTAACAAGAATACTGAGACAGACAATCTGTCCAACCACCAAGCGAGTCTAGAGCAGACTGAATACTTCACGAGAGGTGAGGACACCCCCCCCCTCGATCACGTGATAGCCCCGTGGACAGCACAGCTCAGAAGCCGGCAGTATAACGAGCGACAAGCGATAATTACAGTAGTTTGACAATCAAGACTTGAACTGAGCACATATTATGTACATCCTAATAACATAAGTCAAATAACAATATAACAGTCAAATAATAATATAAAGTCATACATTTACGATTTAGCTATTATCGCAAATATAAGCAATATAAAATTAAAGGAAAAGATAATATACATTATATATATACATAATCATTGTAACCCATTCAGGGGTTGCAACAAGATAGTACCAAGCGAGGTATTATCCTGTGTGTAGAACTAAGACCAGTGTCTTGTGCTGGCCTTTATTACCACATGATGAAGTTACACACTTGAAAGTGAGAATCTCGATTTTTATTTAAGAAAAAAATGAAGGTTAAAATGAGAGATTTGCTTTTATGTCTCCTGGGTCTTGTTGTGCTTTATTTCTCTTTACTTTCTTCTCTCTGTCTGCACGATTTCTTTTCCTCCTCTCTCTCTCTCTCTCTCTCTCTCTCTCTCTCTCTCTCTCTCTCTCTCTCTCTCTCTCTCTCTCTCTCTCTCTCTCTCTCTCTCTCTCTCTCCTTCTCTCTCCCACACTCTCTCACACACAAACCTAAACGACTACAGTGATACCAGTAGAGTCAGATTGTTACCAGTGTTCTCTACTTTCTAACAATTACAGTGTTCACAGAGATTTGTGTTTCCTAACAATGCAATTATGATTTGTAGAGCAGTGGACAATTCCTGACGATTTGTGCAATTAAATGGGGGAAGTCAGTTTGAAATTGGAGTGATGGGGAAGACGAGGAGGAGGAGGAGGAGGAGGAGGAGGAAGGGTTGACAGGGTCTTTGAGAAGATAGTGTCGGGTGTCAAGAAATGAGGAAGGGGTGGTAGGGAGGGAGGATGGTGGGGAGGGGAGGGTGAGGGAGGATGGTGGGGAGGGGAGGGTGAGGGAGGATGGTGGGGAGGGGAGGGTGAGGGACAAATACTCGCTAATTGATGGTAATGGGAGCGGCTAGCTATTGCCCTTCACCAATATCACCACCACCACCACTAATACTATCACCACCACCACTACTACTATCACCATCACTACTACTATCACCACCACCACTACTATCACCACCACCACTACTATCACCACCACCACTACTACTATCACCACCATCACCACTACTATCACCACCACCACCACTACTATCACCACCACCACCACTACTACTATCACCACCACCACCACTACTACTATCACCACCACCACTACTATCACCATCACCACCACTACTACCATCACCACTACCACTGCTATCACCACCACCACTATCACCACCACCACCACCACTACTACTACTATCACCATCTCGTGATATTTTATTATTATTGTTTGATGCGAGGCTCTGATGAGGGCATATATATATATATATATATATATATATATATATATATATATATATATATATATATATATATATATATATATATATATATATGTCGTGTCCAATAGGTAAAATTGGTCAATTAGGAAGAACTCATTTAAAATTAAGTCCTTTCTAAAATTTTCTCTTATACGTTTAAAGATATATTTTTTCATTCAGGTTAATGTAAAAATTAATAATTTTGTACCAAAAGAGCCTTATAAAACTTACCTAACCTTATTATAACAAGCGCAATTTAATTAGCCTAAGCCAAATAAATATATTTTAGATAAGTTTACAATAATTTAATGATAAACAAACACAATGAAATATATTTTTCTCGTTAGGTTCAGAATGATTTTTGGGAAATTATTGCACACACAAATTTTCGCTTGTCTTATTCGGCAAGAACAGCGTTGCTATTTAAGCAAAAATCGCAAGTGTTACCTATTGTGGCATGCAAAGAGTACGTAACCTTTATTCGGCGCATGGACACACCCTCATTTACAGGCTATCTCCCCCAACCAGCGAACCAGGTTGCTAAGAGTTGATGATGGGGCCCCATCGTTCAACTAGTGACCAGGTTCTAGCCAATAAGAAGGTGGGATTGACAATCGCAGAGGTTATGTGGATACCGCTCTCCTGTCTGCCCTTGTCATTCCCACTCTAGAGCTGGTTGAAGCACGGTGTGCTATCTTGTGGCTTCTATTTCTGCCTTGCTTACCGTGGAGTGCACTATATTTATCACTGTACATAGTGTACATATTGCTGTTATAATTGGTGAAGGATAATATAAGTCTAAACTTTTTCTACTGTGTTTATTTGCTCCCATTACACCTGGGATAACAGGCCATTTGAAATCCTAGGTTGTAATACCTATTCAGCACGATTATATATATATATTTATATATATATATATATATATATATATATATATATATATATATATATATATATATATAATAAGCACGTACCTCACAGTAGAGACGTGGCAACAGCGCCCATTTGATAACAAGAGATGTGGCATCAGTGGCGCGCCATGAGTGTCGACTAGCCGGATATAAATCAGGAGAGGAAAGGCTATATCACCTGAGATTAACGCCGTCTCAGGTGTTAAAAGTAACTTATTGTCTCACTTGCGGTCTCAATGAACCGGCATATTAGGTATAAACTTCAAGTTATGCCCTCATATATACAAAATATTTTAATAAAGGAAGTATACCTTGACAGGTCCAGAAATAGATATACCCCCGGTGGTATTCCTCACCAGAAAAAAACTGCGTAATAGGAAAATAAATCTTTGAGTAAGTGTATGAAATGGAGTATTTTTTTAGTCAGCATATATGCATTGTGTTGTTATTTGTATGTTTTTGTTAGGGAAGGGAATATTCGACTGGTGAAGGGAGTTCAGGTGACGCATCACTGATGACCTTCACGAACTACCCTTCTCTAATTAGGACCTTCGTTTTTTTGTGTGTGTCCATGTGTTACACTTCCCTTCAGGCGTGACTACCTCTGTCTCTTCTCTTCTACCTCCCCCCCCCCCAACCTCTGTGTGCCTGTTTTTCTCCTCCCTCTCTTCCCCTTGTCTGTTTCTATCTCTCTCTCTCTATTCGTTATATTATATATATATATATATATATATATATATATACACACACACACACACCTCACACTCCCTTCACCCTTCTAAGCATCTCCTTCAGTCTCTGAAAACGTGTGAAATTAGAAGTATCTCAAATGTTTACGTTTGTTGTATCAGAGAGGAAGAGAGACAAGATGGGGGAAACACAATCCCCATTGGGGAGGTGAGAAGAGGCACAGTGTGATCCGACCCCTGGGCGCAGCCACGACTTCGTCTTCCTTAAATATTGTCATCCGAACGCGAAGAATTTCTACTCTGAACTACACCACAGTAATTTTAAAACACTTATAAATTACTCGGAATTACAAAATTTTCTAATGTATTGTTCCTTAGGGGTGAAATATATACTTTATTTTTTATATTAATTACGTATAGAGGGTCGAGAGAAGCGGCAATTGACTGAAACATGACACTGTGACTTCTTTTGTTTTGGTTTCAACCGCTTAACTCTGGTTTGTTTTGCCTCGATCTCAGCAACAGCTGGGAGTGGGGGATACCTAGCTCTCAGCAACAGCTGGATGTGGGGGATACCTAGCTCTCAGCAACAGCTGGATGTGGGGGATACCTAGCTCTCAGCAACAGCTGGGAGTGGGGGATACCTAGCTCTCAGCAACAGCTGGATGTGGGGGATACCTAGCTCTCAGCAACAGCTGGATGTGGGGGATACCTAGCTCTCAGCAACAGCTGGGTGTGGGGGATACCTAGCTCTCAGCAACAGTTGGGTGTGGGGGATACCTAGCTCTCAGCAACAGCTGGATGTGGGGGATACCTAGCTCAGCAACAGCTGGGTGTGGAGGATACCCAGCTCTCAGCAACAGCTGGGAGTGGGGGATACCTAGCTCTCAGCAACAGCTGGATGTGGGGGATACCTAGCTCTCAGCAACAGCTGGATGTGGGGGATACCTAGCTCTCAGCAACAGTTGGGTGTGGGGGATGCCTAGCTCTCAGCAACAGCTGGATGTGGGGGATACCTAGCTCTCAGCAACAGCTGGATGTGGGGGATACCTAGCTCTCAGCAACAGCTGGGTGTGGGGGATACCTAGCTCAGCAACAGCTGGGTGTGGGGGATACCTAGCTCTCAGAAACAGCTGGGTGTGGGGGATACCTAGCTCTCAGCAACAGCTGGGTGTGGAGGATACCCAGCTCTCAGCAACAGCTGGATGTGGGGGATACCTAGCTCTCAGCAACAGCTGGATGTGGGGGATACCTAGCTCTCAGCAACAGCTGGATGTGGGGGATACCTAGCTCTCAGCAACAGCTGGATGTGGGGGATACCTAGCTCTCAGCAACAGCTGGGAGTGGGGGATACCTTACTCTCAGCAACAGCTGGATGTGGGGGATACCTAGCTCTCAGCAACAGCTGGATGTGGGGGATACCTAGCTCTCAGCAACAGCTAGGTGTGGGGGATACCTAGCTCTCGGCAACAGTTGGGTGTGGGGGATACCTAGACCTCAGCAACAACTGGGTGTGAGGGATGCCTAAACACACACCCACACACACACACATATACATGTATATATATTGTATGCATTCGGTGAGATAGTCGTGTAATTGGTAACACTGTACAAACACTGGACCTGATGTTAACCAACATTTTTAACCCACATCAACAGCATCCCAGACAGTGTCAGATATCTTAAGGTAACCATAGCAACCATATGCAACAATTCCCTACAGAAGCTAAAGTTGACGGAGTAATCTTCCGCATGTTTGCCTCAACCCCGGCAGTCCTCAACCACCTAAAATACTTTGGAAAAAAAGTAGTTTCCGAGAGCTTGTGAAGAAAACCTCAAGTAGCAGTCATTAGGATCTCACATATTGTGAAATCGCTCTGGGTGGGATTCGAACCTGTGCATTTCTGTTTTGAGACTTGGACGACGTAGAGGAGTGTAGGTAAACAGTTCGACAAACAGACAAGTTGGTAAATTAAACTATTGTGCAATACTTGAGTATCTTTATTTTGGAAACGTTTCGCCACACAGTGGCTTCGTTAGTCCAGTACAGAGAAGAATGGTGAAGATTAGGAGTTTGAGGTAATCTGTCCCTCAGCCTTGAGGCGATGTAATCAGTCCATCGACTGTAATCAGTCACATCGACTCCAAGCTGAGGGACTGATTACCTCAAACTCCTTCTAATCATCAACCTTTCTTCTCTGTACTGGACTGATGAAGCTACTGTGTGGCGAAACGTTACCATAATAAAGACACCCAAGTGTTGCACACGTGTGTAAATTTATCGTCATAGAAGAGGAGAAACTGGAGAGGCTACAGAGAAGGGCGTCAGATCTCTTGTCTTCAAGCAAGAGACTCTCGTCTATAGTCTTAACCTGCTCCTCCAGGAGAAACACAGGTTACACGATTTCTTTCAGCCTTTTGAAGAGACTAAATTTGTAGTAGTAGTAATAGTAGTAGTAGTAGATTAGGTGAAGATAAAGTTAGTAGTTGTTTTGGTCATTATTACTACTACTACCGTCCTCCTTCTTTTACTGCTACTATTACTACTACTACTATCGCCACTGCTACGGCTGTTACTACTACAGTACTACTACTAAAACTTCTATTAGTTGTAGTAGTAATACTAAATATCGAAAAACTTTTTCCGTGCAATTTGTGTCTTTCACAAACTTTGCAAGTCAACAGTGTGTTGGGGAAGAGAGAGGAGGATGGGGAGAGAGCCTTCTGATATTCTGTTTTTAATCTCGACTATCTACCGTTGTAGATAAGCCGTAGCTAGACTGTGGATAGCTTTGATACAGATGTATATATCTGTGTATACACTGAGATGATTTTGATCACTGACTTAAGGTGAACAGGTGATTTGCTGCCTTAAATGACCCTCGTTTAGTCGATAGACTTCAAACCTTATTAACCAACCATTAAACCGGTTCGAACCTCTCCCATGGTGTTCTCTTTTGCTCTTTCTCTAGTATTTATCGTGTCTTTCCCTTATCTTCCTCATCCTTTCTTCCTCTATATTTTCTTCATTATTCACCCTTTTTGTAGTTTCTCTGTGATTCCTCCTCTTTCTCCAGCATTCTCTGTATCTCTCCCTTTATTCCTTCCTCTCTCTCCTTTCTCCATCATTCTCCTATCTTCCCCTCTCGCTTCTTTAGCATTACCATTCTCTCCAACATTGCCACCCTTCCAACACTCTCCACTCTCCATCACTCTCCAACACTACGAGTGAGCTTCAACACTCTCCAACACTACAAGTGGGCAACAACACTCTCCAACACTACAAGTGGGCAACAACACTCTCCAACACTACGAGTGGGCTACAACACTCTCCAACACTACAAGTGGGCTACAACACTCTCCAACACTACAAGTGAGCTTCAACACTCTCCAACACTACAAGTGAGCTTCAACACTCTCCAACACTACAAGTGAGCTTCAACACTCTCCAACACTACAAGTGAACTTCAACACTCTCCAACACTACAAGTGAGCTTCAACACTCTCCAACACTACAAGTGAGCTTCAACACTCTCAAACACTACAAGTGAGCTTCAACACTCTCCAACACTACAAGTGAGCTCAACACTCCAACACTACAAGTGAGCTTCAACACTCTCCAACACTACAAGTGAGCTTCAACACTCTCCAACACTACAAGTGAGCTTCAACACTCTCCAACACTACAAGTGAGCTTCAACACTCTCCAACACTACAAGTGAGCTTCAACACTCTCCAACACTACAAGTGAGCTTCAACACTCTCCAACACTACAAGTGAGCTTCAACACTTCCAACACTACAAGTGAGCTTCAACACTCTCCAACACTACAAGTGAGCTTCAACACTCTCCAACACTACAAGTGAGCTTCAACACTCCAACACTACAAGTGAGCTTCAACACTCTCCAACACTACAAGTGAGCTTCAACACTCTCCAACACTACAAGTGAGCTTCAACACTCTCCAACACTACAAGTGAGCTCAACACTCTCCAACACTACAAGTGAGCTTCAACACACTCCAACACTACAAGTGAGCTTCAACACTCTCCAACACTACAAGTGAGCTTCAACACTCTCCAACACTACAAGTGAGCTTCAACACCTCCAACACTACAAGTGAGCTTCAACACACTCCAACACTACAAGTGAGCTTCAACACTCTCCAACACTACAAGTGAGCTCAACACTCTCCAACACTACAAGTGAGCTTCAACACTCTCCAACACTACAAGTGAGCTTCAACACTCTCCAACACTACAAGTGAGCTTCAACACTCTCCAACACTACAAGTGAGCTTCAACACACTCCAACACTACAAGTGAGCTTCAACACTCTCCAACACTACAAGTGAGCTTCAACACTCTCCAACACTACAAGTGAGCTTCAACACTCTCCAACACTACAAGTGAGCTTCAACACTCTCCAACACTACAAGTGAGCTTCAACACACTCCACCATCAATTAAACTAGACTCCTCCCTGCACTTCACAAATCATACGAGAGCCTTACCTAACCATCTCCTTTTTACCCCATTTACCACTCCATTGTTACCCATTTCCCACATATACCTCATTAGACTTATTATAACGCCATTATTCCTGTCAAATTTGGACAAATTTAAACAGATTTGTCTGGTACGGAAAATTGTTTTTAAGGACAGTCTTGCCCCTGCGCATGAACTGCGCTGTGATTGGTCCGCTGGGAGGAGTGGGCGGAGCCTAGTATATCGATCTGGCCTCTGATTGGCCAGCCGTTTATTGTCCCTTAAATGAGCGCTCTTCTCGTGTTTACATCTGTGGTTTACGCTTAATTGGGATTTAATCCGGGGTTTAAATGGGTTTATTCGTCTGTTTTGTGTTTTTTTTTGTAATTTGTTTGAAAAATTTCGGTCACATTGTGTTCAATGAGCTGTTTTTGTTTATGTTGGTGCTGCTGTTTTTGTTGGTGTTGCTGTTTCTTTTTGTGCTGTTTTGGTTGTTGTTTTTGTTCATGGTTTTTGTTGGTGTTGCTGTTTTTGTTGATGCTGCTTTTGTTTTTCTTGTTGATGCTGTTTTTGTTGGTGCAGCAGTTTTCGTTGGTGTTGCTCTTTTTTTTTTTTTTTTTTTTTTTTTTTTTTGCGCTGCTGTTTATGTTGATGCCGTTATTTAGTTGCTATTTTTATTGGCGCTGTTGGTTTTGTTGGCGATGTTGTTTTTGTCAGTGCTGTTGTTTTTGTTGATGCTCTTGTTTTTGTTAGTCCTCTCTTTGTTGGTGCTTTTGTTGTTCTGGTTGGTGCTGCTGCTGTTGCTTTTGTTGTTGCTGTTTTTGGTAGTGGTTTTGGGTTTGCTTTTCCTGCTGTTAATGTTATTGTTGTTTCTTTTAATGTTTTTGTTGATGCTACTGTTTTTAATGTTTTTGTTGATGCTACTGTTTTTAATGTTTTTGTTGATGCTACTGTTTTTAGTGTTTTTGTTGATGCTACTGTTTTTAATGTTTTTGTTGATACTACTGTTTTTAATGTTTTTGTTGATGCTACTGTTTTTAATGTTTTTGTTGATGCTACTGTTTTTAATGTTTTTGTTGATACTACTGTTTTTAATATTTTTGTTGATGCTACTGTTTTTAATGTTTTTGTTGATGCTACTGTTTTTAGTGTTTTGTTGATACTACTGTTTTTAATGTTTTTGTTGATGCTACTGTTTTTAATGTTTTTGTTGATGCTACTGTTTTTAATGTTTTTGTTGATGCTACTGTTTTTAATGTTTTTGTTGATGCTACTGTTTTTAATGTTTTTGTTGATGCTACTGTTTTTAATGTTTTTGTTGATGCTACTGTTTTTAATGTTTTTGTTGATGCTACTGTTTTTAATGTTTTTGTTGATGCTACTGTTTTTAATGTTTTTGTTGATGCTACTGTTTTTAATGTTTTTGTTGATGCTACTGTTTTTAATGTTTTTGTTGATACTACTGTTTTTAATGTTTTTGTTGATACTACTGTTTTTAATGTTTTTGTTGATACTACTGTTTTTAATGTTTTTGTTGATGCTACTGTTTTTAATGTTTTTGTTGATGCTACTGTTTTTAATGTTTTTGTTGATGCTACTGTTTTTAATGTTTTTGTTGATACTACTGTTTTTAATGTTTTTGTTGATGCTACTGTTTTTAATGTTTTTGTTGATGCTACTGTTTTTAATGTTTTTGTTGATGCTACTGTTTTTAATGTTTTTGTTGATGCTACTGTTTTTAGTGTTTTGTTGATGCTGCTGTTTTTACTGTTTTGATTGATGCTACTGTTTCTGTTGCTGCTGTTTTACTGCTTTTGTTGATTTTCCTGTTTGTACTGTTTTTTCTTGATACTGTTTTTACTGCTTTTGTTGTTTTTGTTGATGCTACTGTTGGTATGCCTGGATATCACAACACCGATATTCGACACCAACTGCCCAGGAATCGAATGTGACTTTCAGCCACAGAGTCTACAGTACCTCGGCAAATTGGTCGGAAGCCAGAGTCGTTGTTCCCTGTTCCACTTGGCTTGAACGGAATATTGTAGAATCGGCAATTATAAAACATGATAAACTTTCATTATATAATAATAGTGACGGCTTATTCAAATTAGACTCTTTTATAGTTGAGTCAATCGTTCATAGCCTAAAACTGGACTTCTGTAAGAATTCTTTGGATTGTCTTAGGTGTTGTAGTGCCACACTGAGGAATTAGACCAGCGTCTGCCTCAGAATCTTGTGTAATAGATAGATTATGGCCGTCTTCGTCTCGTTAAACTACAGTTTTGTCTCTTTAAATGACTCGGTTGTGGACCTGTTTTCTAGATGTTTGGAAAATTATTAAGACAATTGCCAGATATATCTATATTTAGAATGTAATGTCTTTTATATCATACCGAAATCTGACTGAATTTTTGATAATTGTCATATACTTAATGTTACGCTCGTCAGGTTATTACTGCAATATCAGGGCTCGTGGGCTAGTTGTCTTCTAATACTTTAATATTTAGTCCTTCTGGCACCGGGCACTGGTGTGCCTGAGGCACTTAGCGTCTCCTGCCTCCAGTCTGCCTCATTCCAGCAAAGGCGTATCCTCTGAACGTATTTACTTCAACTTCCTCCTCTTTTCTGCAACATTGCAAGCTCCTGATGACGTGTTAATGGCACCATGAAAGACCTAGAGTAATGATTCAACTTCCCCCGTGGTTGTTTTGCATCTTGTATCGCTTATTCGCGATTTCTGATGCCAAATTATCAGGTTCGAATCTTGATGTGGACTAAGAGATGTTAATTATATATATATATATATATATATATATATATATATATATATATATATATATATATATAATATTATATATATATACAATCTTAATGAAAATTAAGGCTTTTTTAAATAATTAGGAGGGATGGAATATAGTATTTTTTCTTAATTCTTTTTACTAGTATATAATTATTACTGTACATCTTACTTCATCCTTTGTTAATTTTGTTCTTGCTGTCTTTCTTATTGTATTATTATTATTATTATTATTATTATTATTATTATTATTAACTCTCACAAAAAAGGGATAAAACAAACACAACATTAACAAAAGAAATCTTATTGTCTTTGCTAAACATAGAAAATAGTTAGTATAGAACAATTGTAAAAACTTAGTGAAACTTAAAACTCATAACTTCTGACAACTTAGTCGTCTCATTTAAGTTATCCTCTTATATGTTAAATATTTACAACTTTATTATGCTCAAGTTGCTGCCATTAACTTCAACACTTATAAGAAGAGCACAAATAACTTTATATTATCAAGCATTTACACAAGGTATATACACAATGATCACGTATATCCTTTTTCCTTTGAACTTAACCATTTATGGCTTCCCTTTATACTTTTCCTTCCCCTTAAGTTCACCTTTTTTGTTTAATAATAGATTTTTCCCCTGATCTTTGCCTTTAAAAATTTCTCTCTAGGTTATCCCTTTAAACTTGTAAAACTTTCCATTTAAACTTTCCCCTTTTAAACCTTTAAACAACCCTTTCCATTTAAACTTCCCCTCTTTAAACTTTCATTATTCCCGTCAGTCGTTTCAAAAAATCGATTTTCTCCTCTTACACATTCAAATAATTTGAGAATAATTGTTAAAAAATCGAGACTGAATAATTAGAATATTTAATTATTTTAAGTTATTAGTGACGTCATACAAGTGCTTTCGTTATTTAACTATAATGAAGCCGATAATTCTTTGCACTATATGAAGACAAGCAGTTTATGCATATATACATAATTGTACATAATTATATACATATATACATAATACATACATACTACAAAAATATGTATATATTATATACATAGCATATACATAAAGAGACGACATTGACTGTATTTTATTGCAGTTTATATATATATATATATATATATATATATATATATATATATATATATATATATATATATATATATATATATATATATATATATATATGCAAAACGACCACAGGAGGAGCTGAATAGTAGCTCTAGGTCTTTCGTGTCGCAATCAACACATCAGGAGCTTGCAATGTTGAAATGAGTAAGAGATAGCAGATTTGAATTTGCTGACATCTCTTATTCATTTCCTCAACATTGCAAGCTCCTCATGATGTGTTGATTGCAACACGAAAGACCTAGAGCTATTATTCAACTCTTCCTGTGGTTGTTTTGCATCTTGTATCTTGCACACACACACACACAATTATATAATATACATTATATATATATATATATATATATATATATATATATATATATATATATATAATATATATATTATATATGTCGTGCCGAATAGGCAGAACTTGCGATCTTGGCTTAAATAGCAACGTTCATCTTGCCATATAGGACAAGTGAAAATTTGTGTATGCAATAATTTCGCCAAAATCATCCTGAACCTAACGAAAAAAATATATTTCACTGTGTTTGTTTAGTATTAAATTACTGTAAACAAATTTAAAATATATTTAGTTGGGTTAGGCTAAAATAAATTTCTCTTGTTATAATAAGGTTAGGTAAGTTTTCTAAGATTCTTTTGGTGCAAAATTATAAATTTTTACATTAACATTAATGAAAAAAATATATCTTTAAATGTGTAAGAGAAAATTTCAGAGAGGACTTAATTTTAAATGAGTTCTTGCTAATTGACCAGTTTTACATATTCGGCACGACATATATATATACATATATATATATATATATATATATATATATATATATATATATATATATATATATATAATATATATATATATATATATATATTAAGTAAAGTAACCTGATATTCAATATTAATTATATTCAAGGTATGTAACCCTGAATGATTCAAGGTATGTAACCCTGTATGATTCAAGGTATGTAACCTTGCATGATTCAAGGTATGTAACCTTGCATGATTCAAAGGTATGTCAGTAACCTTGTATGATTCAAGGATGTAGCCTTGTATGATTCAAGGCATGTACCTTGTATGATTCAAGGTATGTTAACACTGTGTATGATTCAAGGTATGTAGCTTGTATGATTTAAGTCATGTACGACTTATGATATGATTAAGGCATTAGAACTTATATGATTCAAGTATGATTCATATTTTAAATATACTTTTATGTATATTATTAGCATTAATATATAATATATATATATTAATATTAATATTATTAATATATATTAATAACCTCATATTCAAGTATGTATTCCCATTATCAAGTCGACCTGCCGGATTCCCTGAACCTCATGACAAGGTTGACTTGCCACGATCAAAGAGTAAGTACTTTACCATCATTCACTCCTATCACTGTCAGCAGGCATGGAGTCGCTTTCATACAAGTTTTAAACCTGCAACAATATTACACCCCTCCTTCAAGCATGTCAGGCCTGTACTTCCCTACCAGGACCTTCAAGTTCGCCTGCATATTTCTAACACCTCTATCATATATATATATATTATAATATAAATAATATATATATACATATATTATATCACTATATCATAAATATCACACGCACGCCATCTGGAGGTGCCAAGCCACCTTCACCAACAAAGCTTCCAGTTTACTGATACCACCCCTCCTTCAACCTCCTAGAGACGACCCCTCAACCACGCCTTCTTCCAACATATAAATTTATATACTCCAGTAATATGAATATAAATTAATATATATATTCGATACTATTACTCACACGCTACACTGCCGCTGTCAGCAGTCCAAAGCTTCTACAATCGGAATACCCTTTAACCGTCCATAATGACAGAGACCTGTACCGCTGTCTTAACCAATTGATATATAATATTTCATAACCATGGTATATTGGATATAATTTTTTATATGTACATAATCTCGTCTTACACTGGGCGATTAAACATTGGTCATACATGGTACATACACTGGTCATAACAGGTTCATGACGTGAACATACGAGGTTCTACCATAATCATACCAGAATGGTACATAACCTTGTCGGCTTCTTTGATTAAAGGTCCAATCATGTCCGGACTACGTTGTCATATCGGTTCAGACCTTGGATCATAAGGTTAGTACTTTCATATATGTGTTACATAACTTGAATCATCAAGGTTACATACTTGAATCATTACAGGTTACATACCTTGATACATCTACAAGGTTACATACCTTGAATCATACAAGGTTACATACCTTGAATCATATCAGGTTACATACCTTGAATCATACAAGGTTACATACCTTGAATCATACAAGGTTACATACCTTGAATCATACACAGGTTACATACTTGAATCATATCAGGTTACATACCTTGAATCATACAAGGTTACATACCTTGAATCATACAAGGTTACATACCTTGAATCATATCAGGTTACATACCTTGAATCATACAAGGTTACATACCTTGAATCATACAAGGTTACATACCTTGAATCATATCAGGTTACATACCTTGAATCATACAAGGTTACATACCTTGAATCATACAAGGTTACATACCTTGAATCATACAAGGTTACATACCTTGAATCATACAAGGTTACATACCTTGAATCAACAAGTTACATACCTTGAATCATACAAGGTTACATACCTTGAATCATATCAAGGTTACATACCTTGAATCATACAAGGTTACATACCTTGAATCATATCAGGTTACTACTTGAATCAACAAGGTTACATACCTTGAATCATACAAGGTTACATACCTTGAATCATACAAGGTTACATACCTTGAATCATGCAAGGTTACATACCTTGAATCATACAAGGTTACATACCTTGAATCATACAAGGTTACATACCTTGAATCATACAAGGTTACATACCTTGAATCATACAGGTTACATACTTGAATCATACAAGGTTACATACCTTGAATCATATCAGGTTACATACCTTGAATCATACAAGGTTACATACCTTGAATCATACAAGGTTACATACCTTGAATCATACAAGGTTACATACCTTGAATCATACAAGGTTACATACCTTGAATGATACAAAGTTACATACCTTGAATGATACAAGGTTACATACCTTGAATGATACAAGGTTACATACCTTGAATGATACAAGGTTACATATCTTGAATCATACAAGGTTACATACCTTGAATCATACAAGGTTACATACCTTGAATCATACAAGGTTACATACCTTGAATCGTACAAGGTTACATACCTTGAATTTTACAAGGTTACATACCTTGAATCATACAAGGTTACATACCTCGAGTCATACAAGGTTACATACCTTGAATCATGCAAGGTTACATACCTTGAATCATACCAGGTTACATACCTTGAGTCATACAAGGTTACATACCTTGAATCATACCAGGTTACATACCTTGAATCATACAAGGTTACCTTGAATCATACCAGGTTACATACCTTGAGTCATACAAGGTTACATACCTTGAATCATATCAGGTTACATACCTTGAATCATACAAGGTTACATACCTTGAATCATGCAAGGTTACATACCTTGAATAATGCAAGGTTACATACCTTGAATCATACAAGGTTACATACCTTGAATCATACAAGGTTACATACCTTGAATCATACAAGGTTACATACCTTGAATCATACAAGGTTACATACCTTGAATCATACAAGGTTACATAAATTGAATCATATCAGGTTACATACCTTGAATCATACAAGGTTACATACCTTGAATCATGCAAGGTTACATACCTTGAATCATACAAGGTTACATACCTTGAATCATACAAGGTTACATACCTTGAATGATACAAGGTTACATACCTTGAATCATACAAGGTTACATACCTTGAATCATACAAGGTAACATACCTTGAATCGTACAAGGTTACATACCTAGAATCATACAAGGTTACATACTTTGAATCATACAAGGTTACATACCTTGAATCATATAAGGTTACATACCTTGAATGATACAAGGTTACATACCTTGAATCGTACAAGGTTACATACCTTGAGTCATACAAGGTTACATACCTTGAATCATGCAAGGTTACATACCTTGAATCATACCAGGTTACATACCTTGAGTCATACAAGGTTACGTACCTTGAATCATACCAGGTTACATACCTTGAATCATACAAGGTTACCTTGAATCATACCAGGTTACATACCTTGAATCATACCAGGTTACATACCTTGAATCATAAAAGGTTACATACCTTGAATCATAAAAGGTTACATACCTTGTCATACAAGGTTACATAACTTGAATTATACAAGGTTACATACCTTGAATCATATCAGGTTACATACCTTGAATCATAGAAGGTTACATACCTTGTATCATACAAGGTTACATACCTTGAATCATATCAGGTTACATACCTTGAAACATACAAGGTTACATACCTTGTATCATACAAGGTTACATACCTTGAATCATATCAGGTTACATACCTTGAATCATAGGTTACATACCTTGAATCATGCAAGGTTACATACCTTGAATCATAAAAGGTTACATACCTTGAATCATAAAAGGTTACATACCTTGTCATACAAGGTTACATAACTTGAATTATACAAGGTTACATACCTTGAATCATATCAGGTTACATACCTTGAATCATATCAGGTTACATACCTTGTATCATACAAGGTTACATACCTTGAATCATATCAGGTTACATACCTTGAAACATACAAGGTTACATACCTTGTATCATACAAGGTTACATACCTTGAATCATATCAGGTTACATACCTTGAATCATAGAAGGTTACATACCTTGAATCATGAAAGGTTACATACCTTGAATCATACCAGGTTACATACCTTGAATCATACAAGGTTACATACCTTGAATGATACAAAGTTACATACCTTGAATCATACAAGGTTACATACCTTGAATCATACCAGGTTACATACCTTGAATCATGCAAGGTTACATACCTTGAATGATACAAAGTTACATACCTTGAATCATACCAGGTTACATACCTTGAATGATACAAGGTTACATACCTTGAATGATACAAGGTTACATACCTTGAATCATACAAGGTTACATACCTTGAATCGTACAAGGTTACATACCTTGAATCATACAAGGTTACATACCTTGAATCATACCAGGTTACATACCTTGAATCATACCAGGTTACATACCTTGAATCATACAAGGTTACATACCTTGAATCATACAAGGTTACATACCTTGAATCATACCAGGTTACATACCTTGAATCATACAAGGTTACATACCTTGAATCATACCAGGTTACATACCTTGAATCATGCAAGGTTACATACCTTGAATGATACAAAGGTACATACCTTGAATCATACCAGGTTACATACCTTGAATGATACAAGGTTACATACCTTGAATGATACAAGGTTACATACCTTGAATGATACAAGGTTACATACCTTGAATCGTACAAGGTTACATACCTTGAATCATACAAGGTTACATACCTTGAATCATACCAGGTTACATACCTTGAATCATACAAGGTTACATACCTTGAATCATACAAGGTTACATACCTTGAATCATACCAGGTTACATACCTTGAATCATGCAAGGTTACATACCTTGAATCATACAAGGTTACATACCTTGAATCATACAAGGTTACATACCTTGAATCATACCAGGTTACATACCTTGAATCATACAAGGTTACATACCTTGAATCATACCAGGTTACATACCTTGAATCATACAAGGTTACATACCTTGAATCATACAAGGTTACATACCTTGAATCATACAAGGTTACATACCTTGAATCGTACAAGGTTACATACCTTGAATCATACAAAGTTACATACCTTGAATCATACAAGGTTACATACCTTGAATCATACCAGGTTACATACCTTGATTCATACAAGGTTACATACCTTGAATCATACCAGGCTACATACCTTGAATCATACAAGGTTACATACTTTGAATCATACAAGGTTACATACCTTGAATCATACAAGGCTACATACCTTGAATCATACCAGGTTACATACCTTTAATCATACCAGGTTACATACCTTGAATCATACAAGGTTACATACCTCGAATCATACAAGGTTACATACCTTGAATCGTACAAGGTTACATACCTTGAATCATGCAGGGTTACATGCCTTGAGTCGTACAAGGTTACATACCTTGAATCATGCAGGGTTACATGCCTTGAGTCGTTCAAGGTTACATACCTTGAATCATGCAGGGTTACATACCTTGAATCGTACAAGGTTACATACCTTGAATCATACAAGGTTACATACCTTGAATCATACAAGGTTACATACCTTGAATCATACCAGGTTACATACCTTAAATCATGCAAGGTTGCAAACCTTGAATCATACCAGGTTGCATACCTGGTATGATTCATACAAGGTTACATACCTTGAATGATACAAAGTTACATACCTTGAATGATACAAGGTTACATACCTTGAATGATACAAGGTTACATACCTTGAATGGTACAAGGTTACATACCTTGAATCATACAAGGTTACATACCTTGAATCATACAAGGTTACATACCTTGAATCATACCAGGCTACATACCTTGAATCATACAAGGTTACATACCTTGAATCATGCAAGGTTACATACCTTGAATCATGCAAGGTTACATACCTTGAATCATGCAAGGTTACATACCTTGAATCATACCAGGTTACATACCTTGAATCATATCAGGTTACATACCTTGAATCATAAAAGGTTACATACCTTGAATCATGCAAGGTTACATACCTTGAATCATACAAGGTTACATACCTTGAATCATGCAAGGTTACATAACTTGAATCATACAAGGTTACATACCTTGAATCATACAAAGTTACATACCTTGAATCATGCAAGGTTACATAACTTGAATCATGCAAGGTTACATACCTTGAATCATACAAGGTTACATACCTTGAATCATACAAGGTTACATACCTTGAATCATGCAAGGTTACATACCTTGAATCATGCAAGGTTACATACCTTGAATCATGCAAGGTTACATACCTTGAATCATACAAGGTTACATACCTTGAATGATACGTTACATACCTTGAATCATGCAAGGTTACATACCTTGAATCATACAAAGTTACATACCTTGAATCATGCAAGGTTACATACTTTGAATCATGCAAGGTTACATACCTTGAATCATACAAGTGTGAAATGAATCATACAAGGTTACATAATTTGAATCATACAAGGTTACATACCTTGAATCATACAAGGTTACATACCTTGAATCTTACAAGGTTACATACCTTGAATCTTACAAGTGTGCATTGAATCATACAAGGTTACATACCTTGAATCATACAAGGTTACATACCTTGAATCTTACAAGTGTGCATTGAATCATACAAGTGTACATTGAATCATACAAGTGTACCTTGAATCATACAAGTGTACATTGAATCATACAAGTGTGCATTGAATCATACAAGTGTACATTGAATCATACAAGTGTACATTGAATCATACAAGTGTACATGAATCATACAAGTGTACTGTGAATTATACAAGTGTACATTGATTCATACAAGTGTACATTGAATCATACAAGTGTACATTGAATCATACAAGTGTACTGTGAATTATACAAGTGTACGTTGAATCATACAAGTGTACATTGAATCATACAAGTGTACATTGAATCATACAAGTGTACATTGAATCATACAAGTGTACTGTGAATCATACAAGTGTACATTGAATAATACAAGTGTACGTTGAATCATACAAGTGTACATTGAATCATACAAGTGTACATTGAATCATACAAGTGTACATTGAATCATACAAGTGTACATTGAATCATACAAGTGTACATTGAATCATACAAGTGTACATTGAATAATACAAGTGTACGTTGAATCATACAAGTGTACTGTGAATTATACAAGTGTACGTTGAATCATACAAGTGTACATTGAATCATACAAGTGTACATTGAATCATACAAGTGTACATTGAATCATACAAGTGTACTGTGAATCATACAAGTGTACATTGAATAATACAAGTGTACGTTGAATCATACAAGTGTACATTGAATCATACAAGTGTAGATTGAATCATACAAGTGTACATTGAATCATACAAGTGTACATTGAATCATACAAGTGTACATTGAATCATACAAGTGTACATTGAATTATACCTTGAATCAAATCTAAATAAATTGGGAAGTATAAGCCATCCTTTGGATATATATTTACAGCACACGTTGATATGTACACCATACATGAATATATATATATACACCATACACAAATCACCACAAATGGCTATATATATTTTTGCTTCGTTTCAAATTCTTTCCCATTCTCAAAAATTAGGGTCGTCTTTTTTAAATATGCAATCACGTGGCTGTTTTCCATTATAATATTTCCCATTAATTATAATATTTTACATTGATTATAATATTTTCCATTAACTATAATTACCATTAATTATAATATTTGCCATTGATAATAATAACAAGACTCTGGGTTAGAGTTAACTTAGAGTTGTGAACAGAGTTCTGTTGGGGTCTGTGTGGTTGGGTTTGTATTGTTTGGGACCCGCCTTTGCTAGGCACTCCGGTTCGAGTCCCACTGTGTAATGGAGTAGTCACTGGTTTTTCACTGTTTAATGGAGTATATACTAATTGATTTTCTCTGTTTAATGGAGTATTTCACTGTTTTTCACTATTTAATGGAGTATTTCACTGTTTTTCAATATTTAATGGAGTATTTCACTGTTTTTCAATATTGAATGGAGTATTTCACTGTTTTTCAATATTTAATGGAGTATTTCATTTTTTCAATATTTTTCAGAGCGTTTTTTACATTTTTTTTCACTGAAGTGAAATTTCTCCTTTTTTTTTTTTTTTTTACAACTATGAAAATTTTCTACACTTTTTTTCACGATTTTGTATTTTTTTTCTACCTTTTCGCTGTTTTTATGTATAGATTCTATATTTTTCACAAATTAATGTATTTTCTACACTTTTTTTTCACAATCTTATTAAAATTTCTACGTCACGATTTCATATATTTCCAGTTTTTTTTTTTCACGATTTTCAACTTTTCAAAAAAAAAAAAAAACAGTTGTAATTTCCATTTTTTTTATAAACGATTTAATGTCCAGTTTTTTTTTACACATTTAAAATGTTTTTCAGTCACTGTAGGAACTTCGTATATATATTTTTTTTAAACCAGAGTGACTTAGCAAGTCTGTTGAAATCAAGTGCATGGTTCTTGCAGGAGCAAAGTGCTAAAACCGCGCGGCCCAGCACCAAGGAATGGTGCTGGAGGCTCGATCCTCCTTCCAGTAACAGCTGGACAGAGAATACTCAGTCATACTTTTTTCCACTCTAAGAGTAATTTTTTTTGAGGGGGGGGGGATTTATTTCTCCGTGTTCATGTTGCTGCTGTTATACTGTTGGTATAATTTGTTTGGCTATAATCCGCACCGTTTGGGTACATAATGTATTTAGTGTACAGGTACACACTGCCCCTACGTCTTAGTACATGTATACAGTATCTTAGTTCACAGTACTCTCCCTACACCGTAAACACACTGTACACTTTCTACACACACACTGTGTACTTAGTACACTCTCTGCACTCCAGTGCACTCTGTACTCTTAGTAACACCCTTTCTTTTTAAATCCTTGGCACTGAATTCATTTCTGGCACCGCTGGAGATTTTGATTCCACGTTTGTGTAGATTCAGTAAACATTTGTCCTCTTTGAATCGTAGAGGCAAAGCCGATGACGTATTTTCACCTGTTTTAGGCACGACACCTGTGTTTACACCTGTTCTCTAACCTGACACCGTCGCTGTGTTGAAACCTCGGCTCCCACCTGTCATTCTCCTCTTCCTTTCCTTTTCTCCTCTTGCTCTCCCGTTTTCTCTTCTTTGGTTGCTTATCCTCTTCCTATTCGCTTTTCTCCTTTTGGCGTTGTTGATGGTGGTAGTGATGGTGGTTGATGGTAGTGGTGCTGGGGATTGATGGTGGTGATGGGGAGGTTGATGGTGGTGGTGATGGGGGGTTGATGGTGGTGGTGATGGGGGGTTGATGGTGGTGATGGGATGGTTGATGGTGGTGGTGATGGGGGGGGATTGGAGATGGTGTGGGTTATGGGAATGGAACCATTGCCTGGTCTCTAATAGTATCGCAATCGGTCCCACGTGCTGGTAGAGAGCTGGTCCCACCTCAGGGAAACTGAAAAGTCCATCTTACAGGGCCAGCCCTACGTAGCCTTGAGTAGGCCTTTAAGGCGAGGAGATGCAGTAGGCTTAAGATGGAGCCTTGAAGTCCAGGCTTGAGATTTAGGCATGGAGGCTTAGAATTGTGCAGGAGAGCTATACCGGGCGTGGGCGGTGGGTGGGCGTGGGTCAGACTAAGAATCTAGAACCAGTAGAGGTCCTTACTGCCCTCCTGCGACGCCCCGGCTCCTTCCAGTCCTGTGGAATAATAAAAAAAATATTTTGTGTGTTAAAATTCATTTACACTCATTGAGACAGCGCTCTAAGTTTTATAAGAGCGGTAAATACTGACGAGGCCCTGGAGTGTGTATACTGGCACTGACAAGGCCCTGGAGTGTGTATACTGACACTGACAAGGCCCTGGAGTGTGTATACTGACACTGACAAGGCCCTGGAGTGTGTATACTGACACTGACGAGGCCCTGGAGTGTGTATACTGACACTGACGAGACCCTGGAGTGTGTATACTGACACTGACAAGGCCCTGGAGTGTGTATACTGACACTGACAAGGCCCTGGAGTGTGTATACTGACACTGACAAGGCCCTGGAGTGTGTATACTGACACTGACAAGGCCCTGGAGTGTGTATACTGACACTGACAAGGCCCTGGAGTGTGTATACTGACACTGACAAGGCCCTGGAGTGTGTATACTGACACTGACGAGACCCTGGAGTGTGTATACTGACACTGACAAGGCCCTGGAGTGTGTATACTGACACTGACGAGACCCTGGAGTGTGTATACTGGCACTGACAAGGCCCTGGAGTGTGTGTACTGGCACTGACAAGGCCCTGGAGTGTGTGTACTGGCACTGACAAGGCCCTGGAGTGTGTATACTGACACTGACAAGGCCCTGGAGTGTGTATACTGACACTGACGAGGCCCTGGAGTGTGTGTACTGGCACTGACAAGGCCCTGGAGTGTGTATACTGACACTGACGAGACCCTGGAGTGTGTATACTGACACTGACAAGGCCCTGGAGTGTGTGTACTGGCACTGACAAGGCCCTGGAGTGTGTGTACTGGCACTGACAAGGCCCTGGAGTGTGTATACTGACACTGACAAGGCCCTGGAGTGTGTATACTGACACTGACGAGGCCCTGGAGTGTGTGTACTGGCACTGACAAGGCCCTGGAGTGTGTATACTGACACTGACGAGACCCTGGAGTGTGTATACTGACACTGACAAGGCCCTGGAGTGTGTATACTGACACTGACAAGGCCCTGGAGTGTGTATACTGACACTGACAAGGCCCTGGAGCGTGTATACTGACACTGACAAGGCCCTGGAGTGTGTATACTGGCACTGACAAGGCCCTGGAGTGTGTATACTGGCACTGACAAGGCCCTGGAGTGTGTATACTGACACTGACGAGACCCTGGAGTGTGTATACTGACACTGACAAGGCCCTGGAGTGTGTATACTGACACTGACTAGGCCCTGGAGTGTGTATACTGACACTGACTAGGCCCTGGAGTGTGTATACTGACACTGACAAGGCCCTGGAGCGTGTATACTGGCACTGACAAGGCCCTGGAGTGTGTATATTGACACTGACAAGGCCCTGGAGTGTGTATACTGGTACTGACGAGGCCCTGGAGTGTGTATACTGGCACTGACAAGGCCCTGGAGTGTGTATACTGACACTGACGAGACCCTGGAGTGTGTATACTGACACTGACAAGGCCCTGGAGTGTGTATAATGACACTGACAAGGCCCTGGAGTGTGTATACTGACACTGACAAGGCCCTGGAGCGTGTATACTGGCACTGACAAGGTCCTGGAGTGTGTATACTGACACTGACGAGGCCCTGGAGTGTGTATACTGGCACTGACGAGGCCCTGGAGTGTGTATACTGACACTGACGAGGCCCTGGAGTGTGTATACTGGCACTGACGAGGCCCTGGAGTGTGTATACTGACACTGACAAGGCCCTGGAGTGTGTATACTGACACTGACGAGGCCCTGGAGTGTGTATACTGACACTGACAAGGCCCTGGAGTGTGTATACTGGCACTGACGAGGCCCTGGAGTGTGTATACTGGCACTGACGAGGCCCTGGAGTGTGTGTACTGGCACTGACGAGGCCCTGGAGTGTGTATACTGACACTGACAAGGCCCTGGAGTGTGTGTACTGACACTGATGAGGCCGTGGAGTGTGTATACTGAAACTGGCGAGGCCCTGAAGAGTGTATACCGACACTGACGAGGCCCTGGAGTGTGTACTGACACTGACGAGGCCGTGGAGTGTGTATACTGACACTGACGAGGCCCTGGAGTGTGTATACTGACACTGACGAGGCCCTGGAGTGTGTATACTGACACTGACGAGGCCCTGTAGTGTGTCTACTAACACTGACGACGCCGTGGACTGTGTATACTGAAACTGACGAGGCCCTGAAGAGTGTATACTGACACTGACGAGGCCCTGGAGTGTGTACTGACACTGACGAGACCCTGGAGTGTGTACTGACACTGACGAGGCCCTGGAGTGTGTGTACTGACACTGACGAGGCCGTGGAGTGTGTATACTGAAACTGACGAGGCCCTGAAGAGTGTATACTGACACTGACGAGGTCCTGGAGTGTGTGTACTGACACTGACGAGGCCCTGGAGTGTGTGTACTGACACTGACGAGGCCCTGGAGTGTGTATACTGGCACTGACGAGGTCCTGGGGTGTGTGCACTGACACTGACGAGGCCCTGGAGTGTGTATACTGACACTGAAGAGTTCCTGGAGTGTATACTGACACTGACGAGGCCCTGGAGTGTGTACTGACACTGACGAGGCCCTTAAGCTTGCATACTGACAGCAACAAGGCCCTGAAGTATGCATAGTGACAGCGCCAATACCCTGAAGTGTGCATACTGACAGCAACAAGGCCCAGAAGTGGGCATACTGACAACAGGAAGGCCTGGAATATGCATGCAAAAGGATCTGGAGCGTGCATGAGAGCATGACCCTGGAGTGTGCTTATTGACAGCAACAAGGCCCTGGAGTGTGCATATTTTTGCAGCAACAAGACCCTAGAGTGTGCATACTGAGAGCAGCAAGGCCCTGGAGTGCGCATAACGACACAGGGGAGAAAGGCTGGCCGTGGGAAGAGCCTCCCTGACGACACTAGACGCCCCACGACGACCATTAGATCTACGGATAACGACTGACGACCAGGAGATAACCGATAACTTTGATGTCCACTGTTATCCCAGGACCACCCGCCTTGTTTCTGGGGATCACTGACGCAGATAACAATAATCTGAAGGCCGTCAGTGCTGGCCATTACTGGAGTGTCTCTCCTCTCTTATGACTAGAGTTCGAGACCTTCACCCTTCACGTTGACATATGTTGATGCTGGTGAAGGGCTGTCCATCTGTAGCATGGGAGTTAGCCTGCCCCTTCCTCGGATCGAGCCTGATCACTGCCCCATTCCCAATGTCATGTGTTACCCATAAAGGTTAAGCGTTTCCCCGTGAATATAATAATTTAAACATTTTAGTTCATTGTCTTTGTGTGTGTGTGTGTGTGTGTGTGTGTGTGTGAGAGAGAGAGAGAGAGAGAGAGAGAGAACATATTCGTACAACATAATGATATCAAGGAAATAAAGTCAGTTGAACAAATGAAATCGTTGGCTCACAGATAACTCTAACTTATCCTGTCCCATATCTGTAAGTTTCATAATAAAGAAGCTTTCAAATAAGCTGATGTAGGTAACAGCTCTTAGCTTGTAAATAAAGTTAGGAATCCTTACCCTAACCTTGTAAAATCTTGTGTAGAGAGAGAGAGAGAGAGAGAGAGAGAGAGAGACGGGGGAATATCTCCACAATATTACCATCAATATTGCCGGCGTGGGCGTAATAGGCAAGACACCTCTCCCAAATGTATGTTTATTGCATTCCGCGATGTTAATCTTACAGGGCTCTCACTCAAAATGAGATTATGTGGAGTGGGATGGTCCCATCACGTTGATTCCATCAACCTAGTAGCCTAGCCTTTGTTTACTGTGTTCGCAGCCTTACATTTTGTCTTCCCCCATAGGTACTATATATTATAAGTGCTTTTTCTTATTTCAGAATACACTTTATGGATTTAAAGCAATTAGGGAATAAATGATTTGCTGTTTGTTGACGGGATGGTGGGAATATATTTTGAAAAGGTACGAAGTTGAGTGGAAGTCCGAGGGTGAGGGTGGAGTTCCGGACCATTATTGACGTCACTTCCCCTCGTCCCCGCAGCCGATATTGTCCTCGACCCAACCACGTGTCCTGATGTGTCCTCGTGACTTCGGCTGCCTGTGAGCTGGACATTTTTACTTCTACTTTTGGGCAATTGACCTTTGACCTCTCTTATAATGACCTTAAAGTCTAACAAGCGTACACAGAAACTTTCAGGGTAAAACGACACATACTAGAATCCAAACCCTCTTATTACATTTACGAGGAAACGCTAAACCCGTAGGGAAATGACAGGCATTTAGGTTTGAGCCTAGAAAGGAGAGGACAGCTGTAATTGTTCGAGACAGTTGAAAGAAATAATTTTCTTTTTTTTTGCAATCGTTTGTAAGGTAATCAACAAGGGGAAGATGCCAGTGTCAGTATATGTATACAAACCCACAAGAAGATGCAGACAGCATTCTGGGTGTGTTAATGACCAGTGACCGTCAGCGTTTACTGTTCACTGTCACAACGCTGACATAATACTGAAGTGATTTGTTATTATTTATAAAGATTGTTATTGTTTGCCTGGATTATTATTATTACTATTATTATGGTATATTTAAAAGCAAGTGCTAAGCCTGTATGGGTCATACAGCAAAGGTCTCTCTCTCTCTCTCTCTCTCTCTCTCTCTCTCATATATATATATATATATATATATATATATATATATATATATATATATATATATATATATATATATATATATATATATATATATATATAAAGTATCAGGGAAGAGAGAGGTGAAGGTTTATAAACTAAAAGAGGAGGCAGTTAGGGTAAGATATAAACAGCTATTGGAGGATAGATGGGCTAATGAGAGCATAGGCAATGGGGTCGAAGAGGTATGGGGTAGGTTTAAAAATGTAGTGTTAGAGTGTTCAGCAGAAGTTTGTGGTTACAAGAAAGTGGGTGCGGGAGGGAAGAGGAGCGATTGGTGGAATGATGATGTAAAGAGAGTAGTAAGGGAGAAAAAGTTAGCATATGAGAAGTTTTTACAAAGTAGAAGTGATGCAAGGAGGGGAGAGTATATGGAGAAAAAGAGAGAGGTTAAGAGAGTGGTGAAGCAATGTAAAAAGAGAGAAAATGAGAGAGTGGGTGAGATGTTATCAACAAATTTTGTTGAAAATAAGAAAAAGTTTTAGAGTGAGATTAACAAGTTAAGAAAGCCTAGAGAACAAATGGATTTGTCAGTTAAAAATAGGAGAGGAGAGTTATTAAATGGAGAGTTACAGGTATTGGGAAGATGGAGGGAATATTTTGAGGAATTGTTAAATGTTGATGAAGATAGGGAAGCTGTGATTTCGTGTATAGGACAAGGAGGAATAACATCTTGTAGGAGTGAGGAAGAGCCAGTTGTGAGTGTGGGGGAAGTTCGTGAGGCAGTAGGTAAAATGAAAGGGGGTAAGGCAGCCGGGATTGATTTGATAAAGATAGAAATGTTAAAAGCAGGTGGGGATATAGTTTTGGAGTGGTTGGTGCAATTATTTAATAAATGTATGGAAGAGGGTAAGGTACCTAGGGATTGGCAGAGAGCATGCATAGTTCCTTTGTATAAAGGCAAAGGGGATAAAAGAGAGTGCAAAAATTATAGGGGGATAAGTCTGCTGAGTATACCTGGTAAAGTGTATGGTAGAGTTATTATAGAAAGAATTAAGAGTAAGACGGAGAATAGGATAGCAGATGAACAAGGAGGCTTTAGGAAAGGTAGGGGGTGTGTGGACCAGGTGTTTACAGTGAAACATATAATGAACAGTATTTAGATAAGGCTAAAGAGGTCTTTGTGGCATTTATGGATTTGGAAAAGGCGTATGACAGGGTGGATAGGGGGGCAATGTGGCAGATGTTGCAAGTGTATGGTGTAGGAGGTAGGTTACTGAAAGCAGTGAAGAGTTTTTACGAGGATAGTGAGGCTCAAGTTAGAGTATGTAGGAAAGAGGGAAATTTTTCCCAGTAAAAGTAGGCCTTAGACAAGGATGTGTGATGTCACCGTGGTTGTTTAATATATTTATAGATGGGGTTGTAAGAGAAGTAAATGCGAGGGTCTTGGCAAGAGGCGTGGAGTTAAAAGATAAAGAATCACACACAAAGTGGGAGTTGTCACAGCTGCTCTTTGCTGATGACACTGTGCTCTTGGGAGATTCTGAAGAGAAGTTGCAGAGATTGGTGGATGAATTTGGTAGGGTGTGCAAAAGAAGAAAATTAAAGGTGAATACAGGAAAGAGTAAGGTTATGAGGATAAAAATATTAGGTGACGAAAGATTGAATATCAGATTGGAGGGAGAGAGTATGGAGGAGGTGAATGTATTCAGATATTTGGGAGTGGACGTGTCAGCGGATGGGTCTATGAAAGATGAGGTGAATCATAGAATTGATGAGGGGAAAAGAGTGAGTGGTGCACTTAGGAGTCTGTGGAGACAAAGAACTTTGTCCTTGGAGGCAAAGAGGGGAATGTATGAGAGTATAGTTTTACCAATGCTCTTATATGGGTGTGAAGCATGGGTGATGAATGTTGCAGCGAGGAGAAGGCTGGAGGCAGTGGAGATGTCATGTCTGAGGGCAATGTGTGGTGTGAATATAATGCAGAGAATTCGTAGTTTGGAAGTTAGGAGGAGGTGCGGGATTACCAAAACTGTTGTCCAGAGGGCTGAGGAGGTTCGGACATGTAGAGAGAATGGAGCGAAACAGAATAACTTCAAGAGTGTATCAGTCTGTAGTGGAAGGAAGGCGGGGTAGGGGTCGGCCTAGGAAAGGTTGGAGAGAGGGGGTAAAGGAGGTTTTGTGTGCGAGGGGCTTGGACTTCCAGCAGGCATGCGTGAGCGTGTTTGATAGGAGTGAATGGAGACAAATGGTTTTTAATACTTGACGTGCTGTTGGAGTGTGAGCAAAGTAACATTTATGAAGGGGTTCAGGGAAACCGGCAGGCCGGACTTGAGTCCTGGAGATGGGAAGTACAGTGCCTGCACTCTGAAGGAGGGGTGTTAATGTTGCAGTTTAAAAACTGTAGTGTAAAGCACCCTTCTGGCAAGACAGTGATGGAGTGAATGATGGTGAAAGTTTTTCTTTTTCGGGCCACCCTGCCTTGGTGGGAATCGGCCAGTGTGATAATAATAAAAAAAATAATATATAATATATATATATATATATATATATTATATTATATATATATATATATATATATATATATGTATGTATGTATGCAACAGTGTAAGTAAACTTTGAGAAATCGGTGACCAGCGCATTACACTGAGCCGAAGTCGGCGTCAGGAGGCTGGCGAGCGGGTCCGGACGCCGCCTCTTGATCGAGACAATTAAATGCAATAACGCAGCCAACAACCATTTAATCATGTTGCCCCGCCTTCCCCTTGTTTCCCCTCACCTCCCAGTCCCTCTCTCTCTCTCTCTCTCTGACCCCTCAAGGAAGGTTCCTTGATGTTGGTGAGGGGCTCTTGATTTAGAGAATTGGATCTGTGCTCCAGTTCCCCGAATTAAGCCTGAATGCCTTCCACATCCCCCCCCCAGGCGCTGTATAATCCTCCGGGTTTAGCGCTTCCCCCTTGATTATAATAATAATAATAATAATCTCTCTCTCTCTCTCTCTCTCTCTCTCGTCGTATACGACCTTGAACAACCTGTTAATCAAACTACCATAGCAAGCCCTTTCAAGGGGCAGTTAGGGGTCTTGTAGCCGGTGAAGGGCTCTTGATCCGAGGAATCATAGGTACGCTCCCTTCCTTTCATCAGATCATATCTGGACCTGCCTCGCATGGGCCAGTAGGCCCATGCGAGGCGTGGTCCCTCATTACACACCTCTCTATGACACTTTACTTGAAAAAAATGATTCCCTATAATAATAATAATAACAACAGGTTAAGATGACCTGGACTGACCTGTCATGGAGGAGAAGTGGTGAGTGTAGGCAGCCGTTGGGTCAAAGGTCATGTCATCATGAAGACGAGGGGCAGCACCCCAGGGGTCAGCCTTGCCCACCACACACTGGGGCAGGCGTGGGCGACCCATTAAGAGGGATGAGTAGTTGTGTGGGTACCTGTTGAAAAAAATCATTTGCAAGTCATATATATATATATATATATATATATATATATATATATATATATATATATATATATATATATATATATATATATATATATATATATAGATATATATATATATAGTTATATATATATATATATATATATATATATATAGTTATATATATATATATATATAATATATATATATATATATATATATATATATATATATAGTTATATATATAAATATATATATATAAATATATATATATATAAATATATAATGTATATATATATATAAATATATATATATATATATATATATATATATATATATATATATATATATATATATATATATATATATATAATGTCGTGCCGAATAGGCAGAACTTGCGGTCTTGGCTTAAATAGCAACGTTCATCTTGCCATATAGGACAAGTGAAAATTTGTGTATGCAATAATTTCGCCCAAATCATTCTGAACCTAACGAAAAAAATATATTTCACTGTGTTTGTTTATTATTAAATTATTGTAAACAAATCTAAAATATATTTAGTTGGGTTAGGCTAAAATAAATTTTTCTTGTTATAATAAGGTTAGGTAAGTTTTCTAAGTTACTTTTGGAGCAAAATTAAATTTTTTTACATTAACATTAATGAAAAAAAATATATCTTTAAACGTATAAGAGAAACTTTTAGAAAGGACTTAATTTTAAATGAGTTCTTGCTAATTGACCAGTTTTACATATTCGGCACGACATATAATTTTATTATTATATATATATATATATATATATATATATATATATATATATATAATATAATATATTATATATATATATATATATATATATATACGTATATATATATGTGTCTGTGTGTGTATACATATAATATGCACGCACATTTTTTTGGAAATTTCAGACGGGATGTAAATATGTCGTCTTTGTTCTTGCCATTAATATCTAAAGAAAGCAAATACCACATTCCTTGATCATCTGATGAAGTGATCAATTTTCACGAAAGGTCTCCATTTTTTTTTTCTGCAAGTCCGGTTAACCAGAATTACATTCTTACATTCTGACAGCACGTCGAACCTCTTCCCCCCCCCCAAGGCCACTCGCCTCCACTCTGATCTAACACACTCGCATGCTTGATATATTAATCTCAGTGAATATATTCTGCTCCATTCTTTCTCCATGGCCAAACCATCTCAATTTTTTTTTTCACTTTGAGTTACGTGTTTCACAACTTAGTCTCTTCTAGTTTCACCTACACACCATCTTCTGACTTCTTCTGCACACCACCACATCATTTTCCAATTTCAGCTGCACACCATCTTCTAATTTTACAAATTCACTATCTTCTAATTTTAGAAACACACCACGACCACACCATCTTCCAATATGCACCTTCACAATATTTAATTCCACCTACACAGCCTTGTCCAATTTTCTACGTTAACCTACACCTTCCCCCTTCCTCCAAACATTTTCTAAGTTAGGTAAAAGAACATGTGCAACTTGCATTTTCTAAGCAGTTCTAGAGAGCAGTATCAATGTGACTTCGGACTCTTCTTCACTCGCTCACATGTTCTTAGACAAGTTCCGGGGAAGGGGTTATTGCATTTTTTCTTCCCCTAGTGGTAAACACGCCATTGGGTGACTTCCATCCTGGAGGAACACAACTTGTTGTGGCGTCGGGATCCCGGAGACTTTCCCGACCACACGGCCGGATCCCGACGTCCATTTAGCTGGTCATCCGGTATGTTATCTTGGAAGGCCGGAGATTCAAACCCGCTTTTTTTTTTCTTGATATCCGTGACGCTTTATGTTACCATCTCATGATTGGCTATAAATATTTTATTGCATGATGCCTGGCACAGGGCAGGATGTGAGGCTATGTAGGTTCTGGCTACTTTACTGATCACAGGTCTACAAGGCAGAAGGAAGGCTGGGAATATTTGCAGTTTGGAGGAGCATCTCAAGTGTGGTATCAGCGCGCCTCTGGTAAGACAGTTGTAGTGTGATTTATGGTGAAAGTGTTTCTTCTATTTCGGATCACTCTACCTTGTTTAATATACACAAGCATATATTACATACATGTGCAACAACTTGGTATCTTTATTAAGTAGACGTTTCGCCCACCAGTGGCTTCATCAATACATTACCGACAAATTGAGGAGTAAGACACAAGTGAATCACCTCTCCTCTTATACTGTCTCCGGGTTTTGTACTCGCCTCTTTATTCCACTGATAAGCCTGCCACGCAGGCGAAACATTTCGTCTAAAAGATACCTCAGGCTTGTAGAGTCAGGGAAAACAGGAACCATCACTCAAACTTGTATCATTCTCCCCAACATCAGAGCAGCTGAGAACATGTAATAAGGTGTTCTCGGTGCTATGTAACCACAAAGTGACTTAACCACAACCAGAACAGCCAGTCTTGAAAGCAATGACAACGCTGTTTATATTCAGAATAACACGACTGCAAACAACCCACGGAATGGATAGGGTTAGAACCCATGGCGAGTGAATCTTAAAAGTCCAGGCCAGTGCGAAGCCACCGGGCCAGCTGGCTACAATAAGATTCATCCAGTGGTAGCCCATGCTAACCTCCCTATGATGTATAAATATACCTAGATGAATGAATCTTATTGTAGCCAGCTGGCCCAGTGGTTTACGCACTGGCCTGGAGTTTAACAGCTCACTCGCCATGGGTTCTAACCCCACCCGTTCCTTGGTTGTTTATATTATTTCCTGAGTTGGTTGCCAGAACTCATACGGTTTCCAAGCTTCAAGGAATTTTTAAACATACATTTAAGAACATAAATATGCTCATAAAAATTTGACTTTTCCCAATATTTTTTACTAACTAATAGACATATTTTTTCACTGAGAATAAGGTAGACATTTATATTTTTTGACCTAACCTAACCTAACCTAACCTAACCTAACTTAACCTAACCTAACCTAACCTAGCCTAACCTAACCTAACCTAACTTAACCTAATTTAACCTAACCTAACCCAACTTAACCTAACCTAACCTAACCTAGCCTAACCTAACCTAACCTAACTTAACCTAATTTAACCTAACCTAACCTAACCTAACTTAACCTAATTTAACCTAACCTAACCTAACCTAACCTAACCTAACCTAACCTAACTTAACCTAATTTAACCTAACCTAACCTAACCTAACCTAACTTAACCTAACTTAAAAATCTCACCTAAACTAACATAACTTTTTTTCAGCGAAATTCTACTAAATATATAAATCAATTTAAATTGATTTAATATTAAAATCAATGAGATAAATTTGCATATATATATATAATATATATATATATATATATATATATATATATATAATATATATATATATATATATATGGTAAGGCAATGCATACATTGTGCTGTCTCAGGAGGCGGTATAAGGTTCGTAGGGTCGAGTCCTGGCCTGCCGCAGTTTCGTGATTTATATATATATATATATATATATATATATATATATTATATATATATATATATATATATATATATATATAATATATATAATATATATATATATATATATATATATATATATAATATATATATATAATATATATATAATATATTATAATTTATATACACATGTAATATGCATGCAAAACAACTACTGGGGAGTTGAATGATAGCTCTCTAGGCCTTTCATGTTTGAATCAACATATCAGGAGCTTGCAGTGTTATAGGAAAGAGGATAAAGTCCCAGCAAATACGTCCAGAGGGAGTGTTTTTGTACCGGGATCGAACCCAGCTCACTGAAATGCGAGGCAAAGTTGCTAGCAGTGAACCACGAACCACCACCACCTGTCCCCTCCTCCCTGACCTTGTATGAACTTTACTAGTCTGATGCTTCTCCACGATTATAATAACATTAAACAGGATTTGTTGTGTATATCTGAGTGGCTTCATGAGTGGAAGTGTCACATTTGAGTGGTTACAACACTGGATAAGCCTGTATGAGGCAGCGCCATCTATTATGTACTAGGAAGATAATGTGCGCCTCAAGACGGAGCTGTAACAAAGGCGAATAAATATTTCAGAAGCAAGTGCAACTAATGCGACATTTTACTGTTGCAATGTTTCGCTCTCCAGGAGCTTTGTCAAATTGTTGCACGCAATACATGGACACAGAGAGTATATAGAGGTATTAGAGTGACTTGTAAATCATAACATGTCACATTAGTTGCACTTGTGTCTTTTTATTTAACGTATTGTCGGTAATTATGTCGATATAATACTATTTCAAAAGCGCTGTAGGTTCGGTTATTATTATAATCAAGGGGAAGCGCTAAACCCGTAGGATTATAAGCGCCTGGGGGGGGGATGTGGAAGGCATTCAGGCTTAATTCGGGGAACTGGAGCACAGATCCAATTCCCTAAATCAAGAGCCCTTCACCAACATCAAGGAACCTTCTCTGAGGGGCTGTAGGTTCGAACGTACGAACTCAGATAAGGAAACAGTCTCGTCCCGGCTATAGCTTTAGCAAGGGCGAAACGATGGCGAGTCTCGCTCACTAGATGCTGGTTACATCACAAGCAACTGAAGTCTCCGACGGAAATAAATCCGATGAACACGATGCAATATTGACATGTATATTATGGGCCGCATGTGAGGGTTTGTTTGGTAAACACACGACTGGACCTTCATGGTGCGGTCATCACAGGGATTTTTGGAAACTGAATAATTGCCCTGTAGGAGACAAATATTTTGTTATATTTCTTGGTGAGCGTTAAACCCTCAGAGAGCATATAGTGGCTGTGGGATGGGACTTAGCGAGATTTGATTTGCACTGAAGAGGGACCTTGAAGAAGCAATCAGATTTCGAGAGACCTGAGTGGGAACCAGCGATCTCTGAACTACCTGTCTGAAGGCACTGGAAACGTACCTTGAAGAAGCAATTAGATCTTGTGAGACCTGAGTGGGAACCAGCGATCTCTGAACTACCTATCTGAAGGAAATAATCAGATCTCTTGAGACCTGAATGAACAAGCGATCTTTGAACTATCTGAAGGAGATATTCTGAAGCAATCAGATATAGTTAAACCTGTGCGGGAACAATCAATCTTCGTGCTACTAACCTGAACGAGATATGCTGAAGAGATAGACCTCACACCTTTAGATACCTTAAAACACATCTCGAGAGAGCACTCAAGAAACTCGTCGAAGGGACGAGACTTCGAAGGACGTACCTGGAGGAGGATGGCATATAGGTGAAGTCAGCAACAGAGCGGTGGTGTGGGTACTGCCCTGCCGTGGTGAAGTTGTAGGTCCAAGGGTCGCTCTGGTGGAGGCCGTGAAGGCTTGAATAGTCAGGGTACAGTGTTTCGTGTCCTGTCAGACCCATCGAACTGCCCGCCGCTGGGTACCCAGACATTCCAGCGTGATAGTGGCTGTTCCAGAACGACGCGGGGAGGTTGCGCTGCGACATGGGGCACGGATCTGTGGCGAACATGGGTAGGTCAGGTCATGGCAGGTCAAACATGGTCATGGAGCTCCATTACCGGATTTTTAGAATGACGAGTAACAGAACAGGCCAAGCCGATATTAAGACAACATTTCGCTCAAGTTAGCTCTGAGCGAAAGGTTGACTTAATAAACTGCTGAGCAAATATGTAACCAAGACACAAATATTAATAATGGATTCAAGTTTAATAAACTGAGATTTATCAAACTGATTTAGCAGTAATAAATAATTTGAAGCGAGTATAAATTATATGGCTTTGTAAAACTACACGTAGTTATTCTCCAAGTGGCCATTATTATGTAGGATACTGCACTCTTGTTATATATTTGTAATGTGGAGTGTTTGTTGTGTTGTGAAGGTCCACTTACCTACTGACACTATTTTTATACATCTTCACTACACTACAAACATTCCAGAGTACAAATCTATTGCAGCAATGCAGTATTCTGCATAATACCCATCGACCTGAGTAACTTTCGAAATACTTTCTGGTCTGGGACCGGGCCGCGGGGGGCCGACCACCTCGGGTAAATGCAGGTTAACTAGTCTGCAGTGATGATGTGGGGTATTGTCCAGAAAGTTGAGTAATGGTTGTTGAGGGGGTTTGGACATTTAGAGAGGATAAAGAAGAATAGGATGACTTAGAGGGTATATAAATAGGAGGCAAGGCGGGGTAAGGGCCGTCCTAGGAAAGGTTGGAGGGAGGGAGGGATAAGTGGTTTTGTATGTGACGGGCTTAGACATCCAGCAGGCATGTGTGAGCGTGTTAGGAGTAGAGGCAAGTGATTTTTTATGACCGGTGTTGCAGTGCGATTCAGGGAAACCAGCTAGCCGGACTTGAGTCCTGGAGGTGGAAAGTACAGTGCCTGTACTCTGAAGGAAGGGTGAGGATATTTACAATTTGGAGGAGCATCTCAAGTGTGTTATCAGCGCGTCTCTGTAAGACAGCTGTAGTGTGAGTTATGATGAAAGTGTTTCTTCTATTTCGGATCACCCTACCCTGTTTAATATACACAAGCATATATTACATGTGCAACAACTGGGTATCTTTATTAAGTAGACGTTTCGCCCACCAGTGGCTTCATCATTACAGTACAAGGACAAAACTAATGACAATGCCTTCCCGGGGCCCAAGACTGTTCAACAGCCTCCCACCAGCCATAAAAGCATTACCAGTAGACCCCTGGTTGTCTTCAAGAAGGAGCTGGACAGATACCTAAAGTCAGTACTCGATAAGCCGGGCTGTGGTTCGTATTTTGGACTACGTGCGGCCAGCAGTAACAGCCTGGTTGATTAGGCCCTGATCCAACGGGAGGCCTGGTCAAGGCCTGGGTCGCGGGGGCGTTCACCCCCAGAACACCCTCTAGGTACATAGAATTGCCGCATCTCATCCGACTCCAGTATATAAGCTCACTTCCTCCAACCTGTGTTTAAGATTTGTCAAGACAGAGGTACTGACACCTGCTAGACTGAGGTACTGACACCTGCTAGACTGAGGTACTGAGCACCTACTAGACTGAGGTACTGAGCACCTGCTAGACTGAGGTACTGAACACCTGCTAGACTGAGGTACTGACACCTGCTAGACTGAGGTACTGACACGTACTAGACTGAGGTAATGAGCACCTGCTAGACTGAGGTACTGAACACCTGCTAGACTGAGGTACTGACACCTGCTAGACTGAGGTAATGAGCACCTGCTAGACTGAGGTACTGAACACCTGCTAGACTGAGGTACTGAACACCTGCTAGACTGAGGTACTGAACACCTGCTAGACTGAGGTACTGAACACCTGCTAGACTGAGGTACTGAACACCTGCTAGACTGAGGTACTGAGCACCTGCTAAACTGAGGTAATGAGCACCTGCTAGACTGAGGTGCTGAACACCTGCTAGACTGAGGGACTGAACACCTGCTTGACTGAGGTACTGAGCACCTGCTAGACTGAGGTACTGAACACCTGCTAGACTGAGGTACTGACACCTGCTAGACTGAGGTACTGACACGTACTAGACTGAGGTAATGAGCACCTGCTAGACTGAGGTACTGAACACCTGCTAGACTGAGGTACTGAACACCTGCTAGACTGAGGTACTGAACACCTGCTAGACTGAGGTACTGAACACCTGCTAGACTGAGGTACTGAGCACCTGCTAGACTGAGGTAATGAGCACCTGCTAGACTGAGGTGCTGAACACCTGCTAGACTGAGGAATTGAACACCTGCTTGACTGAGGTACTGAGCACCTGCTAGACTGAGGTACTGAGCACCTGCTAGACTGAGTTACTGAACACCTGCTTGACTGAGGTACTGAGCACCTGCTAGACTGAGGTACGGAACACCTGCTAGACTGAGGTACTGAGCACCTGCTAGACTGAGGTGCTCAACACCTGCTACACTGAGTTACTGATCACCTGCTAGATGATGATACTGAACACCTGCTAGACGATGGTACTGAACACCTGCTAGACTATGGTACTGAACACCTGCTTGACTGTGGTACTGAACACCTGCTTGACTGTGGTACTGAACACCTGCCAGACTGAGGTACTGAGCACCTGCTAGACTGAGTTACTGAACATCTGCTAGACTGAGGTACTGAACACCTGCTAGACTGAGGTACTGAACACCTGCTAGACTGAAGTACTGAGCACCTGCTAGACTAAGGTACTGGGCACCTGCTAGACTGAGGTACGGAACACCTGCTAGACTGAGGTACGGAACACCAGCTAGACTTAGGTATGGAACACCTGCTAGACTGAGGTACGGAACACCTGCTAGACTGAGGTACTGAACACCTGCTAGACTGAGGTACTGAACACCTGCTAGACTGAGTTACTGAACACCTGCTAGACTGAGTTACTGAGCACCTGCTAGACTGAGGTGCTCAACACCTGCTAGACTGAGTTACTGAGCACCTGCTAAACTGAGGGACTGAACACCTAGTAGACTGAGGTACTGAACACCTGCTAGACTGAGGTACTGAGCACCTGCTAGACGATGGTACTGAACACCTGCTAGACGATGGTACTGAACACCTACTAGACTGAGGTACTGAACACCTGCTTGACTGAGGTACTGAGCACCTGCTAGACGATGGTACTGAACCCCTACTAGACTGAGGTACTGAACACCTGCTCGACTGAGGTACTGAACACCTGCTAGACTGAGGTACTGAACACCTGCTAGACTGAGGGACTGAACACCTGCTAGACTGAGGTACTGAACAACTGCTAGACTGAGGCACTGAACACCTGCTAGACTGAGGGACTGATTGCCTCATCTCCTACCTCTCGGCTATCTGTCTCTGTATTGTACTGATAAAGCCACTGGTGGACGAAACTAATGAAGATACCCAGTTGTACATGTGTCTAATTATTCAACTTGTCGGTATTATATACCATTGTTGTTCCGATACTGTGACGCTACAATGGCTTGAGCGTGGAGGTAATTAAGAAGTTACAAGCTTCTGTAGTAGTTAAGTGCAGCAAGTTACTTAAGTGGAAGTACAGCGAAGTTATTAACAAATATAGATAGACAGGCAGGTACAGGCAAACAGACAGGCAGACAATCTCTCATTTAGATGGACAGGAAGAAGAGCAGGTGCCACTGATGAGATGATCTTCCTGGTGGTAATAACAAGGCGCGGGTGCCGCAGTCGCCACTTAAACTGCCGCAAACGTCACCACAGTCAGGCATTAGAAACAATTTAAAAATATAATGTGATTGTGGGTGGTTAGGGTGGTGGTGGGTGGTTAGAGGGATAGCGGGTAGTCCGGGTGGTGGTGGGTGGTAGTTTAATAACCACAAAGGGCGGAAGGTGAACTGTGTGTGTGTGTGTGTGTGTGTGTCGTGCCAAATAGGTAAAACTTGCGATTTTGGCCTAATAGCAACGCTCTTCTTGCCGAATAAGACAAGCGAAAAAACGAAACGAAAAAAATATATTTCATTGTGTTCGTTTATTATTAAATTATTGTAAACTTATCTAAAATATTTTAGCTGGATTAGGCTAAATTAAGTTGCGCTTGTTATAATAAGGTTAGGTAAGTTTTCTAAGGTTCTTTTGGTACAATATTATTAATTTTTACATTAACATAAATGAAAAAAAATGTTACTTTAAACGAATAAGAGAAAATTTTAGAAAGGACTGAATTTTAAGTGAGTTCTTGCTAATTGACCAGTTTTAACCTATTTGACACGACATTATATAATATATATATATATATATATATATATATATTATATATATAATATATATATATTATATATATATATTAAATGGAGAGTTAAAGGTATTGGGAAGATGGAGGGAATATTTTGAGGAATTGTTAAATGTTGATGAAGATAGGGAAGCTGTGATTTCGTGTGTAGGACAAGGAGGAACAACATCTTGTAGGAGTGAGGAAGAGCCAGTTGTGAGTGTGGGGGAAGTTCGTGAGGCAGTGGGTAAAATGAAAGGGGGTAAGGCAGCCGGGATTGATGGGATAAAGATAGAAATGTTAAAATCAGGTGGGGATATAGTTTTGGAGTGGTTGGTGCAATTATTTAATAAATGTATGGAAGAGGGTAAGGTACCTAGGGATTGGCAGAGAGCATGCTTAGTTCCTTTGTATAAAGGTAAAGGGGATAAAAGAGAGTGCAAAAATTATAGGGGAATAAGTCTGTTGAGTATACCTGGCAAAGTGTATGGTAGAGTTATTATTGAGAGAATTAAGAGTAAGGCGGAGAATAGGATAGCAGATGAACAAGGAGGCTTTAGGAAAGGTAGGGGGTGTGTGGACCAGGTGTTTACAGTGAAACATATAAGTGAACAGTATTTAGATAAGGCTAAAGAGGTCTTTGTGGCATTTATGGATTTGGAAAAGGCGTATGACAGGGTGGATAGGGGAGCAATGTGGCAGATGTTGCAGGTGTATGGTGTAGGAGGTACGTTACTGAAAGCAGTGAAGAGTTTTTACGAGGATAGTGAGGCTCAAGTTAGAGTATGAGGAAAGGGAAATTATTTTCCCAGTAAAAAGTAGGCCTTAGACAAGGATGTGTGATGTCACCGTGGTTGTTTAAATAATTTTAATGGGGTTGTAAGAGAAGTAAATGCGAGGGTCTTGGCAAGGGGCGTGGAGTTAAAAGATAAAGAATCACACAAAAAAGTGGGAGTTGTCACATTTTGCTCTTTGCTGATGACACTGTGCTCTTGGGAGATTCTGAAGAAAGTTGCAGAGATTGGTGGATGAATTTGGTAGGGTATGCAAAAGAAGAAAATTAAAAGTGAATACAGGAAAGAGTAAGGTTATGAGGATAAAAAGATTAGGTGATGAAAGATTGAATATCAAATTGGAGGGAGAGAGTATGAAGGAGGTGAATGTATTCAGATATTTGGGAGTGGACGTGTCAGCGGATGGGTCTATGAAAGATGAGGTGAATCATAGAATTGATGAGGGGAAAAGGGTGAGTGGTGCACTTAGGAGTCTGTGGAGACAAAGAATTTTGTCCTTGGAGGCAAAGAGGGGAATGTATGAGAGTATAGTTTTACCAACGCTCTTATATGGGTGTGAAGCATGGGTGATGAATGTTGCAGCGAGGAGAAGGCTGGAGGCAGTGGAGATGTCATGTCTGAGGGCAATGTGTGGTGTGAATATAATGCAGAGAATTCTTAGTTTGGAAGTTAGGAGGAGGTGCGGGATTACCAAAACTGTTGTCCAGAGGGCTGAGGAAGGGTTGTTGAGGTGGTTCGGACATGTAGAGAGAAAAAGAAAAACTTTCACCATCATTCACTCCATCACTGTCTTGTTAGAAGGGTGCTTTACACTACAGTTTTTAAACTGCAACATTAACACCCCTCCTTCAGAGTGCAGGCACTGTACTTCCCATCTCCAGGACTCAAGTCCGGCCTGCCGGTTTCCCTGAATCCCTTCATAAATGTTACTTTGCTCACACTCCAACAGCACGTCAAGTATTAAAAACCATTTGTCTCCATTCACTCCTATCAAACACGCTCATGCATGCCTCCTGGAATTCCAAGCCCCTCGCCCCACAAAACCTCCTTTACCCCCTCCCTCCAACCTTTCCTAGCCGACCCTACCCCGCCTTCCTTCCACAACAGACTGATAAACTCTTGAAGTCATTCTGTTTCGCTCCATTCCTTACATGCCCCAAACCCCACCTCAACAACCCTTCCTCAGCCCTCTGGACAACAGTTTTGGTAATCCCGCACCTCCCCTAACTTCCAAACTACGAATTCTCTGCATTATTTTCACACCACACATTGCCCTCAGACATGACATCTCCACTGCCTCCAGCCTTCTCCTCGCTGCAACATTCATCACCCACGCTTCACACCCAAATAGGGGCGTTGGTAAAACTATACTCTCATACATTCCCCCCTTTGCCTCCAAGGACAAAGTTCTTTGTCTCCACAGACTCCCAAGTGCACCCCTCACTCTTTTTCCCTCATCATTTCTTTGATTCACCCCCATCTTTCATAGACCCATCCGCGACACGTCCACTCCCAAATATCTGAATACGTTCACCTCCTCCAAAACTCTCTCCCTCCAATCTGATATTCAATCTTTCATCACCTAATCCCTTTTTTTTATCCTCATAACCTTACTCTTTCCTGTATTCACCTTTAATTTTCTCTTTTGCACACCCTACCAAATTCATCCACCAATCTCTGCAACTTCTCTTCAGAAATCTCCCAGAGCACAGTGTTTATCAGCAAAGAGCAGCTGTGACAACTCCCACTTTGTGTGTGATTCTTTATCTTTTAACTCCACGCCTCTTGCCAAGACCCTGCATTTACTTCTCTTACAACCCCCTCTATAAATATATTAACAACCACGGTGACATCACACATCCTTGTCTAAGGCCTACTTTTACTGGGAAAAAAAATTTTCCCCCTTTCCTACATACTCTAACTTGACCTCACTGTCCTCGTAAAAACTCTTCACTGCTTTCAGTAACCTACCTCCTACACCATACACTTGCAACATCTGCCACATTGCCCCCCTATCCACCCTGTCATACGCCTTTTCCAAATCCATAAATGCCACAAAGACCTCTTTAGCCTTATCTAAATACTGTTCACTTATATGTTTCACTGTAAACACCCGGGTCCACACACCCCCTACCTTTCCTAAAGCCTCCTTGTTCATCTGCTATCCTATTCTCCGTCTTACTCTTTAATTCTTTCAATTATAACTCTACCATACACTTTACCAGGGACACTCAACAGACTTATCCCCCTATAATTTTTGCACTCTTTTTATCCTTTGCCTTTATACAAAGGAACTATGCATGCTCCTGCCATCCCTAGGTACCTACCCTCTTCATACATTTATTAAATAATTGCACCAACCACTCAAAATATATCCCACCTGCTTTTAACATTTCTATCTTTATCCATCATCCCGGCTGCCTTACACCCTTTCATTTTGCTACTGCCTCACGAACTTCCCCCAACTCACAACTGGCTCTTCCTCACTCCTACAAGATGTTATTCTCTTTCCTATACCGAAATCACAGCTTCCTATTTTTCATCAACATTTAACAATTCTTCAAAATATTCCCTCCATTTTCCCAATACCTCTAAAAATTCCATTTAATAAACTCTCCTCTCCTATTTTAACTGACAAATCCATTTGTTCTCTAAGGCTTTCTTTAAATTGTTTATTCACTCCAAAACTTTTTCTTATTTCAAAAAAATTTGTTGATAACATCTCACCCACTCTCTCATTTGCTCTCTTTTTCATTGCTTCACCACTTCTTAACCTCTCTCTTTTCTCAAAAATTCTTCCCCCCTTGCATCACTTCTACTTTGTAAAAACTTCTCATATGCTAACTTTTCTCCCTATACTTCTCTTTTACATCTCATTCACCCAAACGCTCCTCTTCCCTCCTGCACCCACTTTCCTGTAACCACAAATTCTGCTGAAACACCTAACACTACATTTTTAATCCTCTACCGCCTACCCTCTTCAACCCCATTGCCTATGCTCTCATTTCCCAAAACTACCTCCAATACTGTTTAATCTACCTAACTGCCTCCTCTTTTAGTTTATAAACCTTCACCTCTCTCTTTCCCTGATGCTTTATTCCCTTGTATCCCATTTACCTTTTACTTCATGTAACTACAACTAGAAAGTGATCTATATATCGTGGCCCCCTTAACAGTACATCCTGAAGTTACTCAGCAGTCTTTTATCTACCAATACATAATCCACAAACTACTGTCATTTCGCCCTAAAATCATATCTTGTATACTTATTTATCCTCTTTTTCTTAAAATATGTATTACCATAACAAAAACCCCTTTCTACACAAAGTTCAATTAAAGGGCTCCCATTATCATTTACACCTGGCACCCCAAACTTACCTACCACACCCTCTCTAAAAGTTTCTCCTACTTTAGCATTCAGGTCCCCTACCACAATTACTCTCTCACTTGGTTCAAAGGCTCCTATACATCACTTAACACTCCAAAATCTCTCTCTCTCCTCTGCATTCCTCTCTTCTCCAGGTGCATACACGCTTATTATGACCCACTTCTCGCATCCAACCTTTACTTTAATCCAAAATAATTCTTGAATTTACAAAATTCATATCTCTTTTCCCTTCCATAACTGATCATTTAACATTTACTGCTACCCTTCCTTTGCCTAACCCCTCTCAGATACTCCAGATTTAATCCCATTTATTTCCCCCCACTGAAACTCTCTACCCCCTTCAGCTTTTTTTCGCTTAGAAACCAGGACATCCAACTTCTTTTCATTCATAAAATCAGCAATCATCTGTTTCTTGTCATCCGCACTACATCCACGCACATTTAAGCAAAACCCCGTTTTTATAAAGTTTTTTCTTCCTTCTTCTTTTTTAGTAAATGTATACAGGAAAAGGGGTTACTAGCCCATTGCTCCCGGATTTTAGTCGCCTCATACGACCGCGGCTTAGGGAAGGAAAGATTTTTTTCCCCATTTTTCCCCATGGACAATAGAAGAAAAAAAAAAGGGAACAAGAGTATTTAGAAAAAGGGAAAAAAACCCCAGATTATGTATATATATAAAAACAGGGTGCGTGTCTGTGAAGTGTGACCAAAGTTTTAATTTAGGAGTAGGAAAATTTATCCCTGTTATCTAGCGTGTTTCTGAAAAGGAAAAAAAACCAGCTTTTCCTCCAAACATGCAAAACAGTTAAAAGGTTTTTTGTTTCAAAAGCATCTGGCAGGCGGAAAGTACTTCCCCGGGGTGGTTGCTGTTCCCAAACCCTACTCCCCTGTGTTTATAAAATTTTATATATATATAATATATAATATATATAATATAAAATTATAATTTTTTAATATTTTATAAAATATATATAATATGTCGGGGCTGAACAAAAATTAAAGGGAACCGGGTGTCTTTGGGCCATGTACAGTTATGGAGAAAAAATTACCCGGGAGAAGAGTGGTGGACCCCCGAAAGCATCACAAAATTTTTAGGGTTCTACGACAAGGAAACGAAAAAAAAGAAGAGGAGGGAGGGGGTGGCTGCATCTTCTTGGACTGTAAGGAAGCTTTAATACATTTCCACACAAGAACTGTTTAAGGGGCTAGAGGAGCAGGCGGGAAAACAGGAAGTTTTTTGTAAAAAGGGTCAGGGGGGTACCTGACAGGGAAAGGGAAAAAACTTTTGCTTTGGCCGAGACGAAATGTCAGATTTGGGGGCATGTGTCGAGTGGGGTTCCGGGAAGGGGCACCCCTCAAAGGGAAAGGTTTCCCGTGTTGGTGGGGGGTCTTTATTTAGGGGAAATTTGGGTCTGTGGGTTTCCCGTTTTCCCCCAATTAAACCCGAATGCCCCTTTCCCCAAAATCCCCCCCCCCCGGGGGCTGTAAAAAACCTCCCCGGGGTTTTGCGCTTCCCCCTTGATTATAAAAAAATAATAAAATCCGCAAAGGGTAGACCCCAGGGCCGGTGTTGTTTCCCTTTTTTAAAATTGGGGAATGACAGACGGAAGGAACAGAGTCCCGAGGTTCCCCCTTTAAAAAGACGATGTGAAACTAATGAGGAAATACAAGGGTCAGGTAAGCCTACAAAAGGGTATCTGAACCCGGTGGGCTGACAAAAAGATTCCTGGAGTTTAACTCCAGCAAGTTTAAAGTTATGAAGCTTGGGGAAGAACAAAGAAGACCGCAGACGGAGTATAGCCTAAGAGGTCAAAGACCACAAAGCTCACTCAAAGAAAAGGATCTTGGAGTGAGCATCATACCGAGCACATCTGAGATACACATCAACCAAATAATTGTTGCAGCATATGGGCGCCTGGCAAACCTGAGAATAGCGTTTCGACATATAGGTAAAGAGTCATTCACGACACCGTACACTGTGTACGTCAGATCCATATTGGAGTACGCAGCACCAGTATGGAGCCCACACCTGGTCAAACACGTCAAGAAATTAGAGAAAGTGCAAAGGTTTGCAACAAGACTAGTCCCGGAGGTGAGGGGTTTGTCCTACGAGGATAGGTTAAGGGAACTCAACCTCACAACACTGGAGGATAGGAGGGATAGGGGAGACATAACGACATATAAAATACTGAGAGGAACTGACAAAGTGGATAGGGAGAGAATGTTTCAGGAATGTGACACAGCAACAAGGGGTCATAGTTGGAAGTTGAAAACTCAGATGAGTCACAGGGATGTTAGGATGTCAGAAAGTGGAACAATCTGGAGAGGGAAGTAGTGGAGGCAGGATCCATACATAGCTTTAAGAAGAGATACGATTAAACTCATGGAGCAGGGAGAGTGTACCTAGTAGCGACCAGTGAAGAGGCGGGGCCAGGAGCTATGAGATCGACTCCTGCAACCACAATTAGGAGAGTACAATTGAGTACACGTACGTGCGCACATGTAATCCCTCTGAGTTTAGAGGTAATAAGGGTCAATTGCCCAAGTACTCAAATCTCCATAAGAGTACAATGTACTTTTGACACTCCTCCACAGCAGAGGGAGGGGGGGGGGGAGGGGGAGGGGGAGGAGGAGGGGGAGGGGGAGGAGGAGGGGGAGGGGAGGAGGAGGAAGAGGAAAAGGAATATTAAAGAGGAAAGGAGGAGTTTTGGTAGCCCTGGCTGAGTCGTCCAATCAGTGCGCTGAAAACAAGGAACCTGGCTGGTCCAGGTATGTGTGTGTGTGTGTGTGTGTGTGTGTGTGTGTGTGTGTGTGTGTGTGTGTGTGTGTTGTGTGTGTGTGTGTGTGTGTGTACGTGCCTATTTGTGGTTGCAGGGGTCGATTCACAGCTCGTGACCCTGCCTCGTCGTTGGTCTCCAGTAGGTCCATTCTCTCCCAGCTCCAAGAGCTTTATCTTACCTCTTCTTAGTTATGTTCAGATCCTGCTTCCAATACTTCCTTCTCCAGAGTGTTCCGCTTCCTGACAGCTATAAGGCTGAAGAAATACTTCCTAACATTCCTGTGACTCATCTGAGTCTTCAACTTCTAGCTGGTGTGTCTCATCTCTGAAATATCCTGTCCCTATGTTGTTATCGTGTGTGTGTGTGTGTGTGTGTGTGTGTTTTCCCAGTGTCAGTAAACATTACTGACTAAACGTTTCACCCCCGCTTTAGGTTTCATCAGTCAGATACGAATGTGAATTTTAATCCTGGAGAATGTAGATGAAGTGGAGAGGTAACCTGTCCCTCAGTCTTGATGAAAACAGTCCTGCAGACATAAACGAAGAGAAGAGGAGGTTTGAGGTAATCAGTCCCTCACTCTTAATGGAAGATAGTCAGTGTCTTATCCTTATGCCACACCTTTCGTCAGTGAAGATCCTCCATGTGTCGCACACGTGTCTTACTGATCAGCTGATCAGTACTGTGAACCATCTACAAGATGACAAACAAGTACTTGCACTTCTTCCGTCATCCATCAATGCGCCGTACTTCTTAGCTCATCTTAATTCCCCAAGTACAATTCATTTTAAAGTTGTAGAAAATAGTTAGCTGACATTTTTGGACACCCTAGTATGCATAAACACTAGAAATATAGCAAGTTTTTATAAGAACATAAGACACTAACGTCGTGGCCAGAGAAGCGGCTGGTGTAGTTCAATGTAAATAGATGCAAGTCCCAAAGCTCGGGAATGTAAATAACCCCGGCATTTGTAGCCAAAATAATAAACAACTTATTAACGCTGCAGGTTTTATCAGTCAGTTACAGAGACGTCAGCACTGATGGAAGATGTAGTGGTGAGGTAGTTGATGTAATCAGTCCAGCAGTGTTGCAGCAAGACGAGTCTCTTAGCTTAATGCAGAAGCCAGTGGCCAGAGGCTTCTGTGCCTGAGGATGAGTTGTAGCTGCTTGCAGATGAAGTTAGAGGTCACCTGGATCCACTAAGTGTGAGCAGGTCATGGTGTTGTTAGGTTAAAAGGACACAAGGGCAACGTTTCGCTCTCCAGGAGCTTTGTCAAGCCGTGAACGGTTTGACAAAGCCGTAGTTCTATTGCCAGGATGACCTGCTCACCCTTAGTGGATGCAGCTGACCTCTGACTTCATCTCCCAGTTGCTACACCTCACCTTGTAGTATACAAGCCTCGGGCTACTTGGTTCTGTATTAGGCTGAGAGCCTCGCTGCAGCACTGCTGGACTGATGACATCAGCAACCCCTCCACGTCATCTACTTTGACTTCCACCAGTGCTGATGTCTGTGTAATTGACTGATGAAGCTCGCAGTGCTGGCGACACGGTAAATACGAGTATTGAAGCGTGTTAATAAGGTTGTTGAAGCGTGTTAATAATGTCATTGAAGCGTGATAATAAGGTTATTGAAGCTAAACTTTGGTTGGCAAGTACTGAATGGAGCTGGAGTTGATCCGAGGATTTCCTAGTAGGTCAACTGCGGTATTTTCCCTGTCTTACTTTGAACATTATTGCAGTAATGACATACAATACTAATGATGAGCTACACACATGTGCAACACCTGTGTAGCTTTATTTTGTCGACGTTTCGCCATTCAGTGGATTTATAAATAGTATACAAGGAAGGAGAAGAATAAGAACATATGTTGTAAACATCGCCCACAGCAGTTCGAATACCATCGACACATTTGTAAGACAGTGTTTTCGGAAAATACCCAAAGGAATTCTGTCATTTACAAGGTTCCTTGTCACTGTTTGTGACAAGTGTTGCATAGGGAGAGAGAGAGAGAGAGAGAGAGAGAGAGAGAGAGAGAGAGAGAGAGAGAGAGTAAAAAAATCACAGCACTGTAGCTGGAACAATTCATCGCAATTAGATGAATCTAGTGACGTGTCGATCCCTCGTAATGCGGTTCATATTCTCCCAATTTCTGATTTTTTTTTTGGGGGGTGAATTTGGAAATCAAATGATTTTAGAGGTCCACTTTATCAACATCAGTTCTGTAATTACAGCAGAGATGATGACAGTTATACTTATCAACTCTGTGTATGTTTCACTACACAAACACTGAGAATCAATAGACAAACACAGAGAATCACTACCCAGAAAGAATCATCAAGGTAACATCAGTGATGCTACAGTACTGATGGAACGTCTGAACAGACAACAGAAGATCAGAAAATAGATAATAACCACCAGTGTTCACACCATGAACCACAACATCCGCCCTTCATTCAATGTTTTTCTTCCCCAGATTTAAAGAAAATTGACTAATAAAAATAGGCCGAGGCTTCCATAAATATTATGCTGGATCATTTATTAGAAATTTGACTATCAGTAGAGTTGTTAGGCGACATTTTATTGTGGCAACGTTTCGCTCTCCAGGAGCTTTGTCAAGCTGTTACAAACGTATCAAGGATATATTATATATATATATATATATATATATATATATATATATATATATATATATATATATATATATATATATATATATATATATTGTAATCAACTTATAAAATCCAAATCCTTGGAATAAGAACTTTAAAACCGTACAGAATGATATAATGGTTTAATACGTCTCTTTATTAACGTCTGGGAGAAGTGCAGGGGGGAGGGGGGAGTTGATGCTGGTGTAGTGCTTTGGATTCAAGGGACTGGAGCTGTTCTATGTCCTTGGATCAAGCCCTGATCTCCTCCCGTGCACGACCCGTGTGGGTTTAGCGGCCGGGTTGGCATGCCTGTCACAAACACGGGAGACAATGCAGGGAGACGAACACACAAACAACCGGTTTGTACCGGGGTGTGTTGAGAGGCTCAAACAACACCGGTCCCTAGCAGGCCGATCCCGCCCTTAATTATGTACTGCACAGGTGCCAGGTTAGGTGCTAGGGGGCCGCGGGTGCCGGTGCCCCTCTTGCGGCCCTGGCTGGCACCTGCTGACGGCGGTCACAAACACTACCGCACCTTTGATGCTTCCCGATCATCCCCGTGTCACCACCAGGCTGGGAGGGGAGGGGGTTAAGCTTGAAGCTGATGCAAGCTTAAAGCTTGAAGCTGATGCAATCTTTAAAGGTTGAAGCTGATGCAGTCTTTAAACGTTGAAGCTGATGCAATCTTTAAAGCTTGAAGCTGATGCAATCTTTAAAGCTTGAAGCTGATGCACTCTTTAAAGCTTAAAGCTGATGCAAGCTTCAAGCTTTCCTGGATTCAAGTGAATGGGCTTAATAAGGTTATCATGAGGCTTCAAATCCAGAGGATTGGTGCCAGGTTATGCCAGGAGCTGAACCCGTTCTCTCCTTCCTCGGAACAAACCTCATTGTCTATCTTCCAAACGTGCTCCATGACTCGTAAGAGTTTAGTGCTTCCCAATAAAATTAAAATAATAATAATAATAACGGACTTTTAGGACCGCACCTTCTACTTTAATGCATGTAAAAGTTCAGTAAGATACATATGTATGCGTGTACATATGTATGAGTGAACATATGGATGCGTGGTGTCTCATTTAGCGACTCAGCTAAACTTGGACAGTGAATCCCGCAGAGTTGTGCCGACTGTACACCGTAGTGTGACAGGTGTCAATGCAGTAGTGTGACAGGTGTTAATACCGTAGCGTGACAGGTGTCAACACCGTAGTGTGACAGGTGTCAACACCGTAGATTACGTAGAACAGGATGATAATAAACTATGTACGATAGCGGTAACTAGTGACATGGTCCTTAGACAAATAGTGAAACTAAAACCTAACAAATCCCCAGGTCCTGATGAACTGTTTGCAAGGGTGTTAAAGGAATGTAAAGAGGAACTTAGCATACCTTTGGCTAATCCTTTTAATATATCACTACAAACTGGCATAGTGCCTGATAAGTGGAAAATGGCAAAGGTAATACCTATTTACAAGGCAGGTGACAGGTCCTTGGCTTCGAACTATAGACCAATAAGCCTTACCTCCATAGTAGGAAAATTTATGGAATCAATAATTGCCGAAGCAATTCATAGCCATCTTGACAGGCACAGACTGATTAATGAATCTCAACATGGTTTTACAAAGGGGCGTTCCTGTCTTACGAATTTACTAACTTTTTTCACTAAGGTGTTTGAGGAGGTAGATCATGGTAATGAATATGATATTGTGTATATGGACTTCAGTAAGGCTTTCGATAGAGTTCCACACCAGAGGCTATTAAGGAAACTTAGGGCACACGGAATAGGAGGAGAAATTTTTTCCTGGGTAGAGGCATGGCTGACAAATAGCAGAGAGTTTGCTACACCTGACGTTACTATATAAGCGCCAGGCTCCTTTCTTCTGCTTCAGAATCTCCACGACTATGGTGCTCTTCGCACCTACTCCTAGGTTGAGGGACTGATTACATCTTCTGTACATAGTTCTACTGTTCTACTGTGTGTGACTTGAAAAAGCCCACTGTGTGGGTGAAACGTTGTCAGTAAAGGATCACATTATACTGCATTTGTGTTTATATTTCCATTGTGTCGTGTGGTGACGTGTACTTAGCTCAGTGGTGACGTGTACTTAGCTCAGTGGTGACGTGTACTTAGCTCTGTGAAGACCTGTTTGTGTGCTCTCTGTGAATCTGAACCAGAACCAGCAGCTGAGAGAAGAGCTCAGAGTTGCTAAGATGGAGATACGGCGATTAACGGAGGAGAACAAGAGGATTCGTAATAATCCTTCTGTTGTGAGTCCCCAGGTTAAGAGGGGAGCTTGGTCAGTGGCCGGGCAACATGGAACCAAGCTGAAGATCAAGAAAACGGTTGGAGGGGCAGAAACAACGAGAAACCAGAAGACTACCGTGGAAACTTCCAACCCATTCTCGGTGCTACCTGACGAATGTGAGTGTTCTACTGGGAATGCCACAACGAGCACCAAAGAAGCATTGGCAGACGTGAGTGAGACATCCCTAGAAACCCCAACGAAGACCATCGAGAACGTCTTGACGAATTCTACAAGTGGTGTAATGCTACCTGGCGAATGTGAGTCGACTACTCGGAGCATCACGACGGACGACGCCAAGGAAGGTAAAAACATTGTTGTTGTTGGGGATAGCCAGATTAGGTACATGGATAGGGCATTCTGCTTGAAGGATAGGAGTAGGAGGCAGAGAGGGGGGGGGGAGAAGGAAAGGGGTTTAAAAAATCAAGAGGAAAGGGGGAACAATCCTAAATTAAATTGTTCTGTGCGGTGTCCGATTTCCGTAATGGGGTTTCAAATTCCTTTTAAAAATTTCCCTGTTCTTTTTTTTTGGGGGGGAGGGAAATTTTGCCCAAAAGGGGAATTTTTAAAAATATTTTAAAAATCAACTTTCCATTCCGGGGAATTTTCGGGGCAAGAGATACATTATCCTTTTAAATTTATTTAGGTTTTATTTCCCAAACATGGGGGGAAACTTTGGGCCCCAAACAGGAATATTAAAAAAGGGTTTTCAAAACTTTTTAGTTCGGGTAGTTTTAAAAGTCTAAAAAACAGGATGGGAAAAAAGGGTAAAAATTAACCCCGTGCACAATTTAAACCAAAACAGTAAAAAAGGTTTTTTTTTTTTAAAAAAAAGGACTAATAAAAAAGGGGGGGTTTTTTAAAAATATTTTTTCCGGGATGCCATTTTGGGAAATAAGATTGAGGTTGGGGCAAATTTTAGGGGCAAAAAACGAAATGTTTTCCAGGAGCTTTAATTTCCAAAAATCGGGGAATTAAATTAAAATTTAAATTTTATAATAAATATAATTAATTTTAAATTTAAATTTATAAAAAATATTAATTTGAATAACTATAAAAACCCGTTTGGGGAAAAAGAATTTAAAACTAAAAGTAAATTTTAAAAGGGGGTTTTTAATACCCCCCCTTTAAATTAACCGGGGGGAATCGGGGGGGGGGAAATTGTTGGGAAAGGCCCTTTGGAATTCAAGGATTTTAATTTTGTTCTATTTTTTTCCCTTGATAATTTAAAATCTCGTTTCCCCGGTGCAGGATTTTTTGGGTTTTTAAGCCGGGGCCGGAAATGGGAAAATTGCCCTTTTTAAAAACCGGGAAAAGGAAATGGGGAGCAAACACAAAAAAAACCTTTTAGGGGGGTGTTAAAGGTAAAAACCGAAACGGGGCCGTTTTCCCCCCCTTACTTTTTTGGGTTTGGGTTGCCGTTGGTGGTCAGGGGCCGGGGGGTTTCCTGCCCCTCTTGCGGCCCGTTTTAACCCTTTGGGGGTTAACAAACAAATGACCAAAAGGGTTAAATAATAGGTAAAACCTCTGGGAAAAAGGGGGGGTTTTAAAGGGCTTAAAAAAGGGGGGTTTTTGATCAAGCTTAAACAAAAAAAAGGGGGATGAAATTTTTAAAAGGGGTTAAAAAAGGCTGGTTTTCCCTTTTTCCTTTAAACAAAAGCAAAATGAACCCCCTTAAAAATTAACTAGGGGCAACTTTAAAAGGAATAAAAAGGGGCCTCTTTAAAAAGTTTAAAATTTTTTTTTTAAAAAGGGGCCTTAATTTCCGGAATTTTTTTTAAGGGGGCCAAATAAAAAAAATTATGGCTTCAAATCCGGGAAAGGGTTGGGGGCCAGATGCCGGGAGGCTAAACCCCGTTTTTTTAAATTTTTCCCCCTGGAACAAAACCTTCAATTTTTTTATTTTTCCAAAAGTGCCCCCATATGTAAGAGGAAATGTTCCCTTTTTTAAAAAGGGAAAATTTTAATAAATAAAAAAACCCGGATTTTGTAGGAAAATTCTAAAAATTAAATGCTAAAATTTTAAAAAGTTTCCAAAAGATGCTTGAAAAGGGTATAGGGGAACAAAGGGGCTTGTTTTCAATTTAAAACCCCTTTTTCAGTAAACTTGGACTTTTAAAACCCGGGAAAAGTTTTTTTGGACTTAATTTTAGTGGCATTTGTAAATTTCAAAAGGTTTTAAAGGGGTTTTAATACCAAGGCGGGGGGCAGGGTCCCCCGTGGACAAATTAAACCCTAAAACGGGGAACGGGAGAAATAAACTTTTAAGAAAGGGGAACATGACAGGCCTTCCCCCAAAAGGGGAAAAACCAAAACCCCCACTAAAAAAACCCCAGGTCCCAAAATTTTTCGGGGTGAAAGGGAAAAAGGGAGGAACCTTAAATCCCCCCTTTCCCAACCCCTTGTATTTTTAAACAAATTTTTAAAACTACCCAAAGAGAAAACCCAAAGGAACTTTTAATAACTTATTTAAAAACCAATAAGGCCCCTTGGGCCTTTCAAACTAAACCAATTTTAAACTTTCCCTTTTTTTTTGGGGGAAAAAATTTTTTTAACCCCAATAATTTCCCAAAAATTATGGGCCCCCTACCGCAAGATAAATTAATTAAATTTTCAACTTTTTCAAAGGGGTTTTTTTAAGAATTTATTAATTTTTTCACTAGGTTTTTTTAAAAATTTAGTCTTTTGGGTAATAATAAGAATTGGTTAAAATTGGGTACCTTATAATTTTTTCGTGAGTTACCGGGCTTTGGCTTACACCGAATAAAAGAAATTTTTTTCCGGGTAAAAAGGCAATTTTTTGAAAAAGAAAAGTAAAATTTTTTGGCCTTAAAATTGGGGAACGTATTAAAAAGCCCCAAAAGGGCTTTTCTTCCTTAAAAAATCTAAGGAAAGGGGTTTTCCGGGCCCTTATTTAGTTGAGGGTTATTTCATTTTTAAATGTAAAATGGGTTCAAACGGGGTTTAAAACGGGTGGTGGGGGAACTTGAAAAAGGGGTTTTTCCCGGGGGGTGGGGGGGGTAAAAGTTGCCCCCCGGAAAAGGGTACTTTAGGGCCTTTTTGGGTTTTTTAATTTTTCCCTTTTCGTTTTGACGTTACGGCCCAGGGGTGCCTTTACAATTTTATGGTGACGTGTACTTAGCTCTGTGAAGCCCTTTTTTGTGTGTTTCTCTGTGAATCTGAACCAAAACCCCACAGTTTTGAGAGAAAAAGCCAGAGTTGCTAAACTGGAAAATCCCGGCGTTTAAAACGGGGGAGAAAAAGAGGATTCGAAATAACCCTTTCCTGTTGGGGAGCCCCCGGGTTTAAGAGGGGAGTTTGGGTCGTGGGGGCAACATGGAACCAAGCTAAAGTTTAAAAAAAAAGGGTTGGAGGGCAAAACCCAAAGGGAAAACCAAAAGGGTTCCGTGGAAACTTCCAACCCATTCTGGGTGCTCCCTACGAATGTGAGGGGTTTACGGGAAATTTGCCCAACGGCCCCAAAAGGAAGCTTTGGCAAAAACGTGAGTGAGACATCCCTAGAAACCCCAACGAAGACCATCGAGAACGTCTTGACGAATTCTACAAGTGGGTAAGGCAACCTGGCGTTTTGAGTCGATACTCGGGCATAACAGGGGAGGGACCCCAAAGGAAAGGGGAAAAACATTTTTGTTTTTGGGGGATACCGTTTAGGTACAGGGGGGGCATTCTGCTTGAAGGAAAAGAGGGGAGGCAGAGATTGTTTTTTCCCCGGGGGTTGGGATGAAGGATATTTTACCGTCTGGATGACATCATGAGGGAAAGGGGAGCAACCCTTTTATCTGCCCTCAGTGCGGGGGAACGATTTTTGGCCCGACGTAGGAGTGAGGCCCTGTTTAGCAGGTATGGTCGGAAATAGAGAAAATTTTGGGGGGGGAAGGGGGGGAAAAACCTGTCATTTTGGCATTTTTCCCAAAGGGAGAGGATTTGGGAAAAATAAGGGTTGTCCAGAGCAATTGGTGTAAATTGCGGGCTGGACAAATACTGAAAGGGAAAAAGGGGGTAACTTTCATTGCCAAGGGGAAACCTTTCTATGGCAAAAAATGCCCATGTATGCCGGGGTGGGGTTCGCCCCCCCCCCCCCCCCCCCCCGGGTTGTGGGGGGAGCACGGGCCCAAGGCAGGGGAGGGACTTTTAGGTTTTTAAAAACTGGGAATAAAGGGGGGTATTTTTTTTTTGGGGGAAAAACGTAAAGTTCAGGGTAGTAATTTTGAGTAATAGGAGAATTTAGAAATTTGGGCAAAATGAGGTGGATATGGGGAAGGCCAGTGGCATTTAATTTGGACAAGGACATAATAGGTTTAGGGGAAAAACCCAAAAAGGGAGCAGGAATAAAAAGAGAAAGGGGGTTTTTTAAGTATTATTACACAAAAGCCCGCAGTGCTGGAATAAGGGGACGAGTTGAGACTATTTGTTTGTGCAGGTAACATGATTATTTGCCATTACGAAGGGGTTTTAATTCAAAAAGTCGGGACTTTGCCGGGCAAATGCCCATTCGGGGTTTTCAAATTTTTCCCAAGTAGATAAATATGGGGAAGGGGGGTGGGGGGGCTTTGTTGTCCGGACCCGCTTGAACTGTTGCTTTTAAAAGGGGGTTATTAAGTCTGAAGAAAACCCCATCCCGGTCTGTTTGGATAAAATTTTTCAGGGGGGCATAAAAAATTTAAACTTTAGGTGTGTTTACCGTCCCCCAAAATTTTTAGATAGGGACCAGGGAAACTACTATGGGGGGAAAAAGGTTAGGGCCAAAGGACGAAAAAGGAGTAATTCTAGGAGACTTTAACTTTAGTAAATTTGTTTGGATTTTTTGGACTGGGAATTTAAAATTCATACACTTTTTTAAAGAAGTTTTTTCGGGATTTTTTTTCCGGAAGCATTTTGGGGACAAAAACCTAAAAGGGGGTAATAACCTGTTTGGGAACTTATTTCTGGCAAAAAAACAAATTTCCCTTGTTAATAATTTGGGAAGTTTCAGAGGGGGGGGGCTAGCGCCCAAACAAAAAAATTACATTTAGCTTGAATGAAGATGATAGTGGGGATAACTCAGAAACAGCCCCCAAATTTTTCGCTTAGCAGATTACGATGGGTTTAGGGGAACCCTTTATCATCTGTTGACGGGGGTAACAAAGAGACAATCAATAACAGTTTTCTGAACACAAATAATGCTGCTCAGAAAATGTTTATCCCTTAAAAAGAAATTAGATAAAATTTAAAAGGGCCCCCAAAATGGATGAATAATAGGCTGAAAAAATTTTCCCAAGGGCCCATAAAAAAGGGAAATTTTAAAAGGCGTATCAAAAAGGGGGAGGGTCATCTTATAATCAGTATTTTTGACATTAAGAGGGCCATTAAAAAGGGGAAAAAAAGCAAAAAGGGGACTAAAAAATTTAAAAAGTTGAAAGGGATTCAAAAACCAAAACCCCAAAAAGGTTTTTTCCGGTATATAAAAAAAAAAGTTAGAGATAAGATAGGCCCCCTTAAAAAAAAACTTTTGGGGGCAATTACTGAAAAAGAGAATAAAATGTGTTTCAAATTTTAAATTTTTTTTCCTGGGTTTTTTAAACAGGAAGACACTAATAATTTTCCGGAAATTTTAAACCTTTTTAAATAGTGGGCCAGAGAAGATAAATTATGTAACATCAAAGTAAAAAAAAGGAAAGGGGTTTTAAAGGGCGAAAACCCGGGATTTAAGCAAAATAAAGTCCCCGGGTTTCCCGATGAGGTTTTTTAAAGGGGTTTCCCTTAAGGAAGCAAAATGGAACTCAGGGAACCATTAACAATATTTTTAATTTATCTCTTCAAAAAAGGTTTGTTGTGTTGATATGGGGAAGTGGCTAATGTAATTCCTTTTTTTAAAACCCGGGGACAAGTCTTACCCGTCATATTACCCCCAATTTAACCCTGACCTCAATTGTAGGCAAATTTTGATAAATTAAATAGCTGAATTTTTAAGAAAGCCATCTCGTAAGCATACTTGATTAATTTTTCTCACATGGATTCACAAAGGGGCCCGGTCTTGTCTAACTAATTTATTAACTTTCTTCAGAAAAAGCTTTTGAGGCTGTTGACCACGATAAAAATTTGATATTATTTACAAAATTTTAAGAAAGGCATTTGATAGATTTCCCCGCCCCAAAAGGACTTTTTTAAAGAAAGTACGCTCATGGCTTTGGGGGAAGGGGTTGCTCTCGTGTATCGAGTCATGGCTCACTGACGGGAAGCAGAGGGGGTGCCCCATAAAGGGGGTTAAAAATCCGGGGGGGCCCAAGTAAAAATTTGGCTTTCCCACAGGGATCACCCTTGGGGCCCTTTTTTGTTTATTATATACCCAATGATTTTGGATGAAGGAATTACTAGTGATATGAGAAAAATTCCCCGATGACACAAGATGTGGGAAAATTTGATTAAAACCCGTAGTGTTAGGGAACTTCAAAAAGTGGCAGATGCATTTCAATGTAGATAAACCCAAGGGTTCTGAAGTTTTTGGGAGTGCCCAAAAACCCCAGTTTTTTATAATTAAATGATGTAGACTTAGCCATACAGTTTGGGAAAAAGGGAAATTTGGGGGGTTAGGGGTGAGCAGCAACCAAAAACCCAAGACAGCAATGCCAAAGCGAAACGTAAAAAGGGGCAATAGATTACTGGGATTTTTATCAAGAATTTAAAGGCAACAAAAATCCAAGGTCAAAATCCCAGTTTTTATACTTTTTTTAGAAAGGGGCCCACCTAGATTATGCACTCATTTTCTGGTCTCCATATTACAGAATGGACTTTAATTGGGTTAGAAAACTTTTCAGCGTGGGATGACAAAATTTAATACATACCCAATTAGAAATTTTCCCTTATGGGGGAAAGATTGAAGACTTTAAGTTACTTTCCCTTTTTTAGACGAAAAAATAAAGGGGAACCGATCGAAGTGTATAAGTGGAAGAGGGAAATTAAAAAAGGGGGAAATTATTAAAAAGGGTCTTGAGGATGTCTCCCCAAAGAGAGAACCCGCAGAAAAGGGTTTTAAAATTTTAATAAGTTTAGTTTTAAAAAGGGACAAAAAAAAGTTTTGGTTTGGAAATAGGGTGTTGATGGGTGGAACAGTCTACCTATTTTGGGTTATTGGGGTAGGATTTGGGGTATTTTTAAAATTTTAGGTTGGATAAGTAAAAAATTTTTTTGGGGGGGGGTTGGTTTTGGGGGGATTTGGGCACATCAAGTTTAAATTTTTTGGGTGGCTTTGGGAAAAATTTGGGTTTTGGGGAAAATTTTTTTTGGGTTAGTGGGATGAATTGTAAAGGACCTCCCCTAGTATGGGCCAACAGGCCTCCTGCATTTGTTCCCCCTTTCTTATTTTTCTAAGTTACCGCACTAAGACCTTACCTAGCCTTTTCCTAACCAAACGAACCAAACCTCCCCTTTCCCCTTACCTAACCTTACTTAACCCTACTAAGCCCTTTAACCTAACTATCGGGGTATTTAGGTAAATTTTCATTGAAACGGGCCTCGACTAAGAAAATTTTTCCTCTTTCCTAAAATTATATTTATCATTTAACAATTAACATCATTCATTTAAAAGGTTAAATGGGGGAAGTTATGGAAACCCAGTCGGGTACAATTTTAACTTTAAAAATTAAATTAAAGTGACAACAATTTGGAACAATAGCGAAAAAAACTCCCACCATAACAACATTTAAGAACAGCAACGGGACCAGCTAAAACAAAAAACAAGTTAACAGTATTAAAAAACTTTTCCCAAAAATAGCTACAAAAAAAATAAAAAATAGTATCAACACCCCCCAAAAAAAATTTATAAATTAACATCAATAAAAAAAAAAAGTAAAAAACAACAGTATGAATAGCATCAATAAAAACCCCAACAGAATAATCAACGACAGTCCCAAACGGTAGCAATAAAAAAACAACAACAACAACAGAAAATGAACATTAAAAGGGTAAAAAAAATCCCAAACGATTTTTTGGTTTAAGACCAAAATGAAAAAATTTGGTATTTTTTATTTAAAAAAACGTTTCGCCTACACAGTGGGCCTTCTTCAGCCCCCCGGTACAGAAAAGTTGATAGAAGCAAAAGATTTTTGAATACAAATGAAATTTCATTCCATCCCCCTTAAAAATTTTTTGAGGTGGTCATCCCTCAGTCGGAGAAGGGGTTTTTTCCTTTGTCTAAAAACAATATGAAGTTGAAGTGACGAAGGGGCCCTTTTAATAGTGCCGGGGGTGGCGTGGGTTGTTTGGGAGGGAAACCCCCTTTCTAAACCCCAGCCTTTTCCAAATATTTGGGGTTGGCGAAGTTATGGTCTTTTCCCAAAGGGTCCCCTTGGTGTTGCAGGGGCCTGTCCCAAAATACCCTTGTGTTGATATGTGCCCTTACTAAACAATTGTCGGTATTTTATCCCTTTTTTAATGTTCATTCTGTCGGGGACACGGCAACACAAGGGTATCTTGGTACAGACCTTCAACTTCGACAACCTCTACTAGTGAGAAGGGGCCGGGTTTTTGAGAAGGACCTGCCCCCCCCAAATAAACCCTTTGTCTCCCCCTCCTGGCACTATAAAAAGGCCCCTTTCTGTCATTTCAATTCAAAAGTTTCAGCCCAAGGGAAACAATGTCTTCCCCGCCCTGGGGGACTGACCACCTCAAAATTTTAAGGGGGTTGGATATTACTGGGTCTTCAAGTTTTCTGCTTCTATCAATTTTTTCGTCCCGGGATTTGAAAAAAGCCACTTTTTTGGGCCCAAAACTTTTCCCAAAAAATAAAGATACCAAATTTTTGGGATATGTGTCTTACCTAAAAACAACAGAAACAGAGGGTTTGGCCCTAAGACGTCCAGCGGGTAGACAGTTGGAGGAACATGAGAAGTGTCACTCGCTTCTTAACATAAAAAAACAGAAAATCGTATTATGCGCTGCTGCCTTTTTTTTTAAATGGGGGTTATATAGCTGGGGCGTTTCGCCCTTACTCCCCCTGCTTGTGTTAAAATTTCTTCTCTCTCTGTTCTATCTATCAAATCTTTCTCTCATTTCTCGGGACTGGTTTTTTATCATTTTGCGCAAATTTATTTGCTATCACAAACCCCCCCGGGACAAACCAGCTTTAAAAACACTTCGAAAGCACCACTCGCTTCTTCCTAATTAAAGCGTTTTTACTACGCTAATTAACCCCCCACGCTAAAAATCTGCCCCTTACTTTAAAGGGGGTTTGGTTTGGATCGTGTCGTTTAAAATTGTTGGATATCTACTCTATAATCTTTAAACTTTCCTTTCTCTGAATGTAAATTTTCTAAAACTCTCCCCTTACACACAAAACACCCACACACACACACCACAACACACCACATCCCAAACACACACCCCCAACAAAACACACTTACACACCCAACACCCCACACACCAACACCCACACACACACACACACACACACACACCCAAAAACACACACATACACCCCACCCCAAAAAACACCCCAAACACCCACACACCAACAACACACAAAAAACCACCAACACACACACACCAACACACACACCAACACACACACCAACAACACCAACACACACAGCACACCAAACACACACACACCCCACACACACAAAAACCCCAACACACACCCAAAACCAAAAACACACACATAAAACACACCCCAAACAACACAAAACCCAACACAACCCCAACACCCCACACACACACACACACACAAAACACACACACACACACACACACACACCCCACCCCACACAAAACACACACACAAAAACCAAACAACTGTGCGCTTGGGGCGCCCAGAAAACCTAAAAAACAGCTTTCCCCGCCCCAAACCGATGTACAAAAAATTTGGCCATCTCAAACTTACCTTTGCTACCCGAATCTTCGAGAAACTCGTGGACAAGAGATTATTTCCTTTTTTACAGCAAAAAAACATCCCAAAAACCCCCCCCCAATTTTGGCTTTGGGAAAAAAACAAAAACACAAAGATTTCCGTTGTAAAAAAAACTTGACCCCGCTTTTTCACAGCCTGGAAAATGAGGAAAAATCCATTATTTCTCTTTATTGGGCCCAAGGAAAACTTTTGAACAGGGAGATCATGGCATCTTCTGCCCGAAAAAGCCTACCTTCTAAAGGGGTTCTAGTGGTTAAAACTCTGTAATACCTACCATGCTAAAGGGGTTTTAGTGGTACACCTGTAAAAAACCCAGGCCCCTGCTAGGTGTTCCCAGTGGACACTCTGTAATACCTAGCCATTTGGGCTAGGGTTTTTTTTCCTAAATGGGACACTCTGTAATACCTAGCCCTTTGCTAGGGTTTTTTCCGAGTGGGTTTTTTAAAACTCTTAATACCTAGCCTTTCTAGGTTTTCAGTGGACACTCGAATACCTACCATGCTAGGTGTTTTTAAATGGTACCCCTTGTAAAAACCTAGCCCCTGCTAGTGTTTAGGGACACCTGTAATCAATTTTTTTACTAAATGTAAACCACACAATAAAACCCAAAATTTTGTAAACTCCGCCCTTTTTAAATCCTTTAGGAAATAAAAATTTGAATTTTTAATTTTTAATCTTTCTCCACAAACCCTTTACCCTTAAAGGTTAAGAGGCCCGGCCCCTTTCTTTTATCAAATCCCACCTTACAACAGGTATCAAAGGGGTCACCCCTTAAAAGGGCAACCCAAACCTTTATTCTACAAAGACCCCTTGTACGGTTCCCCAGGGGGAATTTTCCTTGGGGCCCCCGCTCTTCCGCTTTTCATCAATTTATCTTCCCCCAAGTTTTTAAAAACACCTGAAACCAATTTCTCTTTGCTGACGAACGACTTTTGTCATCTCCCCCCCCAAAACTTTCCTCACTCAAAAAACCATTGTTAAGGGAAAATACAAAAATTTTCGACCTGACGACACTGGAAGACAGGTAGGGTTTGGGGGGGATATGATAATGACAAAAAAAAAAACCCGAGAGGTATGGGCGTGGGGGACAGAGATTTTAAGGGGGGTTTCCCGAAAATAGGGCACAGCAACAAAGGGGGGACAATTGGAAGTTGAAGACTTTAGAGAATCAAGGAGTTAGGAAGGGTTTCTTTTAGTTACGAGTTTTCCAGGAAGTGGGGGAAAAGTCTGGGAAGGGGTTTTTAATGGGGCAGGATCCAACATACTTTAAGAAAAGGTTTGGGTAAAGCTCATGGAGCAGGAAAAAGGGACCCAATAGCGGCAGTAAAGGGCGGGGGGCCCGGAACGGGGAAACGACCCCCCAACCACAAATTGGGGAGAAAAACCACACACACCACACACACACAAAACACACAACACACATACCATACAAAACACATACTCCCTCTCTTTTCTCTTTTTTCTCGCTTCGCCCAAACGGAAAAATCAACTAATCAGGGTCGTGAAATTTTACAGAATCGATTCAAGGGGGAAAAAATGTCCCCTGGTCCTGGGTGGCTGAATCACTGGGCACTGCTGGCTGGGGTCATGGTTTATACTCTCTTCTGTTACAAAAATTTATGGAAAAATTTTAAATAACGGAACCCCCCAAAGCAGGGAGGCGTTCCCTTTTCCCGGACCCCCCAAATTAGGCACTGGAAAAAGAAAGATGGCAGCCCCTTGGGGCCCTTGGGTCGTTTCGATGACCCCTTTAAACCCTTTTGGGAAAAAAAAAAAACGCGACTGTATCAAGAAGGAGTTGACCGGGCTACTCGCCTCCCCTGTCTACTGTCCCCCCCTGTTTTTCCCCCGTACCAGCTGTGACTGACAAAGATCCAGGATGGACCCCCAAAGTCGTTTACAGGTTGAAATGTTTCGCTATGGTATTGTGGGGGTTTGGGGCGAACCTGTATTATACTTCATGCGAGTGTTTATTGTTCTTACTGGTGTTACTGATTAACAAAATTCAGTACTGGAGGCCGTAACCCCTGAGTATGGAGGCCCGCAACCCCTGAGCACTGGGGCCCCAAAAACTGAGCACTGGAGGCCCGCAACCCCTGAGCAAATGGAGGCCTGGGAACACTGATATAGTTTTTCTGTAATGGAGGGCTTGTCCGTTTTGGGGAGGTTGCCCTTTTAGGTGGGCTTTGTGTTGCTGCTTGCAAGCCAGAAAGTTAATTTTAAAAAATTTTAAAGTGCAACCCTTTTGGGTAATAAAAAAACCATTGATGTCAGTATGGTCTGTATAAGTTGTATCATGTAGGGGAAAATATAGATTTTATTATTTTTAAATTTTTTTTATTTAATTAGGGGGGAAACTCCTGGGGACCCCTTTAAGTGGAAAACGCGAGAGGGGGCGGCTGTAAATTGAGAGGTTTTTGGGGGAAAACCACAATTAAACCCTCGTGGGGCGGCAACCCGTGGAATGATTTTGAGGAGGGAAGTGGCAGAGCTGCAATGATAGCCCAAACCCTTTAAAAAAAATTTTTTAAAAGATGGAAAGTGTGGGGAACACACCACACACAACCCCACCCCACACACACACGTAGTACTACGCAAAAGTAAAATCAATACTCCCTTGTTTTTTACCTGTCCTTTTAAAATGTACAGCCTGTCATAGAAAAGTTTTTCTTTTCTGTGGGGGCCGGGGGGAAGAGAAAAGAAAAAAAGGGGAGAGAGGGGGGTTTACCCGTGTGTGTGTTGTGTGGTGTGGTGTGTTTGTGGTGTGTGTGTGTGTGGGGGGTGTGTGGGGTGTTGTGGTGTGTAAAATAAATAAAATATTTATATATATATATAAATATAATAAATATTTATAATTTTATATATATATAAATTTTATATTTTATAAATATTTTATCGCCAGAAAAATGGTTTCAATAACTTGACGGGGCCCCCCGGGTTTTCCCGTAAAAAATTTTCTGCCAAGTTAACAGGGCGATAGGGGTGAGGTGATCTTTACCCCGCCAGGAGCGGTCCCCAAAAAGATTACTAAATATAACTTCTAGGTACCTATTTACGTCTTGACCCCCCCCCGGGTTTTTTGCGAGGGGGGATCGAGCCTGCACGTGTGGGAGGGTGAGGAAGGTTTTCATGTTCCCCTTTGGGGGTCCCCCCCCAACGGGGGGGAGGGTCAGGGGCCCTTTATGCCCCTTAGTTTTCCCCTGGGGGTGGCAAACTTGGGGTATTGTGGGGGGCGTGGGTATTGTTACATGGGCCCCCCGGGCCCCCGGCTTTGGGATACTAAAACGCCTTTACGCCCCCGTTTTAACTTTTCGGGCCCCCGGGGATCTTACGCCCCACGTATCCCTTTTGCCCCCCCGTGATCCCTTTTTTCCCACGGAAACTTTGCCCCCGTGATCTTTGCCCACGGGTCTTAAGGGGCCCCCCGACTTCGCTCCCCCTTTCTCTTCCCCCTCTATCTTCTACCCCTTTTTCCCCTTTTTCCCCATTTCTTCCCTTCCCTCCCTATTTCCCCCCTTCCTTTTCCCCCATTTCCTCCCCTCCCCTCCCTCATTTCTTCCCTTTTTTTTCCCATACTTCCTAAATACATTTCTCCCATTTCAACTTTCCCCTCTCCCCTTTAGTCCTTCCTTTTCTCTCCCCACCCCCCTTCATATCTCCCTCCTTTCCCCCCTCCTAAGACTCCCCTTTCTTTCCCCTCTCTTGTAAATTTTTTTGCAAGGGGGCTCCCCCTGAGGCATTTTTCCAAATGTTTTCTCTGGTCTAAACTCCTCAAACAAAAACTTTCAATGAAAACACATCTTTTGGGGTGTTTGTGGGCTGTGATGTTTTGTGGGCCCGTTTACTGTGGGCTGTTTTTTGTGGGCGTGGGCTGTGACTGGTCTGTGTCCCGTGATTGTGCTTTGGCTGGGTCTGTTTTCGTGACTGTCACTGTGTGAACTTTTTCTGTGACTGTGTCCCGTGGCTGTTTTTCCGTGACTGTGCTTGTGACGTGATTGTGTCGTGATTTGGGGTCTGTGATGTGTCTGGACGTGTTTTTGTGACTGTGTCTGTGACTGGGGCTGTGGGCTGTGACTGGGTCCCGTGACTGTGACTTGGGTTTTGACTGATTTTTCTGGACGTTCGGGGGTTGTGACTGTGTTTGTGACTGTGTCTGTGGAAATGGTCTTGACTGTTTACTTTTTCCCGTGACTGTGAAGTGTCTGTGACTGTTCTGTGACTGTGTCTGTGACTGTGACTGTGTTTGACTGTGTCTGTGACTGTGTCTGGGTCTGTGTTTGGGCCCCCAGTGACTGGGGTCTGTGTCAGTGACCCGTTTTTAATTTTTTTGTGACTGTTTTCTGTGGGGGTCTGTGACTGTGCTTTTGGGCTTTTGACTGTGCTGTGACTGTGATTTTGTCTGTGATTGTGTTGTGACGGGTTGTTTACGTCTGTTTTCTGTGACTGGTCTGGGGACTGTGACTGTGTTTTGACTGTGAAATGTGTTTTGTGACTGTATCTGTGACTGTGTCTGTGTCTGTGAAATGTGTCTTTGATTTGTGTCTGTGACGTGGGCTTTTTCACTTATTTCCCCTTATTTGTGGTTTCAAGGGTTTGGTTTTTAGCTCCCGGCCCCGCCTCTTTTCCCGGTTGTACTGGGGCCCCCTCTTCCCCCCCTCCATGAGCTTTTTTAAAACCCCGTCTTAAAAAAATTTGTATGGTTCCTGCCTTTAACTACTTCACTTTCTAGGCTATTTCCCTTCCTGACAACTCAAAGACTGAAGAAATACTTCCAAACCCCTTTGACTCCTGACTCTTTTAACTTCCCAAATTTTGGGCCCCTTTTTTTCTGTGTCCCTTTCCCCGGGAAAATTCCCGTCTTTGTCCACCCCATTTTATTCCCCGGGAGTATTATAATGTCGTTATCATGGGCTCCCCTCACCCTTTTCCCGTCCCCCCAGGGCGGGCAGGGCCGATTTCCCTTTAAACCCTTTTTTCGTAGGACATTTTCCCTTGCTCTGGGAAATAACCTTGTCGCAAAAACCCTTTTTCTTTTTCTAATTTTTTGACGTCTTCATTAAATGCGGGTTTCAAACAGGTGCTGCATACTCCAGTATGGGCCTGAAAGTTTCACGGGGTACAGTGTCTTGAACGATTTTCCCTTTCTAAGATATCGGGAAAGCTATTTTTCGGGTTTGGGCCCGGGGCCCATTTTATTATATATATATATATATATATATTTTATATATATAAAATTAAAAATATAAAATATATTATCCGCACAGTTATCTTTGATGTGTGGGTGTGTGTGTGGTGGGGTGGGGTTTTGTGCGTGCGTGGTTGTATGTGTGTGTGGGGGTGTTTGTATGTGTTTTTGTGTGGGTTGTGTGGTGTTTTGTGTGTGGGTTGTGTGTGTGTGTGTGTTGTTTTGTTGTTTTGTACTCCCCCTATTTGTAACCCCCAATTTTGGGGGGTTTTTTCCGGGGACGAGTCATAGCTCCTGGCCCCGCCCCTTCGCTGATTGCTAATAGGGCCTCTTTTCTCCCTGGGCCCCTGAACTTTATCATTTCCTTTGCCTTAAAAATAGTATGGTTCCCCCCCCCCCACTATTTTCCCTTTTTAGGCTTTTCCCCGGGTGGGGCTTTCTTTTATGGCTGAAGAAATACTTCCTAAAAATCCTTTGATTCATCTGAGTCTTGAAAAATTAAATTGGGAAAAAAATACCGACAGGTTGTTAGGTAAAAACACTATGCAAAATTAGGTATCTAATTGTTTTCATATGTGTCTTACCCCAAAAATCTGATTCCTTTTAAATTCCAAATTTTGACCTCTTGTGTCTGTGTCCCCTTTTCTGGAAAATTCCCCTCTTTGTCCCCTGCTCTATTCGCCCCGTATTTTATATTTCGCTTTTTTGTCTCCCCTGCCCCCCCTGGCCCTCCCTTGTGTCAGGCCCATTTTCCCCCACCCCTTTTTTCGTAGGACAATCCCCTTATCTCTGGGGCTGTTTTTGTTGGGAAAAACCCTTTTCATTTTTCTAATTTCTTGAAATGCTTGGGCTAGGTGTGGATTCCAAACGGTTTCTGCTCCCCCAGTATGGGCCTGACGTAAATGGTATAAAAGAGGGCTTGAAAAGAATCCTTACTGAGGTTCAGAAACCCTATCCCTGGATTTTTCCAAAGGGGCCCCCTATGCTGCAGCAGTTTTCTGGTTGATGTGCCCTCAGGAGATATGCTCGGGGTTATACTCACCCCCCGATCTTTTTTTTTGGTTAGGTTTTCGACTTTTGGGGCCAATTTAAAAAATAAAGTGTCCCGCGGTCTTCTTTTTTCCCTTCCCCAAAACTTCAAAAAAATTTGGGATTTGGCAGGGTTAAACTCAAGGACCGTTTTCCCGGACCAGGGTTTTTAGGCCCGTCCCGGCCCCTTTTTTAGTCCCGCCTGATCCTCATCCCTTTGATTCTTCTCATTAACTTCACATCATCCCAAACAAAGGGAAATTTCTGAGTTTTATCCCCTTTCCCTTTTGTCAAATTTACATAACCAAGAACAGGGACAGGTCCTAGGATGACCCCTGTGGAACCCCCCCCCTTTCACAGGCGGCCCCCTCGACACCTCGTCAACGTACCATGACTCGTTTTTTGCCTCCCTGTCAGGTATTTTTTTCTTACCATTGCAGTGCTTTCCTGTTATGTGTGCCTGGTCCCGTGAAGTGACTGGCTTTTTGCTGTGACTGTGGGCGTGACTGTGTCGTGACTGTGACTGTGTCTTTTGATTGTGTCTCTGTGAGTGTCTGTGACTGTTTACTGGGGTGACCCGTGTTCTGCGTGAAATGTGGGCTGTGACTGTGTCTGTGACTGTTTTTGTGACTGTGAAATGTGACTTTTCCCGTGGGCTGTTTACTGTGACTGTGACTGTGACGTGTGTGTGACTGTGGCCTTTTTGTCTGTGACTGGGACTGTGACTGTGTCTGTGACTGTGTCGTGACTGTCTTTGACTGTGTGACTGTGTTGTGGGCTGTGTCTGTGACTGTGACTGTGTCCGTGTCTGTGACTGTGGTGACTGTGACTGTGTCTGTGTCTGTGACTTGTCTGTGGGCTGTGGGGCTGTGTCTGTGACCCGTGTCCCGGACTGTGACTGTGTTTTGTGACGTTCTTTGTGACGGGTTTCTGTGTCCGTGACTGGGGACTGTGCTGTGACTGTGGGCGTGACTGGTCCCGTGACTGTGACTGTGGCTGTGACTGTGACTGTGTCGTGAATGTGACTGTGTTATTTACTGTGTCTGGGGCGTGGGTGTTCGTGACTGTGAAATGTGTCTGTGGGCTGGTCTGTGACTGTGTCTGTGGGGCTGTTTACTGTGTCTTTGACTGTTTTCTGTGACTGTGACTGTTGGTTTTGACTGTGCTGTTCTGTGACTGTTTTCTGTGACTGTGACTGTGTCTTTTACGTGTCTGTGACTGTGACTGTGTCTGTGACTGTGACTGTGTCTGTCTATGACTGTGTCTGTGACTGTGTCTGTGACTGTGTCTGTGACTGTGACTGTGTCTGTGACTGTGACTGTTGTGACTGTTTACGGGGACTGTGCTGTGAAATGGACGTGACTGTCTCTGTTGGCCACCCAACACCAATTTTTTTTTATCTAAAATCCAAATTTCGTGCTGTACAATTACTGTCAGAAGATATTCAGTCTGGACTGATAACCCAGTAAGTGCTACTCAGATACGTCCACGAATTCGTAAATACGTCCACGAATCCGTAAATATGTCCACGAATTTAAAAAATACGTCCCTGATAATTCCCTTGAGACATACCAAGGGGTTAGGGTTTATAGTCACAAATAAACCCCCGGGAAATACTATTGTTCCCCGTTCCCGTGAGGTGACTTAAAACCCGGGAAAAAAATTTTTTGGGATTAAACCAGGGTAGTTAAGTTTTCCAGGATAGTTTGTTATTTCCCAAAAAGTTAAGTTAACCCCGGTTAAATTTTTCCAGGGTAGTTTTGGTATCCAGGAAAAAAAAATTCCAGGTAGTTAATTTTTCTTGGATAGTTTTAAACCCGGATAGTTTTTGGGATCCAGGATAATTAAAACCCGGTTTGTTAGTTATTAGGATAGTTAAGTTTTCTGGGGGTAGGAACCAGGAAATTTTTAAATTATCCAGGATATTAACCGGGAAAAATTAAAATTAACCGGATCGTTAAGTTAATCCAGGAAGTTTAAAAAGGGTTTTGTTTAGTTATCCAGGATACTAACCAGGATAGTTTAGTTTATCCAGGGAAAGTTAAAGGGATCCAGGATAGTTTTCCAAGATATTTTTTCCAGGATTGTTATTAAAAATATTTTCCAGGATGTCCCATGAAAAATTTGAAAGTTGGGTTCTTTAGGGTTTAGATCCCGCCCATTTTGCCACCCCCTGACAATAAGGGTTAAAAACCTAGGTACCTTTGCTACCCATGACAGTGGGGGTTTGCCCCTAGGTACCTTTGCTATCCATTTAAAAGTGGAGTAAACCTAGGTCCATTTTCCCCCCTGTTAAATGTGGGGGGGTTTAAAACCTAGGCCCTTTTCTTTCCCATACGGGGGGGTAACACCAAAATACCTTTTTGACCAATTTACAGTGAGGGGAACACGTCGGTAGGTACCTTTGTGACCCATGACAGTGCGAAAAAACACCAAGGTATCTTTGCGACCCCTTTTCAGTGGGGAAATAACACGCCGGTTTTGACCCCCTGTGACCAGTGAAATTGGGGGAAAACCCCTTTTTGGGGGAGAGGCCTGAACCAACACTTGCCCCTCCTAATTAAAAACCTAAATGTTCATCAAAATGCTCCTTGAGAGTAGTAATTAGGTACTTTCTATTAGAAGACTTTCTGGTTGAAACCCGACCTTCAAGGTAAGCTTTCTTTTGGGGTCACCTGACCTTCAAGATAAGACGGGGTTTATCTGACCTTCAAAGGGAAGACCCTTTTTGGGGTTTACCGGGCCTTAAAAGGGAAAAAATTTTCCAATATAACTTTCCCTTTAAAAAAAACTTGCGGGTTCCCCTTTAAAGTCTTTTTTACGTGGGTTTGGATAGGCTTTCCCCGCCTTCCAAACCCCGAAAATCCTAACCCCCAGTTGGTTTATTTCGTTATGATTAAAGCAAGTTTCCCCCCAAAACCTTCCCCATTTCCCCACGGATTCGAACCCCTTTTCCCCTTCTATGGTTTTATTGTTCATCAGTTTTTTTTCATAGGGTTTTTGACTTTTTCCCTTTGGTTTAAAGTTTCCCCCTCCCCCCTTAAGGTTTAAAAAATTAAAGGGAACTTTTCGTATAAATTTTTGCCTTTTTCCGCATCGACCCTTTTCAGCGGTTTAAAACTGAAGCACCTGGTATGGGAGAGTCGACCTTTGGGGACTCTTTAAGGGATGAAGATGCTATAAAGGGAGGGCCCGGTGGGCTGGAGGGGAAAAATGGGGTTTTAAAATAAGGGATAGAGTGCGTCCCTTTTCTGAGACAAAACCCCTTTCCAGGGGGGTTGGGAAAAGGATTTAGGGAGAGCAAGGTCGTGTATGTATTTGCAGAATATACCTGTATAAGGGGAAGAAACTGGTTCTATACGGGAAAATTGCCCATCCTGAGAATTTGGTCCATCCTGGAAAATTGGTCCATTCGGAGAAATTGGTCCATACGGGAAAAATGGTCCATGTTGTTAAGGCCTTTTTTGGAAAGAAAGTGTTAAGGTTCAGGGGGATGGGAGATGATCAGGGTTTGATCCGAGGGAAGGGAGGGAGGGGAAAGCCCCAGGGGGGGTTGCTAAGAGGTTGTGGGAAGGGATCGTAAATGCCCCGGGAGAGCACGCTCGCTGCCCACACCGGCGATGCCACCCTCGGGGTGGACACGGGTCGGGCCATGTGTAAAATATCAGGGGAAGCGGTCATAAATGCTACGTTTCCAAATTATAAGATAGTAAAAACCGGCCTTATCTACCTCCCCTTCCCGTTCCACCCCAACCCCACCCACCATCTCCACCCCCACCCCTTCCCCGCCCTCTACCCACCACCCCTACCCCTTCCCCGCCCTCTACCCACCACCCCTCACCCACACAGGAGCTAAACTAACTAAGGACTGTCAAAACACAACTCACTACCCACAACTCACCTAACCCATGTGGGACAGCACCCACTGCCCACCCTCTGAAGACCCACACTACCCACATCCCACCCACAGTTGGCCATAAAACAAACCCATGACTTATTACTCGTTATTTTATTGCATAACATAAAAAAAATTTAATTATCCTAAGGTACGATAGATAAAATAAGAATACTTGTATCTTTAAGATCCTCAAGGGGCTAACAGGAGTACGTCTGGATAAATATCTACAATTTATGCCGTATATGTTGCTATATGTTGTTGGTAGGATTGCTGGTTTCTTTTTCTGTCTCATAAACACGCTAAGATAACAGGGATATCTTGCTACTCCTACTTACACTTGGGTCACACTTCACAGACACGCACATGCATATATATATATACATACATCTAGGTTTTTCTCCTTTTTCTAAATAGCTCTTGTTCTTTTTTATTTCTTCTATTGTCCATGGGGAAGTGGAAAAGAATCTTTCCTCCGTAAGCCATGCGTGTCGTATGAGGCGACTAAAATGCCGGGAGCAATGGGCTAGTAACCCCTTCTCCTGTATACAATTACTAAAAAAGAGAAGAAGAAAAACTTTATAAAACTGGGTTGCTTAAATGTGCGTGGATGTAGTGCGGATGACAAGAAACAGATGATTGCTGGTGTTGTGAATGAAAAGAAGTTGGATGTCCTGGCCCTAAGCGAAACAAAGCTGAAGGGGGTAGGAGAGTTTCAGTGGGGGGAAATAAATGGGATTAAATCTGGAGTATCTGAGAGAGTTAGAGCAAAGGAAGGGGTAGCAGTAATGTTAAATGATCAGTTATGGAAGGAGAAAAGAGAATATGAATGTGTAAATTCAAGAATTATGTGGATTAAAGTAAAGGTTGGATGCGAGAAGTGGGTCATAATAAGCGTGTATGCACCTGGAGAAGAGAGGAATGCAGAGGAGAGAGAGAGATTTTGGGAGATGTTAAGTGAATGTATAGGAGCCTTTGAACCAAGTGAGAGAGTAATTGTGGTAGGGGACTTGAATGCTAAAGTAGGAGAAACTTTTAGAGAGGGTGTGGTAGGTAAGTTTGGGGTGCCAGGTGTAAATGATAATGGGAGCCCTTTGATTGAACTTTGTATAGAAAGGGTTTAGTTATAGGTAATACATATTTTAAGAAAAAGAGGATAAATAAGTATACACGATATGATGTAGGGCGAAATGACAGTAGTTTGTTGGATTATGTATTGGTAGATAAAAGACTGTTGAGTAGACTTCAGGATGTACATGTTTATAGAGGGGCCACAGATATATCAGATCACTTTCTAGTTGTAGCTACACTGAGAGTAAAAGGTAGATGGGATACAAGGAGAATAGAAGCATCAGGGAAGAGAGAGGTGAAGGTTTATAAACTAAAAGAGGAGGCAGTTAGGGTAAGATATAAACAGCTATTGGAGGATAGATGGGCTAATGAGAGCATAGGCAATGGGGTCGAAGAGGTATGGGGTAGGTTTAAAAATGTAGTGTTAGAGTGTTCAGCAGAAGTTTGTGGTTACAGGAAAGTGGGTGCAGGAGGGAAGAGGAGCGATTGGTGGAATGATGATGTAAAGAGAGTAGTAAGGGAGAAAAAGTTAGCATATGAGAAGTTTTTACAAAGTAGAAGTGATGCAAGGAGGGAAGAGTATATGGAGAAAAAGAGAGAAGTTAAGAGAGTGGTGAAGCAATGTAAAAAGAGAGCAAATGAGAGAGTGGGTGAGATGTTATCAACAAATTTTGTTGAAAATAAGAAAAAGTTTTGGAGTGAGATTAACAAGTTAAGAAAGCCTAGAGAACAAATGGATTTGTCAGTTAAAAATAGGAGAGGAGAGTTATTAAATGGAGAGTTAGAGGTATTGGGAAGATGGAAGGAATATTTTGAGGAATTGTTAAATGTTGATGAAGATAGGGAAGCTGTGATTTCGTGTATAGGGCAAGGAGGAATAACATCTTGTAGGAGTGAGGAAGAGCCAGTTGTGAGTGTGGGGGAAGTTCGTGAGGCAGTAGGTAAAATGAAAGGGGGTAAGGCAGCCGGGATTGATGGGATAAAGATAGAAATGTTAAAAGCAGGTGGGGATATAGTTTTGGAGTGGTTGGTGCAATTATTTAATAAATGTATGGAAGAGGGTAAGGTACCTAGGGATTGGCAGAGAGCATGCATAGTTCCTTTGTATAAGGCAAAGGGGATAAAAGAGAGTGCAAAAATTATAGGGGGATAAGTCTGTTGAGTGTACCTGGTAAAGTGTATGGTAGAGTTATAATTGAAAGAATTAAGAGTAAGACGGAGAATAGGATAGCAGATGAACAAGGAGGCTTTAGGAAAGGTAGGGGGTGTGTGGACCAGGTGTTTACAGTGAAACATATAAGTGAACAGTATTTAGATAAGGCTAAAGAGGTCTTTGTGGCATTTATGGATTTGGAAAAGGCGTATGACAGGGTGGATAGGGGGCAATGTGGCAGATGTTGCAAGTGTATGGTGTAGGAGGTAGGTTACTGAAAGCAGTGAAGAGTTTTTACGAGGATAGTGAGGCTCAAGTTAGAGTATGTAGGAAAGGGGAAATTTTTTCCCAGTAAAAGTAGGCCTTAGACAAGGATGTGTGATGTCACCGTGGTTGTTTAATATATTTATAGATGGGGTTGTAAGAGAAGTAAATGCGAGGGTCTTGGCAAGAGGCGTGGAGTTAAAAGATAAAGAATCACACACAAAGTGGGAGTTGTCACAGCTGCTCTTTGCTGATGACACTGTGCTCTTGGGAGATTCTGAAGAGAAGTTGCAGAGATTGGTGGATGAATTTGGTAGGGTGTGCAAAAGAAGAAAATTAAAGGTGAATACAGGAAAGAGTAAGGTTATGAGGATAACAAAAAGATTAGGTGATGAAAGATTGAATATCAGATTGGAGGGAGAGAGTATGGAGGAGGTGAATGTATTCAGATATTTGGGAGTGGACGTGTCAGCGGATGGGTCTATGAAAGATGAAGTGAATCATAGAATTGATGAGGGAAAAAGAGTGAGTGGTGCACTTAGGAGTCTGTGGAGACAAAGAACTTTGTCCTTGGAGGCAAAGAGGGGAATGTATGAGAGTATAGTTTTACCAACGCTCTTATATGGGTGTGAAGCGTGGGTGATGAATGTTGCAGCGAGGAGAAGGCTGGAGGCAGTGGAGATGTCATGTCTGAGGGCAATGTGTGGTGTGAATATAATGCAGAGAATTCGTAGTTTGGAAGTTAGGAGGAGGTGCGGGATTACCAAAACTGTTGTCCAGAGGGCTGAGGAAGGGTTGTTGAGGTGGTTCGGACATGTAGAGAGAATGGAGCGAAACAGAATGACTTCAAGAGTGTATCAGTCTGTAGTGGAAGGAAGGCGGGGTAGGGGTCGGCCTAGGAAGGGTTGGAGGGAGGGGGTAAAGGAGGTTTGTGTGCGAGGGGCTTGGACTTCCAGCAGGCATGCGTGAGCGTGTTTGATAGGAGTGAATGGAGACAAATGGTTTTTAATACTTGACGTGCTGTTGGAGTGTGAGCAAAGTAACATTTATGAAGGGATTCAGGGAAACCGGCAGGCCGGACTTGAGTCCTGGAGATGGGAAGTACAGTGCCTGCACTCTGAAGGAGGGGTGTTAATGTTGCAGTTTAAAAACTGTAGTGTAAAGCACCCTTCTGGCAAGACAGTGATGGAGTGAATGATGGTGAAAGTTTTTCTTTTTCGGGCCACCCTGCCTTGGTGGGAATCGGCCGGTGTGATAATAATAAAAAAAAAAATATGTTGCTAGCAGATTTACGACATCTGCTTACTATATCTGGTATCTTATTTTCATTAATAAGATAGCTTGACGTATCACATAGGTTATTATACTGTCTATATTGCTTAATTAGTGGACAATTAAGCACGTAGTGTTGATGATAGTGACCATAGGACTGGCCACATACTTTGCCTTTAGTTTGATCATCATCTGTGTGTCTGCCAAACTGCCAGAAATATTTGTAACCAAGACTAAGCCTGGCTACTACTACATCAGTCTGTTCACATTGCAAGTTGCTCCATCAACGTTCATGTTATAGTGAGTTATAGATCTACTCAGACTTCTAACTGCATTCCTATAATATTCACTTTCATTATTTAATTCTCTCATAATGTTAATCATAATGATAGACACAGACACTAAAATTATATTCAAGTTTTTATTTCGAGTTACTTTCTCTGGCTAACTTATCAACTTTATCACGAAGGAGTAATTCTGTGTGTGATGGAATCCAAAGAAAATGTACATGAATTCCCTTTTTTCCGACTTTTAAGTTATATATTATATATATATATATATATATATATATAATATATATATATATATATATATATATATATATATATAATATATATATAAATAAACTTGTATGACGAGGATGTTTGTCATTATGAGAATCAAGAACGTTTAGTGATGACATATGTTCAGTAATGATAGAGTCAAGCTCAGTGTCATAAGCTAACTTTAGCTCCAGTAGGATGACAAACAATTCAGTCTACAGTGTAGACGCCCAGTTGTTAATTCTTATACCTAAGTCAACATGAATGCTACCTTTCTTATTTTGGAAAGTGGTAACAAGAGCAGATGTAACTCTGCCAGTAACCCTGCTAGTATCCCTGCCAGTAACCCTGCCAGTAACCCTGCCAGCATTCCTGCCAGTAGATTCCTGCTGAGATCAGTCAGTGTAGATAAAGAATAAGTCACAATACCCTGGCTGGAACGGTTCATCATTATCTTTCACTTAGCCTAACCTTATGAAGAAGGCCAGAGAGAGAGAGAGAGAGAGAGAGAGAGAGAGAGAGAGAGAGAGAGAGAGAGATTAAAACCGCTGGCCCACAGATAGATCCAACTTCATCCTATTCCCCATTTGTATGTCTCATAACAATAAAAAGACTTTAAAATGAGCTGATGTAGGTAACAGCTCTTAGCTTGTAAATAAAGTTAGGAATCCTAAACCTAACCTTTTCAAACCCTTGTATAAAAGAGAGAGAGAGAGAGAGAGAGAGAGAGAGAGAGAGAGAGAGAGAGAGAGAGAGAGAGAGGGAGGGAGGGAGGGAGGGAGGGGCATTAATAGTGGTATCTGATACTGGAACTTGTACAGTTGAAAACCAAAGAACACATTCCAAGGTGGCGGGACAATAATCTTGTCGACCTTATGGACCTATATCTGTGAGGTCCGGGCCCACCCTAGCCCAGGTATATACATATACCGAGATACATATATCTCAAGGTATATACACTGAGGTACATGCCTTTTTAAGCGTATTAACACCAAGTGTGCCCCTCTCAATGTGTATATTCAGAGAGGTATATGTCTCTCACTGATATATATATATATATATATATATATATATATATATATATATATAATATATATATATATATATATATATTCTTATTCTTTTTAGTAATTATTACAGGAAAAGGGGTTACTAGCCCATTGTTCCCGGCATTTTAGTTGACTTTTACAACACGCATGGCTTACGGAGGAAAGATTCTTATTCCACTTCCCCATGGATATAAAAGGAAAAGTAATAAGAACAAGAACTAAGATAAAATCAAAGAAAACTCAGATGAATGTGTATAAATAAACGTGTACATATATGTTTAGTGTGACCTAAGTGTAAGTAGAAGTAGCAAGACGTACCTGTAATCTTACATATTTATGAGACAGACAAAAGACACCAGCAATCCTACCATCATGTAAAACATTTACAGGCTTTCGTTTTACACTCACTTGGCAGGACGGTAGTACCTCCCTGGGTGGTTGCTGTCTACCAACCTTAGACAGGGATGTGTAGTATCACCATGGTTGTTTAATATATTTATAGATGGAGTTGTAAAAGAGGTAAATGCTAGGGTGTTTGGGAGAGGGGTGGGATTAAATTATGGGGAATTAAATACAAAATGGTAAGTGACACAGCTACTTTTTGCTGATGATACTGAGCTTATGGGAGATTCTAAAGAAAAATTTCAAAGGTTAGTGGACGAACTTGGGAGTGTGTGTAAAGGTAGAAAGTTGAAAGTGAACATAGAAAAGAGTAAGGTGATGAGAGTATCAAATTATTTAGATAAAGAAAAATTGGATATCAAATTGGGTTGGAGGAGTATGGAAGAAGTGAATGTTTTCAGATACTTGGGAGTTGACGTGTCGGCGGATGGATTTATGAAGGATGAGGTTAATCATAGAATTGATGAGGGAAAAAATGTGAGTGGTGCGTTGAGGTATATGTGGAGGCAACAAAATGTTATCTATGGAGGCAAAGAAGGGAATGTATGAAAGTCTAGTAGTACCAACACTCTTATATGGGTGCGAAGCTTGGGTGGTAAATGCAGCAGCAAGGAGACGGTTGGAAGCAGTGGAGATGTCCTGTCTAAGGGCAATGTGTGGTGTAAATATTATGCAGAAAATTCGGAGTGTGGAAATTAGGAGAAGGTGTGGAGTTAATAAAAGTATTAGTCAGAGGGCTGAAGAGGGTTTGTCGAGGTGGTTTGGTCATTTAGAGAGAATGGATCAAAGTAGAATGACACGGAGAGCGTATAAATCTGTAGGGGAAGGAAGGCGGGGTAGGGGTCGTCCTCGAAAAGGTTGGAGGGAGAGGGTAAAGGAGGTGCTGCGGGCGAGAGGGTTTGGACTTCCAGCAAGCGTGCGTGAGCGTGTTAGATAGGAGTGAATGGAGACAAATAGTATTTGGGACCCGACGAGCTGTTGGAGTGTGAGCAGGGTAGCATTTAGTGAAGGGATTCAGGGAAACCGGTTATTTTATATAGCCGGACATGAGTCCTGGAAATGGGAAGTACAATGCCTGCACTCTAAAGGAGGGGTTTGGGATATTGGCAGTTTGGAGGGATATATACTTCTAAACTGTTGTATTCTGAGCGCCTCTGCAAAAACAGTGATTATGTGTGAATGAGGTGAAAGTGTTGAATGATGAAAGTATTTTCTTTTTGGGGATTTTCTTTCTTTTTGGGCCATCCTGCCTCGATGGGAGACGGCCGACTTGTTTATATATATATATATATATATATATATATATATATATATATATATATATATATATATATATAATATACAAAACAACCACTGTGAAAGAATAAAGAAATTCCAAGCGCTTTCGTGACTACTCACATTATCAAGCAACAATGTTCCTTGATAATGTGAGTAGTCACGAAAGCGCTTGGAATTTCTCTATTCTTTCACAGTGGTTGTTTTGCATATTATGAAATCACCTGTTTACTGTGATCTTATTGCATATATATATATATATATAATATATATATATATATATATATATATATATATATATATATATCTCCTCCCTCCCTCCATCTCTCCTCCAGTCCACCACCTCTACGATATCATTTACCTACACGTGTCTACAATATTTGCAGGTAATTCGGGAGTATTAAGCGCTAAGTTATAGACTCCCCGGCTCGCTTAATCTCCCTTTCTCCCCTTCACCCTCTCTTCCCTTTTCTGTCTCCCCTTCTCCCTCTCTCCCAAGGCAAATCATATTTAAGTAGATAGTTGTAAGTCTCTATTGTGGGTCTGTCATCGTGTCAGCGCGTCCAGGCGGAAGGAAGGGAGGACTGGAAGAGAAGGAAGGGAAGGGAGGTCTGTAAGAGAAAGAAGGGAGGTCTGTAAGAGAAGGAAGGGAGGTCTGTAAGAGAGGGAAGGAAGGGAAGTCTGGAAGGGAAGGAAGGGAGGTCTGTAAGAGAAGGAAGGAGGGGAGGTCTGGAAGAGAAGGAAGAGAGGGAAGTCTGGAAGAGAAGGAAGTAAGGGAGGTCTGGAAGAGAAGGAAGGGAGGTCTGTAAGAGAAGGAAGGAAGGGAGGTCTGGAAGGGAAGGAAGGGAGGTCTGTAAGAGAAGGAAGGAAGGGAGGTCTGGAAGGGAGGTCTGTAAGAGAAGGAAGGAAAGGAGGTCTGGAAGAGAAAGAAGAGAGGGAAGTCTGGAAGAGAAGGAAGTAAGGGAGGTCTGAAAGAGAAGGAAGGAAGGGAGGTCTGGAAGAGAAGGAAGGAAGGGAGGTCTGGAGGAGAAGGAAGGGAGGTCTGGAAGAGAGGAAAGGAAGGAACGGAGGTCTGAAAGAGAAGGAAGGAAGGGAGATCTGGAAGAGAAAGGAAGGGAGGGAGGTCTGGAAAAGAAGGAAGGAAGGTCTGGAAGAGAAAGAAGGAAGGAAGAAGGAAGGGGAAAGGAAGGAAGGAAGCAATACAAGTGAAATCCTACACAGTAAACAGTCTACACTCTACTTCTCTCTACTCCATCATTCACTGAATACAAAAACAACTTTTGCTTTGTCGATTCTCTTATTTGCTTATCCAAATATTTTTTCAGTTAATCATCTTTATCATTATCATTATTACAGACACGTATAAGTTCCTTACCACCAAGTATCCAGTGGATACTTGCTGGTAAGGAATTTATCCCTGTATATATACACTGAGAGGTGTATATCTCTGTGTATATACACCGAGCATTTTCTCTTATTCTATTTCGGGAATTAGATATTGACAATGCCTGTGTGCGGGTTAATGAGGCACGTGCAGTCGGTAGACTTCAAACCTAACAGAGTGACTGTCATAAGAGGGGCGAGACGTGCTGGTGGATGGTAATCTCTGAGAGCAGGTAATCTAATTGAGTCACCAGGTGACTCTGTTAATCCTGTGTTATTAAGTCAGTCGCTGTGGGAGCCTGACAACCACTGATTCAGGAGGTGTTTGAGGGATGATTCTCTCTCTGGGAATCTTGGTGGGGTTGTAGGGGGGTTGGGATGGTGGTTTTTACGGGAAGGAAATGGTGGTTTACGAAGGGGGATGGTGGTTGTACTCACCTAATTGTACTCACCTAATTGTGGTTGCAGGGGTCGAGACTCGGCTCCTGGCCCCGCCTCTTCACTGATCGCTACTAGGTCTTCTCCTCGTCTTAAAGCTATGTATGGTTCCTGTCTCCACTACATCAATTGCTAGGCTATTCCACTTCCTGACGACTCTGTGACTGAAGAACTATTTCCTAACATTCCTCTGACTCATCTGAGTCTTCAAGTTCCAATTGTGACCCCTTGTTTCTGTGTTCCCTGTCTGGAACATCCTGTCTCTGTCCACCTTGTCTATTCCACGCATTATTTTGTATGTTGCTATCATGTCTCCCCTGACCCTCCTGCCCTCCAGTGTCGTCAGTCCGATTTCCCTCAACCTTTCTTCGTACGACATTCCCCTGAGCTCCGGAACTAGCCTTGTTGCAAACCTTTGTAGTTTCTCTAATTTCTTGACGTGCTTGACCAGGTGTGGGTTCCAAACAGGTGCTGCATACTCCAGTATGGGCCTGACGTACACAGTGTACAGTGTCTTGAACGATTCCTTACTAAGGTATCGGAACGCTATTCTCAGGTTTGCCAGGCGTCCATATGCTGCAGCAGTTATCTGGTTGATGTGTGCCTCCGGAGTCGTGCTCGGTGTTATACTCACCCCAAGATCTTTCTCCTTGAGTGAGGTTTGCAGCCTTTGTCCAGCTAGCCTATACTCTGTCTGCGGTCTTCTTTGCCCTTCCCCAATCTTCATGACTTTGCATTTGGCAGGGTTGAAATCGAGAAGCCAGTTGCTGGACCACGTGTCCAACCTATCCAGGTCTCTCTGTAGTCCTGCCTGATCCTCATCCGATTTAATCTTTCTCCTTAGCTTCACATCATCTGCGAACAGGGACACCTCCGAGTCTATCCCTTCCATCATGTCATTCACATATACCAAAAATAGCATTGGTCCTAGGAAAGACCCCTGTGGGACCCCGCTCGTCACAGGAGCCCACTGTGATACCTCATCACGTTCCATGACCCGTTGTTGCCTCCCTGTCAGGTATTCTCTGATCCATTGCAGTGCCCTTCCTGCTATACGTGCCTGATCCTCCAGCTTCTGCACTAATCTCCTGTAGTAGTGGTGGTATGTAGGTCTGTACGTTTGTACTCTCTCATCTGGGTGTTTATGCTCTTTTCCCTGGGGTTTGCTTTCCCTAAAGTTTTCTTTCTTTGAAAGTCTTTCCAGGTCTCACGCCAAGTCTTTTGAACTGGAAAGCAAATATTAGAATTTCTCATTACGGAATGTACAGTACAATGAATAGATATTACGGAATTTCGCATGACTTGCCTGTCTTACAGGTTCATGAGACGGAGAGACGAGATAAGGCAATCCTGCCAAAGTGCAAATCATTTAACAGGCTTTCGTTTCACACTCGCGTGACAGAACGACACACAGTGTGTCCGTGGTTCTATCCCGGACAAGGGTGTAAACATTGGACATGGTTTCTTTTACACCTGTTATCCCCATTCACCTAGCAAGCAAGTAGGTACCTGGGTGTTAACCTACTTGTGTGGGTCGCATCCTGGGGGACAAGATTGAGGACCACAATGGAAATAAGACACAATTCCTCGATGACGCACTGACTTGTGATATCCAGGGTGGCTAACCTTCCGGGGGTTAAAAATTCGAACAAAATCTTATTTTATCGTACCTCCCTGTATGGCTGTTCTCTCCCAACATTCTACGGTTATAAATTAGATTTAGAAAAGACTTAGAGAAGTACTGGTTTTCAAACATTGTCGACGCGTGGAACAATCTTCCGAGTAAGGAAATAGAGGCTAAGAAACTTGGTAGCTTGAAAGAGAGATTGGACATATATGTGAGTGAAATGGGTTGGGTTTTATTAGTACCGCAAGTACTGAAGCTTTGGGAAAAGGTTGGACAAATACGTGGGCAGGAATGGGTGGTTTTGAGAAGGACCTTCCTTGTATGGGCCAGTAGCTCTCCTGAAGTGGTCATCCATTCTTACGTTTTTATGTATGTATATTTCACACCTGAAAGGTCGGTACCTCCTTGGATATCTGCTGCCAAGCACGCTCTGGAAACGAGTCCCCTCCCCTCCCACAGTGGAAATGATCTTCCTACTGGACTCGAGGAAGACCCTTGCTGGACTCGAGGAAGACCCCTGCTGGACTCGAGGAAGACCCCTGCTGGACTCGAGGAAGACTCCTGCTGGACTCTAGGAAGACCTCCCGGGGAGTACTCACCCTTGTTGGTCTTGCTGAAGGATTGCGTGAGAGCTCTGGAAAAATGCTCGTCGACAGCTGTTGCCAGGTCCCCGCTGAAGTACGTCAGCACCACGCAGTTAGCAGAGATGTAGTGGGCGTCTGCGTGCTGCTGCTCCCCCTGTGTGGTAACACTGAGAGTCACACATCACCTGGTAACACTGAAACATTATAATTTTAACATGTAAGTCGTTTTTATTAGTGGACGGAGGATCGACCCTCCATTAATCTTTATGCTCACCTCTCTCTCTCTCCCTCTCTCTCTCTCTCTCTCTCTCTCTCCTCTCTCTCTCCTCTCTATATATATATATATATATATATATATATATATATATATATATATATAATATATATATATATATATATATATATATATATATGGTCATTTAGCAAGAAATTTAAAATTAAGTCCTTTATAAAATTTTATCTTATACCTTTAAAGATATATTTTTTTCATATATGTTAATGTAAAAATTAATTTTGTACCAAAAGAACGTTAGGAAACTTACCTAACCTTATTATAACAAGCGCAGTTTAATTTAGCCTAATCCAACTAAATATATTTTTGATAAGTTTACAGTAATTTAATAATAAGCACAACGAAATATATTTGTTTCGTTAGGCTGAGAATGATTTTTGCGAAATTATTGCATACACAAATTTTCGCTTGAATTATTCGGCAAGAAGAGTGTTGTTATTTTAGCCAAAATCGAAAGTTTTACCTATTCGGCACGACATGATATATATATATATATATATATATAATATATATATATATATATATATATATATATATGTAACACACACTGAAACATTATCAATAACTCTAGATCATTTGAGAAAGAACACAATACAATTTATTTGTGAAGTCAAAAGAATTTTGTTTTTGACAACAGAGCAGCTGGGAATGTGATCCTTGTCAGTGTGTTGTATCACAGAAGTGAAGGTGCAACGATTTTCTGGCTACAGTGATTTCTGTTTTCCTTTACTCCCGCTGCTCCATGTTGGCAATATTGACATTTGATGCATGGAATTATCTTGCGTCACTATGCTAGCTTTGTTAATTATTTTGTTATAGCACTTGTCGATTAAATCTACATTTGGACTGGTGTGTGTGTGTGTGTGTGTGTGTGTGTGTGTGTGTGTGTGTGTGTGTGTGAATGATCAAGTATGGAGTTTGCTGAGTGCAGTTATTAGGTTCCATATGCATCATACTTAACTACATTCCGGGATGTCATTATAAACCAGTTTTAAGGCATGTCATTATAAGTTATAAGGCATGGTAGATCATTGTATACTCTCAATGAGTGTACCATTGCAGTATAGGACGATTGGAGGGGTCTACTTTTTCCAGAATGAGGTAGGGAGGTGGGGGGCCATAGGTAAACTCACATTTATAGGCATATCTGATCACTTCGCCCCTCACCATCCTCGAGCTGGCTCACGCCCTGTCTCGCTGAATTTAAGCAACGGCTGCCCTGGGCAGTGGACGCTTGACTACCGTCCCACAGTGTCTTAAACTGACAATTCCCATGCCCCAACCATTAACATTTTAACGGATGTTGGTAATGATAAATATATTACTGACACCTGGCTCTTGTATGTACCTGTACACAAATAACTTGCACGTAAGACAGGGTTACGACGACGTTTCGGTCCGACTTGAGCCATAAGTGGTCCAAGTGGGACCGAAACATCGTCGTAAACTTCTCTCTCCTATGTGCGATTTATTTGTGTATTGTTCCAGTCACGGTATTGTGACTTTTTGTTGTTTATACATCTCCTATACTTTCTCGTTTTGCGGTTTGCTCCAGTGACTGCACCTCCAGCTGGTATCTCGCCCATCTGGTATCTGGCACTACCAGGTACAACAGGTCTTTGAAACCACCTACGTTCGTGATACCAGAACAAAGAAAGAAAAGAGGGTTAGGGACTCCCTATATACCTCGTGATGTATAAATTACCTGGGCGATTGATTTGATGCTCTCTTAGAAAAGTTGTAATTATATATATATCATGTCGTGCTGAATAGGTAAAACTGGTCAGTTAGCAAGAACTCATTTAAAACTAAGTCCTTTCTAAAAAATTCTCTTATACGCTTAAAGATATATATTTTTTCATTTATGTTAATGTAAAAATTAATAATTTTGTACCAAAAGAACCTTAGAAAACTTACCTAACATTATAACAAGCGCAATTTAATTTAGTCTAATCCAGCTAAATATATTTTAGATAAGTTGACAACAATTTAAACAAACAGAACGAAAAATATTTTTTCGTTAGGTTCAGAATGATTTTTACGAAATTATTGCATACACAAATTTTAACTTGCCTTATTCGGCAAGAAGAACGTTGTTGTTCAAGCCAAAATAACAAGTTTTACCTATTCGGCACGACATTACATATATCTTGAAAATTAACTTATATTAATTTGGCAAGCATGACTCCGATCTGGCCTCTTCTGACCTTTTCTAATTCCCCTTTCTAATTTACCTTTTGTAACTAATCTTTTCTAACTCTCCTTTCTAACTAACCTTTTCTGATTGTTTACGACTGACCTTTTCATCCGTTTTGGAAGAATGCGACACTGGTTGCTGTTGTTGTTGCTGCTGCTGTTGTTGCGGCTGCTGCTGTTGCTGCTGCTGCTGTGATGTCACTGGCGAAGAGCACACTCCGGCGTGAGTTGCAGCAGCAGTTGCTGCTGCTGGCGCTGCTGCTGCTGCAGCTGCTGCTCCCGTCTGCTGGTTAGCCAGAGGTGCCGCAGAGCTGCTGCTGGAGGCCTCTGCAGCAGCTGCGGCTGCCGCTGCCGCTGCCGCCGCTGCGAACTGCTGCTGCTGTTGCTGCTGCAGGTCGGGCGTGGGAGGCTGTGATGAGCCTGCTGCGCCTGCAGCGTCCTGTAGTCGGTACTTCTGGGAGAGATGAGAACAGCATTAAACTGACTATCCTGCTCCTAGACTCGCATCATGTTAAACTCTCTCACTCATATATTAACATGCTTTCATATTAGCATAATGCAATATTAACGTGTCATATTTACATAATGTTAACGTCTTATTAACATGCCATATTTACATAATAACATGTCTTATTAACATGTCATATTAATGCTATATTAACATGTCATTAACATGATATATTAATGTTAATGTCATATTAACATTAATCTACATAAACATGATTTTATATTAACATGATGTGGTAGTGGCAGTCCTTGTTTTAACTGAAATTATTAAGATATACATATATAACACCTAAACTAATAATAATAATAAAACTTAGGCCTGGTTCTAAAGGTCTAGTTTAATAAATTAAACGATTATATTAAATGACATCGTTGGCTGAATTATATTTATCTAATATTACAACATATTTCCAACTATCATTTACATATATCTTTGCTTCAAAATAATTCGGGTTATTTAAAAAAGAATGTGGATTATCTTTAATCTCATTAGTATAACATAATTGTCCACTAATTACAGTTGTACCTGAACTTAATTACGACAGATTTTTATAACATGTCTCTTCAGTTCCGATATTAAATTTTCACTAATTTGGGTATTTAATAGCCTTAATCGTAACTTCATTAATATTTAACATTCCCCTAGTCCAAACAGCCTGGTTGATCAGGGCAACCTAGGGAGGCCTGGTCTGGGATCGACTCCAGGTCGCATTTTTAATCCCCCAAACTTTGGTCTTATTGGTGTGTAAACACTGACTGGTACCCATTTCTCATATCCAGCTCTTAATCTAAACACCATAGCTTGTAAATGTAGGTATTTGTATCCCACCCAGGTTTCCTCGGCTTTTAGTTTCGGCTGTCACCATCAATCTAGTTGGTCACAGACCAGTGTCAAGTTGATTGTCACGATGCTAAAAACAATTGGATTCATAAGTTAAATGGTTAGAAATTGTGAGGATATTACACAGACTGGGATAATATTACACAGACTTGGACAATATTACACAGACTGGGATAATATTACACAGACTTGGACAATATTACACAGACTGGGATAATATTACACAGACTGGGATAATATTACACAGACTTGGACAATATTACACAGACTGGGATAATATTACACAGACTGGGATAATATTACACAGACTGGGACAATATTACACAGACTGGGATAATACACAGACTGGGATAATATTACACAGACTGGGATAATATTACACAGACTGGGATAATATTACACAGACTGGGATAATATTACACAGACTGGGATAATATTACACAGACTGGGACAATATTACACAGACTTGGACAATATTACACAGACTGGGATAATATTACACAGACTGGGATAATATTACACAGACTTGGACAATATTGCGCAGACTGGGATAATATTACACAGACTGGGACAATATTACACAGACTGGGATAATATTACACAGACTGGGATAATATTACACAGACTGGGACAATATTACACAGACTTGGACAATATTACACAGACTGGGACAATATTACACAGTCTGGGACAATATTACACAGACTGGGATAATATTACACAGACTGGGACAATATTACACAGACTGGGACAATATTACACAGACTGGGATAATATTACACAGACTGGGACAATATTACACAGATTGGGACAATATTACACAGACTGGGACAATATTACACAGACTGGGATAATATTACATAGACTGGGAGAATATTACACAGACTGGGAGAATATTACACAGACTGGGATAATATTACACAGACTGGGATAATATTACACAGACTTGGACAATATTGCGCAGACTGGGATAATATTACACAGACTGGGACAATATTACACAGACTGGGATAATATTACACAGACTGGGATAATATTACACAGACTGGGACAATATTACACAGACTTGGACAATATTACACAGACTGGGACAATATTACACAGACTGGGACAATATTACACAGACTGGGATAATATTACACAGACTTGGACAATATTACACAGACTGGGATAATATTACACAGACTGGGATAATATTACACAGACTTGGACAATATTGCGCAGACTGGGATAATATTACACAGACTGGGACAATATTACACAGACTGGGATAATATTACACAGACTGGGACAATATTACACAGACTTGGACAATATTACACAGACTGGGACAATATTACACAGACTTGGACAATATTACACAGACTGGGATAATATTACATAGACTGGGATAATATTACACAGACTTTTACAATATTACACAGACTGGGATAATATTACACAGACTGGGATAATATTACACAGACTTGGACAATATTGCGCAGACTGGGATAATATTACACAGACTGGGACAATATTACACAGACTGGGATAATATTACACAGACTGGGATAATATTACACAGACTGGGACAATATTACACAGACTTGGACAATATTACACAGACTGGGACAATATTACACAGACTGGGACAATATTACACAGTCTGGGACAATATTACACAGACTGGGATAATATTACACAGACTGGGACAATATTACACAGACTGGGACAATATTACACAGACTGGGATAATATTACACAGACTGGGACAATATTACACAGACTGGGACAATATTACACAGACTGGGACAATATTACACAGACTGGGATAATATTACATAGACTGGGAGAATATTACACAGACTGGGAGAATATTACACAGACTGGGATAATATTACACAGACTGGGATAATATTACACAGACTGGGACAATATTACACAGACTTGGACAATATTACACAGACTGGGATAATATTACACAGACTGGGACAATATTACACAGACTGGGACAATATTACACAGACTGGGATAATATTACACAGACTTGGACAATATTACGCAGACTGGGATAATATTACACAGACTGGGATAATATTACACAGACTGGGATAATATTACACAGACTGGGATAATATTACACAGACTGGGATAATATTACACAGACTGGGATAATATTACACAGACTGGGATAATATTACACAGACTGGTATAATATTACACAGACTGGGATAATATTACACAGACTGGGATAGTATTACACAGACTGGGATATTACACAATCTGGGATAATATTACACAGACTGGGATAATATTACACAGACTGGGATAATATTACACAGACTGGGATAATATTACACAAACTTGGACAATATTACACAGACTGGGATAATATTACACAGACTGGGACAATATTACACAGACTGGGATAATATTACACAGACTGGGATAATATTACACAGACTGGGATAATATTACACAGACTGGGATAATATTACACAAACTTGGACAATATTGCACAGACTGGGATAATATTACACAGACTGGGATAATATTACACAAACTTGGACAATATTACACAGACTGGGATAATATTACACAGACTGGGACAATATTACACAGACTGGGACAATATTACACAGACTGGGATAATATTACACAGACTGGGATAATATTACACAGACTGGGACAATATTACACAGACTGGGACAATATTACACAGACTGGGATAATATTACACAGACTGGGACAATATTACACAGACTGGGACAATATTACACAGACTGGATAATATTACACAGACTGGGATAATATTACACAGACTGGGATAATATTACACAGACTGGGATAATATTACACAGACTGGGATAATATTACACAGACTGGGATAATATTACACAGACTGGGATAATATTACACAGACTGGGATAATATTACACAGACTGGGACAATATTACACAGACTGGGATAATACACAGACTGGGACAATATTACACAGACTGGGATAATATTACACAGACTGGGACAATATTACACAGACTGGGATAATATTACACAGACTGGGATAATATTACACAGACTGGGATAATATTACACAGACTGGGACAATATTACACAGACTGGGATAATATTACACAGACTGGGATAATATTACACAGACTGGGAGAATATTACACAGACTGGGATAATATTACACAGACTGGGATAATATTACACAGACTGGGACAATATTACACAGACTGGGATAATATTACACAGACTGGGATAATATTACACAGACTGGGATAATATTACACAGACTGGGACAATATTACACAGACTGGGATAAATTACACAGACTGGGATAATATTACACAGACTGGACAATATTACACAGACTGGGATAATATTTCACAGACTGGGATAATATTACACAGACTGTATAATATTACACAGACTGGATAATATTACACAGACTGGGATAATATTACACAGACTGGGATAATATTACACAGACTGGGATAATATTACACAGACTGGGATAATTACACAGACTGGGATAATATTACACAGACTGGATAATATTACACAGACTGGGATAATATTACACAGACTGGGATAATATTACACAGACTGGGATAATATTACACAGACTGGGATAATATTACACAGACTGGGATAATATTACACAGACTGGGATAATATTACACAGACTGGATAATATTACACAGACTGGGATAATATTACACAGACTGGGATAATATTACACAGACTGGATAATATTACACAGACTGGGATAATATTACACAGACTGGGGTAATATTACACAGACTGGGATAATATTACACAGACTGGGATAATATTACACAGACTGGGATAATATTACACAGACTGGGATAATATTACACAGACTGGGATAATATTACACAGACTGGGATAATATTACACAGACTGGTATAATATTACACAGACTGGTATAATATTACACAGACTGGGATAATATGATGAAGCTCTAGAACAGAGTCTTGTTTTCGGAGGTTTATCAATGACTTGATAAATTTCTACACTGAGCGAAACGTTGTCGTAATTGTAGCTTGTTCTAGCAGCTGTATCAATAGATAAGTGAACCGTAGATATAATTCCTGATGTACTCCTGTTGACGCTTTTGGGGCCTAGTTATTAGGCCTTTTATGTATCCATATGCTCTTGCACTACACGAGGTGCACAGTAAACCAGCCACTTCAAGGGCAAAATCTAAATCTAATCAATAACTTGATAAAGCTCTACGCTTTATCAACAATTCAAAGCGTATCTTCACTATTGTCAACAATATTGCATCCACACCAAGCAGCTGTACACGAAAGTCGAGTGAGAGCATTTCGAGTGACGGGGCGAGATGTGAGCTTGGTGATATAAAAGAGAGTTTTGGAGTGATGGTGCGAGAGGTGAGAGAGAGAGAGAGAGAGAGAGAGAGAGAGAGAGAGAGAGAGAGTGTGAGTGAGTGAGCGAGCTTGACAACACTCTGGTTTCTGTGTGTCAGCTTCCCACCAACATTACCCTACCCTGGGTGCTCCTCTCTGGGAGATGTTTCCATGGTAACACACACCAATATTGGTGAGGCCTTTGGATGCTGAGCTCATTCCCTCCCCTCCTCTCTTTCCCTCTCCCTCTCCCACTCTCCAAGGCTTTGTACATGGGTAGGTTCAGAGTTCCTGACTTTATTTACATTCTAAACGCTGTTACCAAAATCAGCTTATTAATAGCTACCTCTCTCTCTCTCTCTCTCTCTCTCTCTCTCTCTCTCTCTCTCTCTCTCTCTCTCTCTCTCTCTCTCTCGTGTCCAGATATAATCTATAACATGCCCAGGTAATGCTGCTGGCGTGATCCCATCTGTTAACCTCAGTACAGACCCGAAATTCCATCTCTCATTTATAATCTCCAGGTCTTGTTTGTTCCTAATAAGTTATTCAATGTTCTCTCCTTGTGTTATCTGTTCTTCCCATGCACAAGTTTTTATCCTAATATTCTAATGCTTAATGGGACAGCGACAAACCCGCAGACATCATATGGCGTCTGGGGAATGACACGCAGTCAAATTTGAGTCATATGTATATACACACACACAATAAGATCACAGTAAACAGGTGATATCAGAATATGCAAAACAACCACTGTGAAAAAATAGTGAAATTCCAAACGCTTTCGTGACTTCTCACATTATCAAGGAACTATGATAGTTCCTTGATAGTGTGAGAAGTCACGAAAGCGCTTGGAATTTCAATATTCTTTCACAATGGTTGTTTTGCGCGCATATATATATGTCGTGCCGAATAGGCAGAACTTGCGATCTTGGCTTAAATAGCAACGCTCATCTTGCCAGATAGGACAAGTGAAAATTTGTGTATGCAATAATTTCGCCAAAATCATTCTGAACCTAACGAAAAAAATATATTTGATTGCGTTTGTTTAGTATTAAATTTTTGTAAACGTATTTAAAATATATTTAGTTGGGTTAGGCTAAAATAAATTGTTCTTGCTATAATAAGGTTAGATAAGTTTTCTAAGATTCTTTTGGTACAAAATTATAAATTTTTACATTAACATTAATGAAAAATATATATCTTTAAACGTATAAGAGAAAATTTTAGAAAGAACTTAATTTTAAATGAGTTCTTGCTAATTGACCAGTTATACATATTCGGCACGACATATATATATATATATATATATATATAATATATATATATATATATATATATATATATATTATATATATATATATATATATATATATATATATATATATAATATAATATATATATATATATATATATATATATATATTATATATATATATATACCTATCACTCTTTCTATCCACTTTTAATATTAAAATTAGTATAGACAGAAAGTATTTTAATGAGTTTTTTTTTGAGTTGACTGTTGTTTCTTCCGTCTTTGTAACAAAAACATTGTTGTTCTTCTTGAGGTGATTATTCTTCTCTTTTGGTTAGTTTTTGTGTTGTGGAACTATTTTGTTCACTCCTGTTGACTGTTTAGCTTTGTTTTTGCATTCACTTTTGTTCATTTGTTTACTCTTTGGTTTTTACTTTTAGGTAATCTAACATACACACACACACACACACACACACACACACACACACACACACACACACACACACACACACACACACACACACACACACCTTCCCTCGCGCGCGCGTGTGAGACATGACTAAGATAGTAAATTTTCAGAGAATAGGGGGGTACTTGAAGGGGAGAACTCGGCCGGTCAAGCTGACTTTCAAGATAGAAACGGTGTGAAACAGGATCCTGCAAGAGAAACCAAGGCTGAAGGAATCGTCAACATATAAGAAGGTGTCCCTAGACCGAGACAGAACAAGAACAGAGCGACAGCAGCTGAGGGAAAGGACACAGAAGCAAATGGGGCTAGGAAAAGAGACAAGGGCAAATTCAGCAGAGGACAACCAGAGCAGGGCAGAGCAACAAGCATAAGCACACACAGAACCACCCCCAGAACTCCACAATGAAACACATTGTCCCAACACGAACCACAATCCACGCTTACAGCCCCCACCCCACACTGTGCTGTAAAATACCACAGCACACTGACAGGTCCTCCACCCTCACAGACCCCTAGAACACAGTGTTGGAGATGAAACTGAAGGTATGGTACACCAACGATGATGGAATAACGAATAAATAAGAGGAGTGTTACAAAAGAATCACAGGCATCACCAGACATCATAGCTCTCATAGAAACCAAGCTCACAAGAATGATAAGAGATGCCATCTTTCCAGCAGGATATCAGATTCTGAGGAAAAACAGAGGGAACAGAGGGGGTGGAGGAGTGGAACTGCTCATCAAAAACCGATGGGATTTTGATGAGCTGGAGAGAGGAGACAGAGGAGAAGCAAGAGACTACATAATAGGAACACTTCAGTCCGGAGATCTCAAGGTGGTAATTGCAGTGATGTATAACCCTCAACAGAACAGCAGGAGGATAAGGCAAGAGTATGATGAGAGCAATAGTGATGGTTGACACACTGGCTAAAGTGGTCAGAAGGCCTCATGTGAGCAGGGCAAAGCTGCTGATTATGGGTGACTTCAATCACAAGGAAATCGACTGGGAGAACGTGGAGCCACATGGGGGCCCAGAAATGTGGAGGGCTAAGATGATTTAGATAGAACTGGAAAGCCTCATGTACCAACACGTAAGGGACACTACCAGAGAGAGAGGAGAGGATGAACCAGCAAAACTGGACCTAGTATTCACCTTGAGTAGTACAGATATTGAGGATATCACATACGAAAGACCCCTCGGGGCCAGTGATCACGTGGTTCTGAGCTTCGAATATGTAGTAGAGTTCCAAGTGGAGAGAGAAGCAGGAAAGGCAGGACGACCGAAGCTAAACTACAAGAGAAAGGACTACACAGGTATGAGGAATTTTCTGCACGGGGTTCAGTGGGAGAGAGAACTGGCAGGGAAGTCAGTAAATGAGATGATGGAATATGTGACAACGATATTCTAGGAAGCTGAGGAGAAATTTGTACTCAAGAGTAACAGAAATAACGTGAAAACCAGGATGAGCCCTTGGTTCACCCTAAGGTGTAGAGAGGCCAAAACCAAGTGTGCTACAGAATGGAAGAAGTACAGAAGGCAAAAGACCCAGGAGAATAAGGAGAACAGTCGTAGAGCTAGACATGAATATGCACAGGTAAGAAGGGAGGCCCAACGACAATATGAGAATGACATAGCAGCAAAAACCAAATCTGACCCGAAGCTGTTGTACAGCCACATCAGGAGAACAACAGTCAAGGACCAGGTAATCAGGCTGAGGAAGGACGGAGGGGAGATCACAAGAAACGACCGTGAAATATGTGAGGAGCTCAACATGAGATTCAAAGAAGTGTTCACAGAGGAGACAGAAGGGACTCCAGAAATACGGAGAGGTGGGGTACACCAAGTGTTGAACACAATACATACAACCAAGGAAGTAGTGAAGAGGCTGCTAAGCGAGCGAGATACCTCAAAGGCGATGAGGCCGGATATCTCTCCATGGGTCCTGAGAGAAGGAGCAGAGGCGCTATGTGTACCAATTACAATCTTCAACACATCTATCTAAACAGGGCAACTATCTGAGGTATGGAAGACAGCAAATGTAGTCCCAATTTTTAAACAAGGAGACAGACACGACGCATTAAACTATAGACCAGTGTCACTGACATGTATAGTATGCAAAGAGTGGTGGAACACCTAGAAAGGAATGTGCTTATCAATTACAGCTAGTACGGTTTCAGGGACGGGAAATCCTGTGTCACAAACCTACTGAAGTTCTATGACAGGGTGACAGCAGTAAGACAAGAGAGAGAGAGAGGGGTGGGTAAATTGCATTTTCTTGGGCTGTAAGAAGGCGTTTGACACAGTCCCACACAAGAGATTAGTGGAAAAGCTAGGGGACCAGGCAGGGAAAACAAGGAAGGCACTGTAATGGATCAAGTGCAAAGTCATGAAGATTGAGGAAGGGCAAAGAAGACCGAAGATGGAGTACAGTCTAGGGGGCCAAAGACTACAAACCTCACTCAAGGAAAAGGATCTTGGGGTGAGCATAACACAGGGCACATCTCCTGAGGCGCACATCAACCAAATAACTGCTGCAGCATATGGTCGCCTGGCAAACCTAAGAACAGCATTCCGACATCTTAATAAGGAATCGTTCAGGCCACTGTACACCGTGTACGTTAGGCCTATATTGGAGTATGCAGCACCAGTTTGGAACCCACACGTAGCCAAGCATGTAAGGAAACTAGAGAAAGTGTAAAAGTTTGCAACAAGACTAGTCCCGGAGCTAAGGGGCGTGTCCTACGAGGAGAGGTTAAAGGAAATCGACCTGACGACGCTGGAGGACAGGAGAGATGGGGGGCATATGATAACGACATATAAAATGCTGAGAGGAATCGACAAGGGGTGGACAGAGACAGGGTGTTCCAGAGATGGGACACAGCAACAAGGGGTCACAGTTGGAAGTTGAAGACTCGGATGAATCACAGTGATGTTAGAAAATATTTCTTCAGCCACAGAGTTGTCAGGAAGTGGAATAGTCTGGGAAGTGATGTAGTGGAGACAGGATCCATACATAGCTTTAAGAAGAGGTATGATAAAGCTCATGGAGCAGGAAGAATGACCTAGTAGCGACCAGTGAGAGGCGGGGCCAGGAGCTGTGACTTGACCCTCACAATCACAATTAGGTGAGTACGTACACACACACACACACACACACACACACACACACCGTAATTAATCTGTCTCCTGTCATTACTTCACTAATTAACTAAATAGATGTAATCATCCCTTAATTAGTGTTCCTTGTCTATCTAACTTTAAGTGTTGAGATGTAAATTTAAATTGGTATGTGTGTGTGTGTATGTGTGCTCACCTAATTGTGGCTGCAGGGGTCGAGACTCAGCTCCTGGCCTCGCCTCTTCACTGATCGCTACTAGGTCCTCTCCCTCTCTGCTTCCACAGCTTTGTCATGCCTCGTCTTAAAGCTATGTTTGGTTCCTGCCTCCACTACATCACTTGCTAGGCTATTCCACTTCCTGACAACTCTATGACTGAAGAAATACTTCCTAACATCCCTCTGACTCGTCTGAGTCTTCAGCTTCCAATTGTGACCCCTTGTTTCTGTGTCCCCTTTCTGAAACAACCTGTCTCTGTCTACCTTATCTATTCCACGCAGTATTTTGTATGTCGTTATCATGTCTCCCCTGACCCTCCTATCCTTCAATGTCGCCAGTCCGATTTCCCTCAACCTTTCTTCGTAGGACATTCCCCTGAGCTCCGGAACTAGCCTTGTTGCAAACCTTTGCACTTTCTCTAATTTCTTGACGTGCTTGACCAGGTGTGGGTTCCAAACTGATGCTGCATACTCCAGTATGGGCCTGATGCACACAGTGTACAGTGCCTTGAACGATTCCTTACTAAGGTATCAGAACGCTATTCTCAGGTTTGCCAGGCGCCCGTATGCTGCAGCAGCTATCTGGTTGATGTGTGCCTCCGGAGACGTGCTCGATGTTATGGTCACCCCAAGCTCTTTCTCCTTGAGCGAGGTTTGCAGTCCTTGGGCACCTAGTCTATACTATGTGGTCTTCTTTGCCCTTCTCCGATCTTCATGACTTTGCATTTGGCAGGGTTGAATTCAAGAAGCCAGTTGCTGGACCAGGTGTCCATCCTGTCCAGGTCTCTTTGAAGTCCTGCCTGATCCTCGTCTGATTTAATTCTCCTCATTACATCTGCAAACAGGGACACCTCTGAGTCTATCCCTTCCATCATGTCATTCACATATACCAGAAATAGCACTGGTCCTAGGACAGACCCCTGTGGGACCCCGCTCGTCACAGGTGCCCACTGCGATACCTCATCCCGTACCATGACTCGTTGTTGCCTCCCTGTCAGGTATTCTCTGATCCATTGCAGTGCCCTTCTTGTTATACGCGCCTGATCCTCTAGTTTCTGCACTAGTCTCTTGTGAGGAACTGTGTCGAAGGCCTTCTTGCAGTCCAAGAAAATGCAATCAACCCACCCCTCTCTCTCGTGTCTTACTTCTGTAACTTTGTCATAGAACTCCAGAAGGTTTGTGACACAGGATTTGCCTTCCATGAATCTGTGCTGGTTGTAGCTTATAATCTTGTTCTGTTCCAAGTGCTCCACCACTCTCCTCCTGATAATCTTGTCTATGACTTTGCAAACTAAACACGTCATTGACACTGGTCTGTAATTTAGTGCCTCTTTTCTGTCTCCTTTTTTAAAAATGGGAGCTACATTTGCTCCCTCTCTGAGGACTCACGGGGAGATGTTGTCCGGTCCCATTGCCTTTGAAGTATCAGGGTCACTTAGCAGCTTCGTCAGCTCCTCCTCAGTTGTGTGCATATCATCCAGCACTTGTTGGGCTATTCCCTGTTGGTGTCTCCCTCTGTCCTGTCTTCCCAGAGTCCTTCCTGTCTCCACTGTGAATACTTCCTTAAATTTCCTCTTGAGCTCCTCGCATACCTCTTGATCGTTTCTTGTGAGTTCCCCACCTTCTTTCCTCAGCCTGATCACCTGGTCTTTGACTGTTGTCTTTCTCCTAATGTGGCTATACAGCAGTTTCGGGTCAGACTTGACTTTCGATGCTATGTCATTTTCGTACTGTCGCTGGGACTCCCTCCTTATCTGTGCATATTCGTTTCTGGCTCTTCGACTGATCTCCTTGTTTTCCTGGGTCCTTTGCCTTCTGTACCTCTTCCATTCTCTATTGTGTGTGTGTGTGTGTGTGTGTGTACTCACCTATTTGTGGTTGCAAAGATCGAATCTTAGCTCCTGGCTCCGACTCTTCGCTGGTCGTTACTAAGTCCACTCTCTCCCTGCTCCAAGAGCTTGATCGTACCTCTTCTTAAAGCTGTGTGTGTGTGTGTGTGTGTGTGTGTGTACATGTATGTGTGTTCCATCTACAAGGCACTTTACTGAGTGGCATCGTGATCAAGTAGATTGCGGTGGGTGTGAGGGTCTGCCAGAAGCCAGCAGCAGCAGCCTGGTTGACCATGTAATCAAAGAGGAGGACGTCTGGCCTCAGGCCGGCTAGAAGTCTCGAATCCGGTTACAGGTAACTCACAAGTCCACGTGAAAAGACATTTGCTGACACATTACTGGCTGACACACTCATCTCTCACTCTAGTGACACATCACTGGCAGACTTTTGTGTAAAGAGGCTGATAGCCAGCTGTAAAGACATTTATTAATGACTTAACTACTGTCTATGTAACTAGACAAATTACAGGAAGACGGTCTCTCTCTCTCTCTCTCTCTCTCTCTCTCTCTCTCTCTCTCTCTCTCTCTCTCTCTCTCTCTCAGGGTAGTGTAATGAACACCATAAGTAAATAAGATAAATATAGAAAGAGTTGCACATTTTTGTGTTTAACAGACCCCTCATTCTCTGAAGAGGACCTCGAAAAAAGATCTCCCTCTCTCGATATATATATATATATATATATATATATATATAATATATATTATATATATATATATATATATATATATATAAATTGTTTTTTGAAGTGGTCTAAATTCTAGGCGTTCCGGAGGCAGGATAAGAAAGATTTAAAGTAATTATACGTCTCGAGTGTCTGCCAATTAACAGACCCCCAAAAAATATATTAAATGGAAAGCCTTTAACATGCAATAAAAGTGCTGCTTAATCCTGGGTAATTTGGACTATAAAACTAAAGTTTAGTACCGTCACCTGCTGCCACCTGGACGACCAATTCATGAACTGCATGTTGGTGTTTCAGTGGTGGACGAGGGAGAGGAATAAAGAGGACAATGGGGAAGACGATAAGAGGGGAAGAAAAGGAGAAAAATGAATAGGAAGATGATAATTGGGGGAGAAAAGGAGAAAAAATGAATAGGAAGATAATAAGGGGAGAAAAGGAGAAAAAATGAATAGGAAGATGATAATAGGGGAAGAAAATGAGGAAAATGAATAGGAAGAGGTAGAGATGGGAGAGGAGTGAAATAGGAAGATGACGATGATAGACGAGAAAATGAGGGAAAAGATAAGAGGAAGAGGAGAAAGATGATTCAAAAGAGAACGAGGAAGAAGAGGTGGAAGAGAAGGAAGTGATATAGGAAGAACGTAAGATAAAGTAAGACTGGAGAGAGGATGAGAAAAAGAAAGAAAGAAAATCAGAGGAAAAAACAGGTTCACTGAATATATGTAAAAGTCGGGGAGGAAAAAAAACAAGAATATGGAAAATGAAGAACTGGATAAATAATCGTACGAAGAACTGTGATAATAAGAGGGATTACCAACAATCCCATAAGCAACAAATCTCAACATATCGAATGTTCTTTCTGGGCCGTTCGGAGAAAAAAGGGATTCCTTCGGTCTACCGAAGCCGGCATCAGACAAATGGAATGCCCGTCTTCTGAGCCCTACCGAAGCCGGCATCAGACAATTGGAATGCCGGTCTTCTGAACCCTACCGAAGCCGGGTTCAGACAAATGGAATGCCGGTCTTCGGAGCTCTACCGAATCCAGGTTCGGATAGGTGGAATACCCGGTCTTCGGAGCCGTACTGAAGCCAGGTTCAGACAAGTGGAATGCCGGTCTTGGGAGCCCTACCAAAGTCGACTCATTAGACCCAGCGTCCTTCCTCCCCTGCCAGTCCTTTCCTGACGCAGTTTAAATTCTAATTAAGTGTCAGCGGTGCTAGAGCTGGTTAATTAAGGAGATAAGATGCTCGTTCAGATACACGGAACACCCAAAGACAATTTCCCGAGACAGACTTTTCGAAGCTTCGTTTTCACACCCGATGATCCGGTGGTCCCGGCTGGAAGGTGTTGGGGATGCTATTATGCAAGTGATATACCTGATACGATTACTGGATATACTCCTCTCAGGGTATATCCTGTACTCTCAGCGTATATCTACTGGGAGTTTACTTTAATCCCTGTTTTAGGGATTCGAGTATTCTTGTCTGGTGGTGTAAAGGTTACGTGGAGCCTTAATGACCTCTCGTGTAGGAGATAGGCTTTAAACCCCATTAACCAACGTTGGTGAGGAGGCGTTTGGTGGTGATGGTAGTGGTGACGATAGTAGCGGTGATGGTAGTGGTGACGATAGTAGCGGTGACAGTAGTGGTGGTGATGTGAGATGTGACGATAGTAACGGTGACAGTCGTGGTGGTGATGGTAGTAATGACGATAGCGGTGACATTCGTGGTGGTGATGGTAGTAATGACGATAGTAGCTGTGACAGTCGTGGTGGTGATGGTAGTGGTGACGATAGTAGCTGTGACAGTCGTGGTGTGATGGTAGTAGTGACGATATAGCGGTGACATTCGTGGTGGTGATGGTAGTGGTGACGATAGTAGCGGTGACAGTCGTGGTGGTGATGGTAGTGGTGACGATAGTAGCTGTGACAGTCGTGGTGGTGATGGTAGTGGTGACGATAGTAGCGGTGACAGTCGTGGTGGTGATGGTAGTGGTGACGATAGTAGCTGTGACAGTCGTGGTGGTGATGGTAGTGGTGACGATAGTAGCGGTGACAGTCGTGGTGGTGATGGTAGTGGTGACGATAGTAGCGGTGACAGTCGTGGTGGTGATGGTAGTGGTGACGATAGTAGCGTGTACAGTCGTGGTGGTAATCGGTAGTGGTGACGATAGTAACGGTGACAGTCGTGGTGGTTGGTAGTGGTGACGATAGTAGTGACATCGTGGTGGTAACGGTAGTGGTGACGATAGTAACGTGACAGTCGTGGTGGTGATGGTAGTGTTGACGATAGCGGTAACAGTCGTGGTGGTGATGGTAGTGGTGACGATAGTAACGGTGACAGTCGTGGTGGTGATGGTAGTGGTGGCGATAGTAGCTATGACAGTGGTGGTGGTGGTGGTGATGAGATTGGTAACGATAGTAACTGTGACAATCTTGGTAGTGATGGTAAAGGTGACGATAGTAGTTGTGGTGACAGTGGTGGTAGGTACTGTAAGTACATGTATATGTAATAGCCAGCACTATGTGCTAAATTGTCCACTTACTGAGGAATAGAGATAGTATAATAACCTGTGTGATACGTCAAGATATCTCATTAATGAAAATAAGATACCAGGTATATCAAAAAAATATCTTAAATTTACTTGCAAGATGCAAGACAGTTGTAGATATATATCCACATATACTCCTATTAACCTTTTTTGGGGGGCCCATCTCCTGGGCCTATAGTGTGTCCCTGTGTTCTAGCACTACCATCCACAGGATGGATCTATTGTACACAAAATAGCCACTTCTGCGACATATATAAGACTCTAGTCTTAGTGTTTATATATACCGTATTTTCCGGCATATAAGATTTTTTTTCCCACAAATATCTTGAAAAATCCCCTGCGCCTTATATGCTCGAGTTCAGGATGAAGGGTAGGCTTTGGGTTAGGCTTTAGCAGTTGTTTACTAACTTTAGGTTACAACTGCTTGGAAACAGTCTTATATGATCGTGCGCCTTATATGCCCGTGCGCCTTATGTGCCGGAAATGCGGTAAATGGCTGCATTTTTAGTGTTGGCAGTGTTGTAGCCTCGCGTGGGGTCAGTGCTTGGTGTCCGGAATGTCCATTTGTGACTCCGTCTTCGGACAAGTGACCAGGTTTAACGAGTTTCTTTACCTGAGATGTCAAGTTGGTTGCGACTTGATAGTGATCCAGGAAGGGGGGCGAAACGTCGTTTCTAACGTTTCCTTCGTAAAGTATAGATCAGTTGTAATATTCGAAAAGATTTTCACAGAATTGAAAAAAAAAATGGAGATAATTCGAAAGAATATTTTATGCTAATTAACTATAAAGGGGTTTGAAGTCTGTCTACTACACGAAGGTCATTAAGGCTACATGTCACCTGTTCGCTATCGATCAAGAATACTTTAATAATTAAAATAGCGATTAAATTCTCATTGTATATACACCGAGAGATGTACACTTCCTGGTGTGTATATCCTGTGTCTTACCTTTACCTGAGTTGACACATACAGTAAATATATCGTCAAGAAATAAATCGTTTTGATTATTTCAGGTTTTTAAAAATCTTTGCAATTTCTACACGTTTTTAGGCTGGAAAGTTTAAACTAGAACCAGAAGTTATAATATATATATATATATATATATATATATATATATATATATATATATATATATATATATATATATATATATATATATATATATATATATATATATATATATAATTATATATAACTATTAGAAATACTATCTAATAAAAATATATATACTATAATATATATATATATATATACTTATGATATATTTATATGTATGAGGTACCACCCCTACAATTGTGACTCATCTAGAGAAAAATTAAAGACTCAGGGAAATCAGTTTCCCGAGCTATGATATTTCTTCCATCCACCCCATATTTTAATTCCTTTGGAAAATTTATTAATACAGATACTTTACTTTGCATGCGCGCATAAATCGCTATTGTTTTATTATGCTTTTCAGTAAATAACGCTGATAGTCTGATGCATTTACGGGAACCTGACGTAATAGTCCGATATTCACTATCTGGTTATGTCATTTTACAATCATTCGCTGTTTTACCTGATGAGACATACAATGAAAGCGCACTCCTAGTGCGCAGTGATGTTCTTCATTCTTTACTTGGGTTTCCGTTCGTACTCTGCTTCTCTGTAGTGCAGCCTGTGTTTATTTACATACTCGTGGTACGCGGTCCTGTCCTCTGTATCATTCTTCTTTACTTTCCTTGTCTTCACCTATCATGCAGTCTCTGATTTCATCCTTATTTATGCCGTTCCTTTTAGTGGGTGATTTTTAACTAACCTTCTCTTCTTTGGGGAGAGTCTTAGTGACTATGGCGGAGAACAGACAGTATTAACTCCTCTAACTCTTCACGCCTTGAACACTAGTGTTCCTATACATTTATAGCCCTGCACCCACGTTCTTATATAGAGCTCTAAATCTACTCATCTTTCATAGAACTCAAGTTCGACTGGACTGCAGTAATTGCCCTCCTCGACAGCAATTTCTTCTCTTCTCATTACTTCTTGTTCTTGTCCCCAGACCTCCTCGACGATCCCTGTGGCAATTAGAGAATACGTCTTTTTCTGGTGTTCCTCCTGATTAATCTTCTAAAGACGAGCTGTTTACAGATCTTCGCCACCTCTGTCCTCCCTGCAGCCACACTTGTAATCCCTCGGGACCTCGGAAAAAAACATTCTAAAAATGTGTCCTCCGGAGATCTCCCGATTGCGCTCGCGCAGTTCTTTTCAGCGCTCTGCATATGGAAGTTGCAGTTGTCGTGTTATAACGATCTTGTTGGCGGGTTCACGTGTTCACTGTAGCTGCCACTACCTCAGCGTGCGCAGTGTGGGGGAAAAAATGTGAATGTTAGTAGCCAAGTATATTCCAGATCCCGCCGCCGATGTTCTTACAGTTGCTGATGAAAGCGTTGTAAACACTGTTGAAGTTACCTAAGCGATTGGACATCACTTCGTTTGTTTCCCAAGGGTTATATGTGCTCTCCTTCCTTCAGTCCAAACTCTAGTGAGAGTCCACCCCTCTGGAATGTACGTCTGACATTAAGGAACCTTCCAGCGTTCCTTCACAGTCCACGAACTCATGTTTACGTTATTCAGAGGCCAGTCATCTGTAAGTGGGTCTGATGACATCAATATCTATATGCTTTTGAGGTGGTCGGTCCTTCAGCTGAGGGACTGACCACCTCAGATAATTTTTCTCCAAGGTTGATAAACTGATTATATCATATTTATTTCATTTCTACAGCTCTCTTTGTATTTGACTGAAGAAGTCTACTGAATAGACGAAACATTTCATCAGTAAAGATTCCTGACTATTGTACATATGTCTTAATCTTCCACCACTTGTCTTACATTAATGGAAATAAATCAGGGAAAGGGTGGGGTTTGAACCCATGACGCTAACCATTGGTCCAGCTGGCTCTTATAAGATTCATCCGTCTGGCCTGTGAGTTTTAAGGCTCACTTGCCATGGGTTCGAATTCCACTCGTTCCCTTTGTTTGCATTCGTGTTATTAGGACTTCTTGAGTCTTTAATGAGAAAACTGCAGTAGTCCTACATTTCCGAAAATCGAGGATCTGGGATCGAAACACTTCTCATTATAGATTCAATGTTCTTGGTTCTTGGTTAAGTTGTTGGAACACTTGGTTAGCAAACGTCTCGTATCGTGCTCAGAAATCAGTTTTTTCTCTGTTAATTTGGATTAAGGAAAGGCTGTTCCACCATCGACTCCTCAATCCTTGATACTTAAGTCCCCCGAGCCTTTGTTGATAACCAGTCAGCTGAGGCAGTCTTTTTCTTAATCTAGAAAAAACTTATGACACTACCTGGTATTAAATCTTCTCCCAAGCTCACACCTCGAGCCTCCCAGACAAACTAATATTTTTTCTTCAAAGATTTCTTATCGGAAAAGCACTTTAGTTTTCGATTAAATAACTCATTTCATTGATTTTGTGCTGGTTGAAGGTGTTTCACGAGGCTGTGTTCTGAGCACTTCTTTCTGCACGCTCGCTATTAACGAACCCGCCACTGTTCTTCCTTTGTATACCTGATCACACACAGTAATCCTCGCTGTCTCACACACAGTAATCCTCACTGTCTCACACACAGTAATCCTCACTGTCTCACACAGTAATTCTCGCTGTCTCACACACAGTAATCCTCACTGTCTCACACAGTAATCCTCGCTGTCTCACACACAGTAATCCTCACTGTCTCACACACAGTAATCCTCGCTGTCTCACACACAGTAATCCTCGCTGTCTAACACACAGTAATCCTCGATGTCACACACAGTAATCCTCGCTGTCTCACACACAGTGATCCTCGCTGTCACACACACAGTAATCCTCGCTGTTTCACACACAGTAATCCTCGCTATCACACACACAGTAATCCTCGCTATCACACACACAGTAATCCTCGCTGTCACACACAGTAATCCTCGCTGTCTCAAACACAGTAATCCTCGCTATCACACACACAATAATCCTCGCTGTCTCTCACACAGTAATCCTCGCTGTCTCACACACTGTAATCCTCGCTGTCTCACACACAGTAATCCTCGCTGCCTCACACACAGTAATCCTCGCTCTCTCTCACACAGTAATCCTCGCTGTCTCACTCACAGTAATCCTTGCTGTCACACACAGTAATCCTCGCTGTCACACACTCAGTAATCCTCGCTGTCACACAGTAATCCTCGCTGTCACACACACAGTAATCCTCGCTGTCACACACAGTAATCCTCGCTGTCTCACAGTGATCCTCGGTGTCACCACACAGTAATCCTCGCTCTCTCACGCACAGTAATCCTCGCTGTCACACACAGTAATCATTGCTGTCTCACACAGTAATCCTAGCTGTCACACAGTAATCCTCGTCTCACACACAGGAATCCCAGCTGTCATACAGTAATCTTCGCTGTTTCACAGTAATCCTCGCTGTCACACACTCAGTAATCCTCGCTGTCACACAGTAATCCTCGCTGTCACACACACAGTAATCCTCGCTGTCACACACAGTAATTCTAGCTGTCTCACAGTGATCCTCGGTGTCACCACACAGTAATCCTCGCTCTCACGCTCAGTAATCCTCGCTGTCACACAGTAATCATTGCTGTCTCACACAGTAATCCTAGCTGTCACACAGTAATCCTCGTCTCACACACAGGAACCCCATTTGCTACTTAATTTTCCCGCTGTTTCACAGAAATCCTCGCTGTCCCCACATCAGTAACCCTCCCCCGGGTCACGCACACAGAAAACCCTCGCTGTCCACCCCCCAGAAACCCTCGCTGTCACACACTCAGAAAATCCTCGCTGCCCACACACAGAAAACCTCGCTTCACACACAGTAATCCTTGCTGTCACTAACGAAGAAAACCCTTTCGCTGTCTCACAGTAACCTCGATGTCCACACAGAGCTGGGGTCCTTGTTGCCCAAAAACAAGAAAATCATCGCTGTCCACCCCAGAAAATCCTGGGTTTGTCTACACCCATTTAACCCTCGCTGTCTCCCCACACAGTAATCCTCGCTGTCTCAACACAGTAATCCCGCTGTCTACATTTAATTCCTCGTTTATCACACCACCCCAGTAATCCTCGCTTCACACACAGAGTAATCCTCACTGTCCCTCACAGTTTTTCCTCGTTTACACACACAGTAACCTCGCTGCACAAATCAGTAACCCCTGTCACACAACACTAATCCTCGCTGTCACACACTCAGTAATCCTCTTTTGGTAAACACACAGAATCCCCCGCTGTCCACGGGTAATCCTCTCTGTCACACCGTAACCCCTCGCTGCACACACACAGTAATCCTCTCTTTTAACACACCACTAATCCCCGCTTCACACCTCAGAAATTCCCGTTGTACCCCCACAGAAATCCCGTTGTCAAAACAGAGTAACCCTCCCCTGTCACCCAACACAGTAATCCTCGCTGTCACACATTTAATCCCCCTTTGTCTCGCCCACAGTAACCCTGCTGTCCCCCACCCACACAGTAATCCTCGCTATCCACACACGAAAACCCTTTGTTTATCACACCAGAGTAATCCTCACTGCCTCACACACGTAATCTTCTGTATCACCACACTTAACCCTCGCATCAAAACACACGTAATCCTCCCCAATCACACAAAAAGAAATCCTCGCTGTCACACAGAAATCCTGTCACACAAACACAAATCCTCCTGTCATTACTCATTTAAATCCTCATTGTCAAACACACAGTAAATCCTCGTTTTTCAACACAAAACTGAAATACCTTTGCTGTCACCCCATTAATTTTTGGGCCTATCTCACACACTTTCCTCGCTATAAAACACACAGTAACCCTTCCCCCTTTTCACAACACAACAACCCTCGCTGTCACACCTCAGAAATTTCCTGTCCCAAACACACTAATCCTCGCTGTCCACCCCTAGTAACCCTCGGGGTCACACACACATTTAATCCTCGTTGCACACAGAATCCTTGCTTCACCCCATTTAATTTTCCCCCGTTTTCCCCCACACACACTAATTTTCTTTTGCCCACACACACACTAATCTTCTTTTTGTCACACACGAGTAATCCCCCGCTGCACACCCACATAATCCTTGTTGCCCCCCCACCACATTTAATCCCGCTGTCAAATACACAGTAATCCTCGCTGTCCCCCAAACAGTCCCCCTAGCTGTTCACAGTGATCCTGGGTGTCACCCCCACAGTTTTCCCCTCCCCCCCCCCCCCCCCCCCCCCCCCCCCCCCCCCCCCCCCCAGTAACCCTTTCGCGTCACACACAGAAATCATTGCTGTTTTTACCAGTAATCCTCGCTGTCACCAGAAAACCCTCGTCTCACAGGAACCCCCGTTTTCCCTTTACAGAAATTTCTTCGCTTTTTTCCACATTTAATCCCGCTGTCAGACGCTCATAATTTTTAGCGGGTCACGCACACCGGTAATCCTGCTGCCCTCACACGGGAGAAAATCCTCGCTGCACACCCCAAAAGTAACCCTCGCTGCACACCCCACATTAAAATCCTCGCTGTCACCCACTAACCCCTCGCTGTCCACACCCAGAATACTTGCTGTCATTTCACACAGTAATCCCCCTGTCTCACAAAACAGAAATTTCCTGGGTGTCACACCACAGAAATTTCCTTGCTTTTAACACACAGTAATCATCGCTGTCACAAACCCAGAAAATACTTGCTGCCACTAAACAAAAGAAAATCCTCGCTGTCCTCCCCACACATTTAATCCTGGGTGTCACACACTCAGAAAACCTTGCTGCACACACACAGTAATCATCGCGGGAAACCAAAAAACCTTTAGGTGTCTCACAAAACAGTAATCCCTCGCTGTCACACACACAGTAACCCCTCGCTGTCCACACAGTAATCCCTTGGTGCCCACACACAAAAGTAACCCTGGGTGTCACACACAGAAACCCCTTGCTGTCACACACACAGAAAACCTTGCTGTCTCACAGTAATCCTGCTGTCGCCACAACATAACCCTTTTCGCTTTTCGCACACGGGAGTAACCCTTTCGTTTGTCTTACAAAAATTTACCTCCCCCTTGTCTCAAAACAGAAATCCTCGCGGTCACACCCCCAGTAATCCTTGTGGCCAAAAACTTTAATCCTCCTGTCTCACACACAGTAATCCTAGCTGTCTCACACACAGTAATCCCGCTGCCCACACCAGTTAATCCTTGCTTTTCAAAAAAAAAGAAAATCCTCGCTGTCACACAAAGTAATCCTAGCTGTTCACGCTTTAATCCTCGCTGTCCCCACAGTAATCCCGCTGTTCACACACAGTAATCCTCGCGGTCAAAACCCCAGAGTAACCCCTCGCTGTACCAGTAACCTCGGTGTTCACACACAGAAATCCTCGCTGTCTCCCACACACAAACCTCGCTGTCTCACACACAGAAATTTCCTCGCTGTCAAAACAGTAACCCTTACGTCACCACCAGAAAACCCTCGCTGTCACACGGGTTCGAACTGCCCTCACACAGAAATTCCTCCCTGTCTCACAGTAAAATTGCTGTCCACACACACAGTAACCCTTTACTGTTCACACACAGAAAATTCCCCCCGGGTCACCACTTTTAAACCCCTCGCTGTCAAAAAAAGCCCCCCCCACACAGTAATCCAAGCTTGTTCAAACACGGAAACCTCACTGTCACCCCAACACAGTAATTTTAGGTGTCACACACAGTAACCGCTGTCTTCACACACAGTAACCCTCGCTGTCTCTCCACAGTGATCCTCGCTGTTTCAGCCCCCCACTAATCCTCGGTGCTTCGACACAGTAACCCCTCCCCTGTCACACACACAGAAAAATCCTCGATGTAAAAAACACAGTAATCCTCGGTGCCCACACACACAGTAACCCTTTGGGTGCCCACACACACACGGTAACCCTAGCTGTCTCACACATTAATCCTCGCTTTTCACATAATAATCCTAGCTGTCAAACACAGAAAACCAGCTGTCTACATAACCTCGCTTAAACCATAAAAATCCTAGCTGTCAAACACAGTAATCCTCGCTGTCTCCCCGACGGGTTTTTCCCCCCGCTGCCCTCACACCAGAAATTTCCTTGCTATCTCACCCCAACAGTAACCTTGCTGTGTCACAAAAAACAGAAAATCCTTGCTGTCTCGCACAGTAATAATCGCTTCACACCCCATAATCTTCGCTTTTCCCCAACACAGAAACCCTTGCTTTTCACACACACAGTAATCCTGTCTATCCCTCAGTAATCCTCGCTGTCCAAAACACAGTAACCCTTTCGTTTGTCCCCACCACAGTAACCCTAGCTGTCTCACACACAGAAAATCCTCGTTTACCCAACACACCCCGTAATCCCGCTATCACACACAGAGTAAATCCCTGGGTTGTCCACACAAAAAGGGTAATCCTTGCTGTCCACAAACACAGTAATCATCGCTGTACACAGAATCCTGGGTGTCTCACCCCACAGTAACCCTTCGCTGTCACACACTCAGTAATCCTCGTTTTTTCCCACAATAATCCTTGTTTGTAAACTCACACAGTAACCCTCGCTGTTCACACACAGTAATCCTCTTTTCACAAAACAGAGTAACCTTTTCCCTGCCCACACACACAGTAATCATCGCTGTACACAGTAACCCTAGGTGTCTCACACACAGTAACCCTCGCTGTCTCACACAAAAGTAACCCTCGCTGTCACCCACAGCACCCTTTGGGGTGCACACACACAGTAATCCTCGGGGGTAAACACACAGAATGAAAAGCTGTCTCAAAGTAATCCTCGCTGTCCCCACACACAAAAACCCTCGCTGTCGCCCCACACTTTAATCGTCGCTTTTCTCACCCCACAGTGTCCTCGTTTCTCTCACACAGTAATCCTAGCTGTCTCCCCCCAACCTTTTCCCCTCGCGGTACACAGAAATCCTTGCTGTCAAAAAAAAAGGGTAACCTCGCTGTCACAAAAAAGTAATCCGGGTTTTCTCAAAACAGTAATCCCCCGCTGTCTCACACACACTAATCCTCGCTGTCTCCACACAGAAACCTCGCTGCAAAACAGAAAACCCCCTTTCTGTCACACACACAGAAATCCTTACTGTCACCCCAAAACAGTAATCCTGGGCTGTCAAACAGTCGAAGCTGTCTCACACAGTAATCCTCCCTGTCCCCACATTTATAATTTGCTGTTTTCATTCACCCGAAACCCCCCTTACTGTCCCACACGGGTAATCCCGTTTGTCACACACAGTAACCCTCGCGTAAACCCCCGCACACAGAAATCCTAGCTGTTCATACACGGTAATCCTCACTGTAACAAACCCCAGTAACCCTAGGTGTCCCCCCCCCCCCTATTATGCGGTTCACACACAGTAATCCTCGCTGTCTTAAAAACCCCAGGGGGACCCCTGGGCTTTTTTCAGAAAACTAATCCTCGGTGCTTCGGACACAGAAAATCCCGCTGTCACCCCACAAAGTAATCCTCGATGTAAAACCCACAGTAATCCTGGGTGTCACCCCACACAGTAATCCTTTGGGGTGTCACACACACAGGGTTTAATCCTAGCGCTCACACAGAAACCTCGCTGTCACAAAATTAATCCTAGCGTAAACACACAGAAATTTCCTCGCTGTCCCCTTTTTCCCCTCGCTTTTAAACATAATAATCCTAGTTTGTCACCACGAATCCTCGCTGTCTCACACAGAAAAACCCCGCGGTCCCACACACAGAAACCCTCGCTTCTCACACAGTTTTCCCCCGCTGCCCTCACCACAGTAATCCTTGCTTTTCTCACCCCACAGAAACCTTCCCTGCCCTCACACAAAACAGAATCCTTCCCTGTCTCGAAAACACATTTTAATCATCGCTGTCCCCCACAGTAATTTTCGCTGTCTCCCACACATTTAATTTAAATCGCTGTCTCACCACGGGTAATCCTTGCTATCAACACACAGTAAACCGTCTATAAACACTCAGTTTTCCTCCCCGGGTCTCACAACATTTAATCCCCGCTGCCCTCACACAACAGTAACCTCCCCTGCCCAAAACCAGTAACCCTAGCTGCCCTAAAACACACAAAAATCCTGGGTTTCCCACACACACAGAAAATCCTCGCATCACACACACAGTAACCCCTGGGTGTCACACACAAGTAACCCTTTGCTGTCACACACACAGTAATAATCGCGTCACACATTTAAAATCCAAAGGTTTGTCTCACGCCACAGAAAATCCCCCGCTTACACATTCAGAAAACCCTCGCGTCACCATAATCCTTGCTGCCCAACACACAGTAATCATCGCGGGCCCACATAGAAAACCCCTGGTGTCTCACACAAAAAGGAATCCTCGCTTCTCACACACGGTAATCCTCGCTGTCACACACAGTTCCTTGGTGTCAAACCACACGAAAAATCCTGGGTTGTCACACACAGTAATCCTAGCTTTCTCCAGTAATCCTCGTTTGTCGCACACACATTAATCCCCCCGTTTATTCCAAAAAGTGTCCCGCTATCCCCTCACCAGTAATCCTGCTTCTCACACACAGAAATCCTCGTTGCCCCAAAACACAGTAATCCTTGCTGTAAAAACAAAAATTTAACCCCTCGCTGCCCAAAAAAAGTAATCCTACCCCTTTCTCACACAGAAAATCCTCGCTGTCTCACACACAGTAATGTCGTGTCAAAACACTGGAGTAATTGCTGTAACACAGTAATAATCGTTTGTCACCCCAGTAACCTCGCTGCCCTCACAACAATTCCCCCGCTGTCACAGACAAAAGAAATTCCTCGCTGTCTCACAGTAACCCCGCGGTCTCCCCAGTAACCCTTGCTGTCCACCAGTAATCCCTCACTGTCACAAAGTAATTTCCCCCCGCTGCCCCCAAAACAGAAATTCCTCGCTGCCCTCACACACAGTAATCCTCGCTGTCTCACAAAATCCTCGCTGTCCCACCACAGCAATCCTTCTGTCACACACACAGAAATTCCCCTATCAAAAAACACTTTAAATCCTCGCTGTCACACAGTGTTGTTTTCCAAACACATAATCCCCCCTGTCTCACAGTAATCCTTGCTGTCCACAACACAGTAATCCTTATGTCACATTTTAAATCCCCCCCTGTCCCACAAAACCGTAACCCTATTTTGCCCACACACGAACAGAAAACCCTAGCTGTCTCAACCCCGGTAATCCTAGCTGTCCCCAGCCCAATTTAAATCCTCTTTTCTCACATTTAACCCTTTGCTGCCCACCCAAAACAGTAACCCTTACTGTCCCCACACACGAAAACCTCGTTTGTCACACACACCCACATAATGCTAGTTTGTCCCCACAAAACTTAACCTCGTTTGTCACAAAACACAAAAAACCTAGGGGGTCACAACACAGAAAATCATCGTTTGTCCCCACACCAGTAATCTCGCTGTTTTCCCCAAAACAGTGATCCTCGCTTTTTAAAACGAAAAATCCTCGGTTTTTTCGCACACGTAATCGTCGCTGTCACACACAAAGTAACCCTCGAGGGGAAACACACACAGTAATCCTTGCTGTCTCACCCACATAACCTTTGGGCTGTCCCCCCAAAAAGGGTAACCCCGGGTGTCACCCCAAAACGTAATCCTTGCGCCCAAAACACAACGGTAACCCTTTCCCTGTCTCCCACAGTAATCCTCGCTGTCCCCAAAATTTAATTTCCAGCTTCACACACAGTAATCCTCGCTTCCCCCAACAGAAAACCCCTCGCTTTCAATAATAACCCTGCTGTCCACCACAGTAATCCTCGCGTCTAACACATTTAATTCCCGCTGTCTCACAACAGTAATCCTCGCTGTCTCACACAGTTTTCCCCCGCTTCTCACAACAGTAACCTTCCCAAACCCTCACGCACGTAAAAATTTGGGTGTCCCCAACCCACACAGAAATTTCCTTGATGTCTCGCACAAAATTTAATATCCTGTCACCACAATTAATTTTCCGCTGTCTCTCACACAGTAATCATCGCTGTCTCAAAACAAAAGTAATTTTTGCTATCACCACACATTTAACCCGTCTATCACACCCCAGTAATCCTCGCTGTCTCACCAGTAATCCCGCTTTTTCTCAACACGTAATCCTGCTTTTAAACACCAAAAGTTTTCCCTAGCTGTCTCACACACATAATCCTCGCTATCACACACACAGTTAATCCCCCTTTATCACACACACAGTAATCCTCGGTCACACACGGGTTAATCCCTTCCCGGCACACACACAGAAACATCGCTGTCAACAGTAATTTTGGTGTCTCACCCCAAAGAAACCCTCGCGGCACACACTCAGAAATTTCCTCGCGTCACACAGTAACCCTTGGGCTGCCCACTCACACAGTAATCCTCGCTGTCTCACCCCCCAGTAACCCTTTTGGGGGTCACAAAACAGATTTAATCCTTGCTGTACACACACAGTAATCATCCCCTGTCCCTAGTAAAATGGGTGTTCCACAACAGTAATCCTGGGCTGTCTCACAAAAAGGTAACCCTCGCTGCACCCACAGAAAACCCCTTGGTGCACACCACTTTTTTATCCCTGGGGTGTCAACACATTTAATCCTAGCTGTTCACATTTAACCCCTCGCTGTCCCCAACACAGTAATCCTGGGGGCTGCCCGCAACAACAGTAATCCTCGCAATCCACACACAGTACCCTCGTGTCTCTCAACAGTAATCCTAGTTTCCCTCCACCAGTAACCCTCGTTTCACACCAGAAATTCCTTGTCCCAAAAACAAAAATTTAACCCTCGCTGTCACACAAAGAAAATCCAAAGCTTTCTCACACGTAATCCTCGCTGCCCAACACAGTTTTCCTCGCTGTCTCCAAACAGAAATTGATCGCTTTTTCACACAGATAACCCCTAGCCCCCCCCCCCCCCCCCCGACCTTTCCTCGCTGCCCACACAGAAATCCCCGCTGTCTTCCACACAGTACCCTCGCTGTAAACAGAAAACGGGAACCCTCGCTTTTCCTAAAGTAATCCTCGTGTCTCACAAAAATCCTTGCTTTTCCTCACAGTAATCCTCACTGCCCAAAACAGAAACCCTTGCGGGCCTCACAAGTAATCCCCCCCTGTCTCACCACACTAACCTGGGCTGTCACACAAAACAGTAACCCCCCGGGTCTCACACACAGTAACCCTCGCTGTCTCAAAATTAACCCTTTCCTTTTGTCAAAACACACAGAATCCTTACTGTCACCCCACACGGGTAATCCTCCTATCAAAAAACACAGTAAACCCTCGTGTCACAAGTCGTAGCTGTCTCACCCCTTAATCCTCCCGTCTCACAGTAACCCTTGCTGTCACACACACAGTTTTCCCTTACTGTCACATAGTAATCCCCCGCTGTCACACACACAGAAACCCCTCGCTGTCACCCCACCCCACAGTAATCCTAGCTGTTCACCAGGGTTTAATCCTAGCTGTAAAGGGACACAGAAAATTCCTTGTCTCACGAAAACCCTTGCTGTCACACACACAGTAATCCTTACTGCCCAAAACACACGTAATCCTCGCGTCACCCCAAAACAAAAAGTAATGACTGTTTCCCCACACAGGGTAATCCTCGCTGTCACACAACAGTAATCCTAGGTGTCACACACACAGTAATAAATCGTTTGCCCTCAAAACACAGAAACCCCTCGCTGTCTCTCACACATTTGACCCCTCCCCTTTTTCCCAAACGCACTAATCCCCCGGTGTTTCGCACACAGTAATCGTCCCGCATCACAAAAAAGTAATCCTCGAGGGAAAACACACACAGTAACCCTTTTCCCTGCCCTCACACACAGTAATCCTTGCTGTCACCACAAAGTAACCCTGGGTGTAACACACACACGTAACCCCTTGCGGGTCACCCACACACGGTAATCCTACCCTGCCCTCACTAATCCTCGCTGCCACACAGTAATCCTCGCTGTCCAAAATCCTAGCGTCACAAAAGTAATATTCCTGTCTCAAAATTAATCCTCCCCTGTCACAAAACGGGCACCCCCCCCGCTGTTCCCCCCGTTTCCCCCCCCCTGTTCACCACACAGTAACCCTCGCTGTCTCACCAGTCATCCCCCCCTTGTCTCCCAACCCCAGAAAACCTTGTATCTCAAAACCCCAGTAGCCTTGCTGTCCCCAACACAGAAAACCCTCGCTGTCTCACACACAGTAATATCGTTTTCCACACAGTAATCCTCCTGTCTTTTCCACAGTAATCCTCGCTGTCTCAAAAACAGTAACCCTTTGCTATAAACACACCCAGAAATCCTATCTACAAAACACCAAGAAAATCCTCGCGTCTCACACACAGTAACCCCTCGCTGTCACACGAAAATCCCCGCGGGTCTCACACACAGTAATCTCGCAAATCACACCCCAGTAATCCTCGCTATCACCACTCACAGTAATCTTCGCTGTCACACAAAAGTAATCCTAGCTGTCTCACACACGAAAATCCTCGCTGTCCCCACACACAGTAACCCTCGCTGTCACACACGTAACCCTCGCCGTCACACACACAGTTTTCCTCGCTGTCACCCTCAGTAATACTCGCGGGTAAACCACAGTAATCCTCGCTGTCACACCGTAATCCTCGCTGTCTCACACAAAATAATCCTCCCCTACCCACACCCCACAGAAAACCTAGCTGTCATAAAACCCCAGTAATCTCGCTGTTTTCACAGTAATCCTCGCTAACACACCCCAAAACAGTAATCCTCACGGGTTCAAAACACAGTAATCCTCACTGTTCACACACAGTAATCCTCGCTGACTCAAACTCAGAAAACCTCGCTGCCCACACATCAGAAAAATCTTCTCTGTCACACCCCAAAACTAATCCTCGTTGTGAAAACACACAGTAATCCCCCCTGTCTCACACCAAATTCCTCGCTGTCACCCCAGTAACCCTCGCTGTCACGCACCCCCAGTAATCTTGGGCTTTTCACCACTCGTAATCCTGCTGTCACGCACTTTTTTAATTTCCTCTCTCACAAAACCACACTAATCCCCCGTTGTCACACAGAAATTCCTCGCTTTCACATTTCAGTAATCCTCGTGTCACACACACATTTAACCCACCCCGTTTTGTCACAGTAATCCTACTGCCCTCACAACAGAAAATCCTCGCTGCCTCACCCCACAGTAATCCTTGCGCCCAAACACAGAAATTTCCTCGCTGTCCCCCAAACCCCAAGTAATCCTCGCTGTCAAAACACATAACCCCTGCGGGTTCACACAACACGGAAAATCCTCGCGTCTACAGTAATCCTTGCTGCTCACACCCCAGTAATTCTCGCTGCCCTCCAGTAATCCTTGCGTCCTCCCCCCAGTATCCTCGCTGTCACACACTCAGTAATCCTCGCTGCCCACACAGTAACCCTGGGTTTGGCCCTCACACACAGAATTTCCTCGGTGTCTCACACACAGTAATCCTGGGCTGTCACTCACACATTAATCCCCCCCTGTCTCACACAGTAACCCTCGGGGGTAAACTGTTACGATTTAAATCTTACCGTAACAATAGGGGCACAAAATAACTCCTTTTTTTTTTGTTAGCTTTATTTTTTCCCCAATCATTTAGCTTCATTGGTATTTGGTTAGTAAATTTTAAAATAACCACAAGTAATTAAATAAAACACTATCCAGCAAAAAACCCCAATCTTAATTTTAAAAATTTCCCCTCTTTTAACGGGAGTAAAATTAAAATAATTTAAATTTAATAATCTACTTTTTTAAAAAAAGGTTGGGGTAACAAAATTAGTTTTTCTTTTAAAGTAAACAAAAATTTTACCAACAAATTTGGCAAAGGCAAGACTTTGTAAAAAGTTTTTTTAAGCTAGGATTTGGGGGGTTTGGGAAGCCCCGTCCCCGAGTCAGAGCTAGGACTGTGAACTCACTCAACAAATTCTTTAGTCAGCCTTCAGCTCTGCCAGAAGGCGACGCGTGGCGTCAATTCTAAAACCCAAACCAATTGGCCCATTTTCAGTGGGTGGTTACACTTTCCCGTTAATACCAAACCTAAAAAAATTTTAAAATAAAAATATTATAGTTTATAAAAATTTCATGGGGAAAGTTTATAATAAAATACAATAAAATTTACAATGAGGGGATTTTTGTTTCCCTACTGTCCCCGATAAAAAATATATGGGCCCGAACCTCCCTTTATCTAGCTGGGGAAATAAAGTGGTTCCCGATATATTATTACAAAAATTTTTTTTAACCGGTTTTATTTTTTGTATTTAATGGAGTAAATTTTTAAGGGGCCCCGTAACCCCCTTTCCCCCCTGTGACTGAGGGTCGCCATTGACTTGTATTTCCCTGTGGGGGGTTGCATCTGTCATATTAGGGGAGGTTGAAAACATAGACAGCAGTCCTACATCATCTCCGCTTTCTCCACCCAAAAATAGATGGTCATAAAAGTACCGACTTTAAACGTTTAAAAAAAAAAAGTTAAAATTTAAAAAAATTTCCCGGCCCCAGAGAGGGGAAACAGCAATGGAAATTTTTGTTTTCCTTTTATATGGGAAATGGTTAAAAAGAGAAGGGTTGAAACCCCAAAAAACCCAACGAAAGTATTCCCGGCCCTTTTTCGATTTCATAGAAAAATTTTGAAGGGGCAAAGGATTTTGATCGGGGTACACCGATATCTGATGGGGAGAAGATCCTAAATAACACAAAATTCTTTTAGGAATTTCAACGGAGCCCAAGGTTCTTTTTCTATAGTTGAAAATTTAAATTTTGGGGTTTTTTTTAACTTAAAGAAAAATAAAAACGGTTTAAAAAGGTCCAAATTTTGGGGGCCTTCTGTAACAAAGGGGGGCCCCCCAAAGCTTTTGCAATGGCATCTTTTTTTAATTGGGAAAGGTTTATTTTAAAATCCGGGCTTTGTAAAATGGGGAAGAGGATAGTAATTTTTTTAAACGATTAAAAGCAATTTCACAATCCCCCGAGCCAAAAAAACTTTGTTTTTTTTGGGCTTGGTTTAAATTTAGTTGGGGAAAAGCTACCCCGGGGCAAAATTCCCCGGGCAGAAAAGGGCGGTAATAACCGGCAAATCCTTTAAAAAACTTGAAACGGGTTTTCCTATCCTTAGGGGGAGGAAAATTCCCAAGAGGGCCTTTACTTTTGGGGTTCAAAGGGGCCCACTTCAAACCCTTTTCCAATCCGAAATCCTAAATATTTTAAATTTTCGTCTGGCCAAAATCAAAACCTTTTGGGCAAAATTTACGTAAAATTATGGTTTTTTTTTAAGGCGGTTTAAACAAGGGTTTTTAAACTGTCTAAGGGGTTGGGGGCCCAAATTCGGGTGTATAAAGACCTAAGTCGTCTAAGTAAGCTTTACTCCGGGCCCAAAACCGCCCCGTAATTTGTTTATAATACGCTGGAACCCTAGAGGCCGCGTTTCAGAAGCCAAGGGGATAACGCCAATACTTTATAAGGGACCCCGGTATCGTAAAAGGCCCATTTCTCTGAGCTCTTGGTGACACGGGGCTTGGTAATCCCCCTTAACAAGTCCCAAATTTAATGTTTTAAATTACTTCGGACCTTTTATTAAGTCGTCAATTCTGGGTATTGGAAAACCCTCAGGGACTGTTCCAAGCATTGACTTTTTTAAAATCCGTGCACATAACCCGGGGAAGGGGCCCATTGGTTTGGGGACTTGAATGCCCGGGGGGTGCCCCAAGGACTGTTACTTGGTTTTTTCACCCAAAGTGGGGAGTAAGAAGTTCACCCCCTGCCTCTAACTTTACCTTGTTTCTTTGGGCTCACTCTGTAGGGAGATTGGGTTGATTGGAGTAGGTTTTCGGGGAGTAACTCGGGGCAACCCAAACGGAACCCCGGTTTTGGGGGTCATTGAAAAAGGTGGAATTTGCCTTAATCATGGGTTTTTTTTCGTGTCCCTTTTTCCACTTTCCCGATTTTTTCAGTAGAAAAATTTTAAAATTTTTTAAGGCGGGCGAATTTTTTAGAAGAACGGTTTTTTCCATCATTTCAAACCGAACTTTTCTGGAAAACCCCCCTTGGTTCGAGGAGTTATAGTGAAACTGGGGGAAACGATTCCCCGAAATAGGGTTTTTAAATTTTGGGTTAAAGTGATACTTCCCTTGTAAGGGTTTCCCCTTCTTCGGCGTCCTTTTCCAAGTAGTTCACCCTCACTTAGGCCCCTTCAGATTTTTAAAGGACCTTTCGGGGAAAAATTTGGGTGTAAAACCAGGGCCCTGATGAAAACGTTGAACCGGGGAAATTTATCTTTTGGGTTCCCAAAGAAAAGAAGTTTAAATTCAAAAATCGTATTTCCCCCTTCAAACCCAAATTTTGCTTTTCGTGTTTTTTGGCGGGCCAAAATTTTTAGCTAGGCCCCAGGCGTTCTTTCATTAAAGGGTTTTTGAGCTCCTAAAAGTCGGGGTTTCTTCCCCGTCCCAAACTTCTTTGAAAAAACCTGTTTCTGGTCCTTAAAATTTTATGCCCCTATATTTAAATCAAAAGGCGAAAACCCTTTAAGTTGTCTTTTTCGCCCTTTTTCTTTGGGCAAACAAGAAATAGGGAATACCCTTTATCCCAATTCTTTTTTGGGAAAACTGGTTTAAAAAAATGGACCTATCATAATCTTCAAAGTTTGATGGAACCTTTCCCCACGCCTTGTTATTGGGGTCGATAAACCGTCCGGGGTAAAACCCTCTTGACCCCTAAATGAGCCAAGGGGTTTTCCCGGGAAAAAATTTTTAAGAAAATTCGACCCCCGATCCGATTTAACTTCTTTTTTGAAATCCAAAGTGAGGGGAAAAAACTTAATCAGTGCTCTCATATTAGGGGGAGCATTAATCCTCCTTTGGGGGAGGAACTGCTTCCGGGGGCCTGGTGACGGTTTTCCATGATGGTGAACAGGAACCTTTGGGTTTCCCTGCCCAGTCTTGGGTGCGGGCCGGGCACAGTCGAATTTACCAAAAAGTAAAAAGGGTTTGCCCTGTTACTTGTATAGGGTTTTAACGGGCGCCCGGGGGTGGATTAAAAAGCAGGTTTTTCCTACTTTTACACACCCGGAAAAAGCTTTCCCTTTCATACCGTTTTCCCCTTCTTCCCTTCATTTTTGGCCATGTGAAGTGCTTAGCAATTTTTTTAAAAGTCTTCTTTTGTCCCCCCTGTCCACCTTGAGGGCTGTCATGAGCAAAAATTAAATGCTAAATTTCAAACGGGTAGGCAAGACCACTAGGATCACTTTTAAAAGATCCTAGTTTCTTTTTCAGAAGTCCCTCTCCCAAAAAGTAAGAGCTGTACCTTTAAGGGCTTCTTTCCTTCCCCGACACAGCAAGCCCTGATGTCACTTTTAAGGGGGGGTCCCATTTTGGGGTTCTCCTTTTCTAATCCTCCCCTTCGAGAATAAATCTATTTCGGAAACCACCGACTTAGGGGAACCTTTGGGACGGGTTTTTGGGTGGATTGGGGTTGGGTCTACAACCCCGAGCTTTTTGTTTTAATTTTGTACTTACTCCTACGTCGAAAGTCGTCCCCTGAACCCTTTCCCCCGATACCCAAATGAGAACGCGACTGTTTTTGGGCATCGCCCGGGTTACTCGTCAAGGGGAAAGGGGGGTTGGTTTTCCCTTGTCGGGGTTCGATTTACGTAATTTTTTCCCCGGTTGGATTTTTTCCCTAACTATGGGCTCTTTCCATATTCCTTCCCTTTCCCCTAAGTCGTTCCCAATCAATAGGGCTACGTTCCCTTTTTTTGGGGAAGTTTGTTGGAGACAAATTTCCCATTGACGTCCAGCCTGTTAAAAAAAAGGGGTTTTAACATTTAACTTGTTTTTCAGGGGCACTCCCCGTAGTGGAGCCACCATAAAACCCTTCCCCAAAAGAGGTCGAAACCCCTATTTGAAACTGGCGGGGGGAAAATAAACCCGTCCTTCTCCTTTTAAAAAGTTAAGTAGGAAACCCCCTATCCCTAAAAGGGAAATTTTCCCTTTCAACAAATGGCTAAACGGGAAATTTCCCCACCCTTTTCTTTTTGGAAAAATAAGGACCCCATTTGCCCTTGTCAAGTTTGACGATTTATACCCATATTCTGCTTAGTCAACTAGTAGGATCTGTTTGTTTTCCTTTGGGGCAAACGTCTACTCTTTTGGGTTTGGACCCCCTTGGTTGGGGTAGAGGATATTATTTGTGTGGGGAATCTTTAGGATGGACTCCTTCCCTGGTCCCCATCACGCTTAAAGCATTGTGATTTGAAATGTTTCCCAGCTTCGAAACCCGTACGAACATTTAATTTTTTTTTCCCCGACCCATCTGGTCTATAGGATGGGCCCTCGATTTAATTTGGTGTTTTACTTCGGGTTTATTGTTAAAACGGGAGGGGGAAAGGTTGGGTAGGTCGCTTTCCGAAAGGCTTCGCAGGTTTTGGGTCCCCCGTTGGGTGGGTTTTTTAACCTGGCTGCTTTCGATTTTTACCAACCCCGGGAAAACCCCCAAATTGTTGCCAGCGCCGAGTCCCCTAACAAGTCGTTTTTCGGGTAGGCCAAAAAAGATTTCTGGCGAACTCCCTCCCGGAAAAATTTTCCTACAAATCTTCTAGTAACATTAATTGTGATAGATCTTTTTTTAAAATCGTGACCCCAGAAGCTCGACACCAACGTTCAAAAAAACCCACTGCTTTCCCCCCGGGCAAAAACTAAAAAAAAGTTTGTCCTGTTTTTTCCGTTTCATGGAACGAAAATTTTTTGGTAACTAATAGGGAGAATTTTCAAAATGTTCTAAAAAAGGTTTTCTTTTTCTTCGTCGTTTCTGGCAAAAAACCAAAAATGGTAAGGAGGCGACAAAAGGGCTGCGCCCTTTTCCCTATAGGACGTGTGCAGCAATTTTGGGCCCCTTTTCTTTTGGGCCAAACCCATTGAACGTCCCCGATTTTCAAAATTTTTAAAAAATTCCCCCCTAAGTCCTGTTTTTTAAACTTAAATACCATTAGGCTTTCTTTATGCAGTCAAAACCCCGGGTTTCCCTGCTCTTCACGTCCTTTTTTTTCCCGGGAAATTCCCCTTCTGCTTTTTTTTCAAAAAAGAAACCTTTCACGCCAAAAATTTTCCTCGTTTAGACGTCTTTTTAGCTTTGATTTTAAATTTTTTTAATAGTAATTTTGCGTTCTATTCTCTTTTAGTTGTTCGGAGTAAATTCCCCCCCAAAAGGGGAATTTTCCAAACCCAAGGGGAATTTGGGCGTCTTCCCGGAAGTATTTTTGGGGCGAGCACCAGTCCCAAAATTAACCCCCTCATTTGCTGAGGGTTTTTGTTCCCAAAACCCCCGATACATATCCGGGGAAAAGAACGGGGGAGACTTTGAGACTGGGGGTGGTAGTAAGGGCCCTTTTAAACCCTGGTTCAATTATTATTTAAGGCCCGTTCCCGGGCCCTGGGATTTTCCCCACTTTCCCCAAACCCGAGAAATAAAACTTTTTTTCCGAACTAGTTCTTTGGGTTGCTTTGGGTTTTTTGGAAATAATCCCCATCCTTTTTGGGACCTAAAGAGTCCCCCGCGCTAAAGGTTTATTATAAAAGGGATATCAATTCCCAGGGGTATTTTCCAACCGTCTTGTAATTTTAAAGTGTCAAAAGTACCTCTGTTTTAAATTCCCCTCTAATTTAAAGGGCTTTAAATTTTTGGATCCATTTTCTTTAAATTTTTGCAAGGGGGCTTAATTTTAAAAGCAAAACAAAAATGTACTTCCCGGGTTAAATAGCCCCGACAGACAACCCCCTTTGTTAAACCCTTTAAACTTCACCGTAAAAATAGGGGGAAATAACTCCATTTTTTTTTTTTTCTTTTTTTTATTACCAATAATTTAGCTTTATTGGTATTTGGTTAGTGAAAATTAAAAAAAACCACAAGTAATTTTTAAATTTAAACACTTTTACAGCAAAAAACCCCCAAATTTTAAATTCAAATTTCTCATTAACAAGTATGGAAAAATAATTTCATTAATAATCTACTTTTTTAGAAAGGTCTAGGGAAAAGAAATAGTTACTTTTTTAATGACATGAATTAAACCCAAATAATGGAAAAGGGAAGACTTTGTATAAAATTTTAGTTTTTCTAAAGGGGTTTTGGGTTTTAAGACCCGTACCCAGTCCCGAAATAGGGGTTTACTTGACTCACTCAACTACTTCATAGTCAGCTTCAGCTCTGCCAGAAGGGCGCGCCCCCCCCCCCCCCCCCCCCCCCCCTTTGGGGTCAATTCTGAACCCCCAATTTTGGGCAAATTTCATTTTGTGGTTACAAAATTTGAAACCTAAACCCAATAAAATATAATTAAAAATTATAGTTTTTTTAATAATATGGGGGAAAAATTTTAATTTTAATAAACCCAAAATAAAACAATGAGAATTAAAATTTTTATTCATACTGGGACCCGTTTAAAAAAATATAGGCCCCAACCTGCTTTATCTAGCTAGTAATAAAGTGGTTTCCCCGTTTTATTAAATTTCAAACTTTTTTTAACCCCGGCCTTTTTTTTTTGTTATAATGGAGTGAAGTTTGGGGGCCGTAAAAAGTCACACAGTAATTCCCCCCCCCCCCCCCCCTGCTGTCCCCCCAGTTAAACCTCGGTGTCCCCCCAAAACCCCAATAAACCTCGGTGTCACATACAGTAATTTCCCTTTCTGTCACACACACAGTAATCCCGCTGGGCCCCCCAGTAATTTCCTTCCCCGGGCTCACACACAGGAATCCTAACTGGGCACACCCCAGAGTTTTTCCCCGCTGTCACCAGTAATCCTCGTGTCTCACATACAAAAAATTGCTGTCACACACACGGTAATCCCCCGCTGTCAAAGTAATCCTCCCCCTGGGCCCCACAGTAATCCTAGCCCGTACACAATAAACCTACTGTCCCCACCAGGTTTTAAAATTTTTGCTGGGCACACCCAGTAATCCTCGCTGTCACAAACATTTAAACCTCGCTGGCTCAACAGTAATTCCACTCCCCCACACAGTAATCCTCCCCTGTCTCACACACCGTAATCCTCACTAAACTCCCCACAGTAATCCTCGCTGTCTCTAAACATAATCCTCACGGGCTCACACACAGTAACCTCGCTGTTACCAGTTTTAAACCTCGCTGTCACACAAAAAAATCCTCGCTGTTTTCAACCCCTAACCCTCATATCACACGCACAGTAATCCCACTGTTTTCACCCCCAGAAATCCTCGCTTTTTAAAACAGTAATCCTCGCTGTCACACAAATAACCCTTTACTACACACCCCCAGTAAAACCCGCTGGGCTCACACAGTAATCCTCGTGTTACACACACCCGTAATATTTACTATCACCCCACACAGAATCCCCCCCTGTCCAACAGTAATTTTCCCCTCTGTTTTTCACACCAGTAATTTCCCCGCTCCCCACACACAGTAATCCCAAAGGGCCCCCAGTAACCCTCGCTGTCACACACCAGTAATTTCCCCCCCGCTGTCACAAAACCAGTAATCCTCGCCCGTCAAACCCCAGTAACCCCCCCGTCACCACAAATTAAACCTTTCTGTCACCCAAAGTAATCCTTTGCTGTCTCACACACCCGTAATCCTTTTTGTCTCACACACAGTAATCCCAGCTGTCTCAATTTCACAGTAAAACCCCGCTTTTCACACCCCAGTAAATTTCCCCGCTGGAAAACAAAACAGTAATCCTCGCTGTCTCACAAAGGGAAACCCCGCTGTCACCCCAACTGTAATCCCCCGCTTTTTCACACACCAAATTTAAACCTCCTGTCAAAACAAGGTTTAAACCTCGGGTATCCACACACAGTTAAACTTCGCGCTCACACACCTAATCCTTGCTGTCACACACAGTAAACCTCGGTTCTCCCCAGTGATCCTCGGTGTCAATTTTCACAGTAAACCTCGGGTTTCTTACCACAGTAATCCTCGCTGTAACACAGTAATTTATTGCTGTCTCACCCACAGTAACCTCCCCTTTTCACACAGTAAATCCTCGTCTCACACCAGGAAAACCCCCCCCCTGTCATACTTTTTCTTCGCTGTTTTTACGTTAAACCTCCCCTGTCAAAAACACCAGTAATCCCCGCTGTCACCCCACACAGTTTAAACCCTCGCTGTCCCCCAAACATAATCCTAAATGTCACTACCAACAGTAAAACCCTCGCTTTTCACACAGTAAAACCTCCCGGGGTCACACAGTAAATTTTCCCCAGGTGTCTCACACACCCGTAAACCCCGGGGTCACAAGCCCCAGTAACTCCCGCGTCACAAAGTAATCCGGGGGACACACACATAATCCCCCGCGTTCACAGTAACCTTGCTTTTCTCACACACGTAATTTCGCTGTCTCCAAAAGTAATCCTTGCTTTTCTCCACACAGGGAGTCCCCCGCGGGCACCCCACTCGTAATTCCCCGCTGTCACACAGTAATCCTCGGGGGTTTTCACACACGTAATCCTCGGGGTCTCACACACAGTAATTTCCCCGTGTCACTCCCCCCAGTAAACCCCGCTGTTCACACCCGTAAATTCCCCCGGGGTCCCCCACGTAATTCTCGCTGGCAATCACACAGTTTAAACCTCGGTGTCACACACACCCAAAAATCCTCGGTGTACTTTTTTTTAATTTCCCTTTCTGTTTACCCCACACAGTAAAACCAAAGCTGTCCCACAGTAACCCTCGGCTGTCTCACACACAGAAATCTAACTGTCCCCCCCACAAGAGAAATTTCGCTTGTCACAGTAATCCCGCGCCCTTCAGTAACCCTTTGTTGTAAACAAAAAGTAATCTCGGTGTCACACACACAAAAAATCCTTGCTGTCACAACAGGTTTAAAACCCCTCGCTGTCACAGTAACCCTCCCCGTCAACAGAATCCTAGCTGTAAACCAATAACCCTAGCTGTCACAAAAAAGAAATTTTCGCTGTCACACACAGTATTCCTCCCCCTGTCAAAATTTTTTTCCCCTCGTGTCTCACACAGTAATTCCCACTGTCTAAAGAAACCCCCTCCCCTGTTAACACCCGTAACCTACTTTCTCAAAACAGTAACCCTCGTTTTCTCCACACGGGGTAAGAATCCCACTTTTCTCACAAAAGTAACCCTTCTTTGTTACAAAAGAAATCCTCGCTGTCCAAAAAAGTAATCCCGCTGTTACACAGAAAAACCCTCATTTCAAAACCACGAAACCCTCACTGTCCACCGAAATCCTCCTGTTACACAGTAATCCTCGCTGTCACACTTTTCCCCTCACTATCAAAACCACAGAAACCCTCGCTGTTCACCCCCGTTTCCCCCGCTTTTTTACACAAACATTTTAATTTTTCACTAAAACCCCCCCGGGAAACCCCTGTTAAAACCCCAGTTTTTCCTCTCTGTCTAAACCCCCAGTAACCCTCGCTTCACACACAGAATTCACTGTCACACAGTAACCCTCGTTGTCAAAACACCAGTAATCCTCGCTGTCACCACACAGTAATCCTCGCTGTCACACACAGTAATCCTCCCCTTTTACAAAACAAAAAACCCCTTGCTGTCACAAACCGGTAACCCTCGCTGTTTTCACACACGAAACCCTTTCCTGTTCACACACAGTAACCCTAGTGTCTCATACCAGTAATCTCGTGTAAACCCCCGAAATCCTCGCGGGGGGGAACCCCCAGTAATCCTCGCTGTCTCCCCAAGTAATCCCCCGCTGTCACAATACAGTAACCCTCCTGTAAACACACACTTTTAACCCTCGCTGTCCCCCACCGATTAATCCTCGCTATCTCAAACAGTAAATTTTAGTTTGTTCTCACAAAATAACCTTTTCTTTTCAACCCAGTAACCCTCGCTGCCCACACAGAAACCCTCGCTGTCACACGTAATTCTTGCTGTCTCCCCACACGGGAAACCCTTGCTGTCAAAAACACAGTAACCCCTCGCTGTCAAAACAGAAACCCCTTTTGCTGTGTCCACACAGTAATCCTGCTGTGTACACACGTAACCCGGGTGTACACACACAATACTCCAAGCGGGTACACCCCCTTGCAGCTAAAACCAGTAATCCCCCGCTTTTACCAGTAATCCTCGCTGTAAACCACGGAATCCCGTGTCAAACACAGAAATCCTCTCTGTCACACATTTAATCCCGCGGGTTCACCCCACAGTAACCCTCGCTGTCTCACAACCGAAACCCTTTGGGCTGTCACCACACTTTTAATCCCTCTTTTCTTTCACGGTAACCCTTCGCTGTTACCCCGGCGTAATCCTCCTGTTAACAGTTTTTCCTGCTGGCTCACAGTAGTCCTCGCTGTCACAGGGGAATCCTCGCTGTTACACAGTGATTCGCTGTCACGCCGGTAAATTCCTCGCTGTAACCGTAATTGCGGGCCCACACACAGAATCCTTGCTGTACCCCCGGGTTTTCCCTCGTTAACACAAATCCTTGCTTTTAAACCCCGCATTTAACCTCGCACCACGGAAAACTTGTTGTAACACAAAGTAACCCTCGCGGGCCACATAGAAATTCCCGTCACCCACACATTTAATCCTCGCTGTGCCCAAAAACCCCGGTTAACCCTAGCTGTAACACGGGCGGGTCCCGCTTTTTCCACACGGGTAACCCTTAGCTGTAACACAGAAACCCTCGCTGAAAACCGTAATCCCGCGCCCTCCCCGGGAATCCCGCGGTCAACCCCCCACAGTAATCCCGCTGCCCACAAAAACGGGTAATCTCGCTGTTCCAAACCCCCGTAACCCTCGCTTTTCAAATACAAAAGAAACCCTTTAAATTGTAAACCCCAAACACCCTAATCCTCGCTAAAAACCCCAAAAGTTTCCCCCCGCTGTACACACGGTTAAATCCTCGCTGTCACACCCGGTAAACCTCGCTGTCACACACATTAATCCTCGCTGTTCCCCCAAAAAGTAATCCTCCCCTTGGCCCCACGGAAATTTCCCTAGTGTCAACACAGTAATCTCCCCTGTCCCCAGTAATCCCCCGCTGTACACAGAAATCCTCGCTGTCACACATTTAAATTCCTCGCTGTCACCAGTAATCCTCGCTCTCAAACCCGGTAACCTGTTTACACACGGTAACCCTTGGCGGTCAACAGTACCCTCGCTGTCAACAGGGTTTAAATCCCGATGCCCACCCCGGTAATCCTCCCCCTTTTCAAACACGTAACCCTCTGTACACCCCGGAAACCTCGCTTTTTCCTAAAGGGTAATTCGCTGTCACCCACGGTAATCGTTGTCACCCAGTAATCCTCGCTGTCAAAAAGGTAATCCTCGCTTCACACACGAAAAACCCTTCTTTTAACACCGGAAACCCCGGGCTGTCACCCAGAAAACCTCGCTGTCACCCCGGGAAAACCTCGCTGCCCACACACGGAAATTCTCTTTTCTACACGGAAACCCCTGCTTTAACATGGTAATCCTCGCTGTCACATCAGTAATCTCGCTGTTCCCCCCATAATTCCTTTTTCACCACGGTAACCCTCGCGGGCACACCAGTAATTCTCGCTGTCAAAAACCAAAAATCCTCGCTTTTCACCCCACAGAAACCCTCGCGGTCCCCCCCACCCCCCTTTAACCCTTGCTGTCACACCCCAGTAACCCTCGCTGTAAACACACAGTAACCTCGGGGTAAACACCCCCCAGAAAATCCCCCCTTTCACACACTAACCCTAGCTGTCAACGCAGAAAACCCCTAGCTGTCACCCCAGTAACCTTTTTTTGTAACACCGGAAAAACCCTTTGCTGTAAACACAAAATCCTGGGCGGGTAAACACGGTTTTCCTCTGTCACACACATTTAACCCTTTTGCGCCCAAAACTGGAAACCCCCCGCGTCCACCCCGGAAATTCCTCAAGCCCACAGGTTTAACCCTCGCTGTAAACCCCCTTTAACCCTCTTTGTAAACAGTATTCAGTCGTTAGTTACTCGGGGTTGTTATCGCCCGGCCCGAAAAACCTTAAAAAAATAAGAAAAAATTTGGTCTCCTTTTTTCCCATCCCACCGTAAACTAAAATAGTCGCGCTTACCCTTTAGGGGTTTTACACTAAGCTTTTAAATTTTTAAAATATTTATGAAAGAGGTTTTTTATTGCTTCCCCCTGAACACCAACTTTTGGGGCAAAAAACCAGCGGTTGAGCGGCGGGTTTTTGTTTCTCCAAAAATTTTGGCCCGTTTCTACAGGAGTTTTCCCTTTTCTGGGACTGTTTCCCCCTTTTGTCAAAAAATTCGAATTGATGGTTAACAACGTGGTCCAAAGCCCCCCCCCCAAAAAAACACCCTTTTTTGTAAAAACCCAATTTCGGGGGTTTCTGGAAATATTTTGCCATTTTTTCTGGGTATGCGCAAGAATGCTCTCACGTTGGCGATTTGGGCCCGGGAGGGACTCCCCAAACCCACCCTGGGGGTAAGGGCCCGGAACCCCCTTTCAAGGGTTCCCAGTTCACATATCACTTCCCCTTTAATGAATTGTTTTAAATGACGCACCCCGAATTCATTTAAAAATTTTCCCAGCGTCCTGAAACACTCGCAAAATAACCTATAAAGGTTTGGGGAAAGGGGTTTAAATTTACGCAGTAATAAGGTATAACTAGGATTTTAGCAAGCTTGCGTTTATAAAAAAACCCCAATGCGGGTTAGGTTTTCAGTGTATTTTTTAAAAGGACTGAAATTTCCCCCTTTATACAAAACTTTGGGGCGGGAAGAATCCTTGACTGTGGGGAAAACCCTTTAATGCCCCGGGCATAGTCGATAGATTTTAAAATTTCCCCCCAAACCAAAAGACTTTTTAAATGAAGTTTATGTTAACGTTCGTGGGTGCCCGTGATCTGAATTGACAAAAACCTCCCTTTTTAAACTGAAGACATTATTTTTTTAAATTTGTGTGTTCTGAGAGAAACATAAAATTTTCAGGGTTAAATAAATAAATATTTAACGTGTGCCAAAATGGGGAAAAAATTTGTTAAATTTAAAGCAAGAACTCTTTTAAAAATTAAGTCGTTTCAAAAATTTTTTTCTTATCGTTTAACGATATATTTTTTTTAAATTTATTTAATGAAAAAAAATATGATTTTTTACCAAAAGAACCTTAAAAAATTTAAATTTTTAAAAAAACCAAGCGCAATTTTAAATTTTAAAGCCTAATCCAATTTTAATATTTTTTAGAAAAAGTTTCAAAAATTTTAAATAATAAAACAAACAAAGGGGGAAATATATTTTTTTGGGTTAGTTTCCCAAAATGTTTTTTGCAAAAAATTTTTGTTTACCCCAAATTTTGCTTCCCTTTTCGGAAAAAAGAACGTTGTTTTTAAACCCAAAAATCGCAAGTTTTACCTTTTTGGGCCCCCACACAACACACACCCACAAACACACACACACAAAACACAAAACCACACACACACACAAATATTTTTAAAATATATTTATATATATATATATTTTATATAAAATTATATTTATATATATATATATATATTATATTAAAATTTTAAAGAAATAAATTAACTGGTAGTGTACAGGTGCAGTCGATAGACTTCAAATCTAATAAATCATCCTGGTGTGGAACCTGGCCTCGGAGGGGGGGGGGGGGCGTTTGACCCGCGAAAACCTTCGCGTATCGTTCAAGTAACTGACCTATCCAAGTGCTGAAGGTGACAAGCGGGGTACCTCAAGTATACATACTGAGGCCCAGTCCTCTTCATAGTCTCTCCCTTTAGGTGAAGGGCTCTTGATCCAAGAAATTGCGGATAGGATCCTCCTTCCTTGGATCAAATTAACCTCGATTAATGCGAATAAAATGTATTATCATCTTTAGCGCTTCTCCGTGAATATAAATAATTATAAGAAATTAAAAACATTGTGTTAGATATTAACATAACTAACAATGTTAAATTTGATCAAATATATTATTATGCTAAATTCAGTGGTCATGTTATTATGTAAGATACAGTGATAGGTTGATAAGATACAGTGTTGAGTTAATTTGTAAGATACAATGCTGGCCGATGAAGAATAAGCTTATTGCAGTTTCCTGCAGCTTTCAGCATCTTCCTGAAACTTCAGGCAGCATTCCATAGCTGTCAGTCATTACCAAGCGGGATGTGTCATATTCCCTTGTTTCTCTCATGTTCTCCGCTGTCTCGATGATCCGTCATTCCGTTAACACGCTTGTCATTCCATTCTCTCTCTCTCTCTCTCTCTCTCTCTCTCTCTCTCTCTCTCTATATATATATATATATATATATATATATATATATATATATATATATATATATATATATATATATATCCATTTCTTTAATTTCGTTTCCTCTGTGTTTTATGTACATAATCAGGAAAAGACTGGAAGGAGAAGAGACAGTGGTGAAGGAAGAAGAATGTGTGTGTGTGTGGCCATGTAATCATGTAGATGACGTGTGTGCGTGGAGCACCCAACAAGTGTGTGAGTGGAGCACCCAACAAGTGTGTGAGTGGAGCACCCAACAAGTGTGTGAGTGGAGCACCCAACAAGTGTGTGAGTGGAGCACCCAACAAGTGTGTGAGTGGAGCACCCAACAAGTGTGTGAGTGGAGCACCCAACAAGTGTGTGAGTGGAGCACCCAACAAGTGTGTGAGTGGAGCACCCAACAAGTGTGTGAGTGGAGCACCCAACAATGTGTGTGATGGAGCACCCAACAAGTGTGTGAGTGGAGCACCCAACAAGTGTGTGAGTGGAGCACCCAACAAGTGTGTGAGTGGAGCACCCACAAGTGTGTGAGTGGAGCACCCAACAAGTGTGTGAGTGGAGCACCCAACAAGTGTGTGAGTGGAGCACCCAACAAGTGTGTGAGTGGAGCACCAACAAGTGTGTGAGTGGAGCACCCAACAAGTGTGTGAGTGGAGCACCCAACAAGTGTGTGAGTGGAGCACCCAACAAGTGTGTGAGTGGAGCACCCAACAAGTGTGTGAGTGGAGCACCCAACAAGTGTGTGAGTGGAGCACCCAACAAGTGTGTGAGTGGAGCACCCAACAAGTGAGTGGAGCACCCAAGTGTGTGAGTGGAGCACCCAACAAGTGTGTGAGTGGAGCACCCAACAAGTGTGAGTGGAGCACCCAACAAGTGTGTGAGTGGAGCACCCAACAAGTGTGTGAGTGGAGCACCCAACAAGTGTGTGAGTGGAGCACCCAACAAGTGTGTGAGTGAGCACCCAACAAGTGTGTGAGTGGAGCACCCAACAAGTGTGTGAGTGGAGCACCCAACAAGTGTGTGAGTGGAGCACCCAACAAGTGTGTGAGTGGAGCACCCAACAAGTGTGTGAGTGGAGCACCCAACAAGTGTGTGAGTGGAGCACCCAACAAGTGTGTGAGTGGAGCACCCAACAAGTGTGTGAGTGGAGCACCCAACAAGTGTGTGAGTGGAGCACCCAACAAGTGTGTGAGTGGAGCACCCAACGAGTGGAGCACCCAACAAGTGTGTGAGTGGAGCACCCAACAAGTGTGTGAGTGGAGCACCCAACAAGTGTGTGAGTGGAGCACCCAACAAGTGTGTGAGTGGAGCACCCAACAAGTGTGTGAGTGGAGCACCCAACAAGTGTGTGAGTGGAGCACCCAACAAGTGTGTGAGTGGAGCACCCAACAAGTGTGTGAGTGGAGCACCCAACAAGTGTGTGAGTGGAGCACCCAACAAGTGTGTGAGTGGAGCACCCAACAAGTGTGTGAGTGGAGCACCCAACAAGTGTGTGAGTGGAGCACCCAACAAGTGTGTGAGTGGAGCACCCAACAAGTGTGTGAGTGGAGCACCCAACAAGTGAGTGGAGCACCCAAGTGTGTGAGTGGAGCACCCAACAAGTGTGTGAGTGGAGCACCCAACAAGTGTGTGAGTGGAGCACCCAACAAGTGTGTGAGTGGAGCACCCAACAAGTGAGTGGAGCACCCAAGTGTGTGAGTGGAGCACCCAACAAGTGTGTGAGTGGAGCACCCAACAAGTGTGTGAGTGGAGCACCCAAATGTGTGAGTGGAGCACCCAACAAGTGTGTGAGTGGAGCACCCAACAAGTGAGTGGAGCACCCAACAAGTGTGTGAGTGGAGCACCCAACAAGTGAGTGGAGCACCCAACAAGTGTGTGAGTGGAGCACCCAACAAGTGAGTGGAGCACCCAACAAGTGTGTGAGTGGAGCACCCAACAAGTGTGTGAGTGGAGCACCCAAGTGTGTGAGTGGAGCACCCAACAAGTGTGTGAGTGGAGCACCCAACAAGTGAGTGGAGCACCCAACAAGTGAGTGGAGCACACAAGTGTGTGAGTGGAGCACCCAACAAGTGTGTGAGTGGAGCACCCAACAAGTGTGTGAGTGGAACACCCAACAAGTGTGTGAGTGGAGCACCCAACAAATGAGTGGAGCACCCAAAAAGTGTGTGAGTGAGTGGAGCACCCAACAAGTGTGTGAGTGAAGCACCCAACAAGTGAGTGGAGCACCCAACAAGTGAGTGGAGCACACAACAAGTGTGTGAGTGGAGCACCCAACAAGTGTGTGAGTGGAGCACCCAACAAGTGTGTGAGTGGAGCACCCAAGTGTGTGAGTGGAGCACCCAAGTGTGTGATTGGAGCACCCAACAAGTGTGTGAGTGGAGCACCCAACAAGTGTGTGAGTGGAGCACCCAACAAGTGTGTGAGTGGAGCACCCAACAAGTGTGTGAGTGGAGCACCCAACAAGTGTGTGAGTGTAGCACCCAACAAGTGTGTGAGTGGAGAACCAAACAAGTGAGTGGAGCACTGTTGCAACCCCTGAATGGGTCACAATGTATATAATGTATATTACCTTTTCATATAATTTTATATTGCTTATATTTGCGATAATAGCTAAATCGTAAATATATTGCTTTATATTATTATTTGTCTTAGTTATATTGTTAGGTAGGATGTAACCTTCATATATTGTTATTATGTGCTCATAGTTCAAGTCTTGATTGTCTAACTACTGTAATTATCGCTTGTGGCTCGTTACTCTGCCGGCTTCTCGGTGTTGCTGGGCAGCAACTGTCCACGGAGCTATCACGTGATCGAGGGGGGGGGTGTTCACACCTCGCCTGGAGTAGTCAGTCTGGGCTAGACTCTCTTGATGGTTAGATGTATTCCTGACAAGACGTGCCTAACTCTCCCTTATTGGCCCTTGTTGGGAGATCGTCTTTGTCTCTTTCTTGTTGGTTCTGTAGAACTGTTCACACATTGTCTAGACTTAGTGATTTTAGACGTTGTACTGAGGTTGTGTGTCGCATAGACACTCTGAGAAACTCAGGTCCTGAACTGTAGCTTCTGACCTAATTTGTACTGGTATCTGTGTACTGTCACAGTCGGGGATTTTCTTATGCTGAACTTAGATTCAGTAGTATGGGAGTTTTGTGACTTTTGTGGAGGATCTGCTGATGGTTCCTACTTAGTGTTGTTATATTATCTCCTTGATCCTGATTGTGTCGCTGTTGCTTGTTATATTGTTGTTCGGCTTAGCAGTAGTTTTATTGTTCAAGCAAGCTGTTCTGATTGTCAGGTGGCCAAGAAGTTAGTTAATGTGAGGACTTAGTCACTGGCTTAAGTCTAGTCGACTCGTGAGACATAGCGAACTATTTAGAGCACTTACACACACACAAACTTATTTGTATATTGTATTATTAAATGTTAATGTACCAGACGGTACTTAAGATGTATAAATGTGATATGTGCCTTCAGCACCACACTACTGTACACGAGAGAAGTGTAGCAACTTGTATCCTATATATTATTCAATTTATTAATTTACTTTTATCTTATACCTCTAGACATTATTATTAATAAACTTAATAAATTTTAATTTCTCTAGTTAGTAGCCTACCAGTTGTAATCCTGAAGCACTAATAATTCTTACTGAATTCCATTGGATAATTAGTCCAGGATACTTACTGACTACTTGTTACGAAACCCCAGTAACAGGCTGAATGTTAGAAGGGCAGTCCTTTCTAGTATTCACTGGAGATCTCTAAGCTTATTAGAAATCGCGTTTTTTGTAACAAGCGCCCAACAAGTGTGTGAGTGGAGCACCTAACAAGTGTGTGAGTGGAGCACCCAACAATTGTGTGAGTGGAGCACCCAACAAGTGTGTGAGTGGAGCACCCAACAAGTGTGTGAGTGGAGCACCCAACAAGTGTGTGAGTGGAGCACCCAACAAGTGTGTGAGTGGAGCACCCAACAAGTGTGTGGAGCACACAACAATTGTGTGGAGCACCCAGCAAGTGTGTGAGTGGAGCACCCAACAAGTGTAGCAAGGAGCACCAACAAGTGTGTGGAAGCACTCAACAAGTGTGTGAGGAGCACCAAATGTAGAACCCAACAATGTGTGTGGACCCCAAATGAGCCCAGTGAGCTAACTGGTGGTCGTGCAGAATGTTTGTGTTGGGAGGCTTTAGAAGTGACCAACTTTGTTTCCTTTGACTGTTGTTGTTGTCCGTTTGTGAGTGTGGTGGTGGTGTGGTGGTGGTGTGGTGTGTGTGTGGTGGTGGTGGTGGGTTGGTGGTGGTTGGTGGTGTGCTGGGTGAGTGGTGGGGTGGCGGTAGTTGGTGGTGGTGGTGGTGGGTGGTGGTGGTGGTGGTGGTGATGGTGATAGTGGTGGTGGTGTGATGGTGGTTGTGTTGGCAGTGGTGATAGTGATGGTGATAGTGGTGGTGGTAGTGGTGGTGATGGTGGTAGTGATGGTGATGGTAGTGGTGATACTGATGGTGATAGTGGTGATGGTGATAGTGGTGGTGGTGATAGTGTTGGCGGTGGTGGTAGTGATGGCGGTGGTGGTGATGGCGGTGGTGGGATGTAATGGTGATGGTGGTGGTAGTGATGGTGGTAGTGATGACGGTAGTGGTGGTGGTAGTGATGGTGATGGCAGTGGTGATACTGATGGTGATAGTGGTGGTGGTGATAGTGGTGGTGGCGGTAGTGATGGTGATCGTGATAGTGGTGATGCTAGTGGTGGTGATAGCGATAGTCATGGTGAAAGTGATGATGGTGATAGTGATGGTAGTGATAATGGTAGCGATGGTGGTAGTGATGGTGATTGCGATGGTGGCTGAGGTACTGATGGTGGTGGTGATAATGATGGTGATAGCAGTGTTAGCGATGGTGGTGGTGATAGTGATGGTAGTGGTGATGGTGATGGTAATGGTGGTAGTGGTGGTAGTGACGTTAGTGATGGTAGTGGTGTTGATAGTGATGGTGGTAGTGGTGGTGATATTGATGGTAGTGGTGTTGATGGTGGTAGTGGTGGTGATATTGATGGTAGTGGTGTTGATAGTGATGGTGATAGAAGTGGTAGTGGTGGTGGTGGTGATAGTGGTAATAGTGATGGCGGTGGAGGAGGACTGGGGAAGAAGAAAAAGAATCTATTTCGAACAGAACAAAATTTCTTGAGTCATCGCAAAAAATCATAACCGAAAACCGAGAAATGTTGTACATAAAATCCAGGAGCTGCCACTAGCACATGCGCCAACCTAGCTAGCACATGCGCCAACCTAGCTAGCACATGCGCCAACCTAGCTAGCACATGCGCCAACCTAGCTAGCACATGCGCCAACCTAGCTAGCACATGTGCCGACCTAGCTAGCACATGCGCCAACCCAGCTAGCACATGCGCCAACCTAGCTAGCACATGCGCCAACCCAGCTAGCACATGCGCCAACCTAGCTAGCACATGTGCCGACCCAGCTAGCACATGCGCCAACCTAGCTAGCACATGCGCCAACCTAGTTTAGCACATGCGCCAACCCAGCTAGCACATGTGCCGACCTAGCTAGCACATGCGCCAACCTAGCTAGCACATGCGCCAACCCAGCTAGCACATGCGCCAACCCAGCTAGCACATGCGCCAACCTAGCTAGCACATGCGCCAACCCAGCTAGCACATGCGCCAACCCAGCTAGCACATGCGCCAACCCAGCTAGCACATGTGCCGACCCAGCTAGCACATGTGCCGACCCAGCTAGCACATGCGCCAACCTAGCTAGCACATGTGCCGACCCAGCTAGCACATGCGCCAACCTAGCTAGCACATGTGCCGACCCAGCTAGCACATGCGCCAACCCAGCTAGCACATGTGCCGACCCAGCTAGCACATGCGCCAACCTAGCTAGCACATGTGCCGACCCAGCTAGCACATGCGCCAACCTAGCTAGCACATGCGCCAACCTAGCTAGCACATGTGCCGACCCAGCTAGCACATGCGCCAACCTAGCTAGCACATGCGCCAACCCAGCTAGCACATGCGCCAACCCAGCTAGCACATGCGCCAACCCAGCTAGCACATGCGCCAACCTAGCTAGCACATGCGCCAACCCAGCTAGCACATGCGCCAACCTAGCTAGCACATGCGCCAACCTAGCTAGCACATGCGCCAACCCAGCTAGCACATGCGCCAACCCAGCTAGCACATGCGCCAACCCAGCTAAGCACATGCGCCAACCTAGCTAGCACATGCGCCAACCCAGCTAGCACATGCGCCAACCTAGCTAGCACATGCGCCAACCCAGCTAGCACATGCACCAACCCAGCTAGCACATGCGCCAACCTAGCTAGCACATGTGCCGACCCAGCTAGCACATGCGCCAACCCAGCTAGCACATGCGCCAACCCAGCTAGCACATGCGCCAACCCAGCTAGCACATGCGCCAACCCAGCTATCACATGCGCTAACCTAGCTAGCACATGCGCCAACCCAGCTAGCACATGCGCCAACCTAGCTAGCACATATGTCCAACCTAGCTAGCACATGTGCCGACCCAGCTAGCACATGCGCCAACCCAGCTAGCACATGCGCCAACCCAGCTAGCACATGCGCCAACCTAGCTAGCACATGCGCCAACCTAGCTAGCACATGCGCCAACCCAGCTAGCACATGCGCCAACCCAGGTAGCACATGCGCCAACCCAGCTAGCACATCTGCCAACCCTTCCTTCCAACCCAGCTAGCACATGTGCCAACCCTTCCTTCCAACCCAGCTAGCACATGTGCCAACCCTTCCTTCCAACCCAGCTAGCACATGTGCCAACCTTCCTTCCAACCCAGCTAGCACATGTGCCAACCCTTCCAACCCAGCTAGCACATGTGCCAACCCTTCCTTCCAACCCAGCTAGCACATGTGCCAACCCTTCCTTCCAACCCAGCTAGCACATGTGCCAACCCTTCCTTCCAACCCAGCTAGCACATGTGCCAACCCTTCCTTCCAACCCAGCTAGCACATGCACCAACCCTTCCTTCCAACCCAGCTAGCACATGTGCCAACCCTTCCTTCCAACCCAGCTAGCACATGTGCCAACCCTTCCTTCCAACCCAGCTAGCACATGTGCCAACCCATCCAACCCAGCTAGCACATGCACCAACCCTTCCAACCCAGCTAGCACATGCGCCAACCCTTCCAACCCAGCTAGCACATGCGCCAACCCTTCCAACCCAGCTAGCACATGTGCCAACCCATCCAACCCAGCTAGTACATGCACCAACCCTTCCAACCCTGCTAGCACATGCGCCAACCCTTCCAACCCAGCTAGCACATGCACCAACCGTTCCAACCCAGCTAGCACATGTACCAATCCAGCTAGCACATGTACCAACCCAGGTAGCACATGCGCCAACCCTTCCAACCCAGCTAGCACATGTACCAACCCAGCTAGCACATGTACCAACCCAGGTAGCACATGCACCAACCCTTCCAACCCAGCTAGCACATGCACCAACCCTTCCAACCCAGCTAGCACATGTACCAACCCTTCCAACCCAGCTAGCACATGTACCAACCCAGCTAGCACATGTACCAACCCAGCTAGCACATGCGCCAACCCTTTCAACCCAGCTAGCACATGCACCAACCCTTCCAACCCAGCTAGCACATGTACCAACCCATCCAACCCAGCTAGCACATGTGCCAACCCTTCCAACCTAGCTAGCACATGCGCCAACCATTCCAACCCAGCTAGCACATGCACCAACCCTTCCAACCCAGCTAGCACATGCACTATCCCTTCCAACCCAGCTAGCACATGCGCCAACCCTTCCTTCCAACCCGGCACACTAGCGTCCAAAATTTGAAACCCATCGGTTCACGCATTCTCGGCTTATAAACGATAAAATCCCTAGAGGAAGGGAAGGAAAAAAACCGATCAACCACTCAGAAGTATCCCTTTCGGGGGATACTTAATGCAATTCCCCAGTCACCAGAATCCTAAATAAGGCACCGCCGCAGCTATCCCTCAGCGGGTCGACATCCAAAGACGCACATTAAGGGCGTCACACGTATACACAACAACAGAGGGTGTAAAAAAAAACACGGTCTAGTTGAGCCTTATTTAGGCTGACCGGCTCCAGGCGAAGCCGGGGAGTTGCAGCTCTACGGTGGAATGGAGTTGTTAGTGTGTGACTGCCTGTTCAACCTGTCTACCTCTACCATTCTACCGTCATCAATTAGCCTTGCCACTCGGCCAATAGGTAAATCAGTTGAGCGTTATAATCTACCTATCATCATTCTTTGTTGATTTGATGTTGTTCTGTACTTACAGTTGTAACACTGTGTTGTTACAGGTGTAATACTGTGTTGTTGTTACAGTTGTAACACTGTGTTGTTACAGGTGTAATACTGTGTTGTTGTTACAGGTGTAATACTGTGTTGTTGTTACAGGTGTAATACTGTGTTGTTGTTACAGTTGTAACACTGTGTTGTTACAGGTGTAATACTGTGTTGTTGTTACAGTTGTAACACTGTGTTGTTACAGGTGTAATACTGTGTTGTTGTTACAGGTGTAATACTGTGTTGTTGTTACAGGTGTAATACTGTGTTGTTGTTACAGTTGTAACACTGTGTTGTTACAGGTGTAATACTGTGTTGTTGTTACAGTTGTAACACTGTGTTGTTACAGGTGTAATACTGTGTTGTTGTTACAGTTGTAACAGTTGTTACAGGTGTAATACTGTGTTGTTGTTACAGTTGTAACACTGTGTTGTTACAGGTGTAATACTGTGTTGTTGTTACAGTTGTAACAGTTGTTACAGGTGTAATACTGTGTTGTTGTTACAGTTGTAACACTGTGTTGTTACAGGTGTAATACTGTGTTGTTGTTACAGTTGTTACAGGTGTAATACTGTGTTGTTGTTACAGTTGTAACACTGTGTTGTTACAGGTGTAATACTGGTGTTGTTACGTTAAATGTTTACAGTGTATTGTTTGTGTTACAGTTGTAACAGTGTTGTTACAGGTGTAATACTGTGTTGTTGTTACGTGAGTTTACGGTGTATACGTGTTGTGTACAGTTGTACAGTTGTTACAGTGTAATACTGTGTTGTTGTTACAGTTGTAACAGTGTTGTTACAGGTGTAATACTGTGTTGTTGTTACAGTTGTAACAGTGTTGTTACAGGTGTAATACTGTGTTGTTGTTACAGTTGTAACAGTTTGTTACAGGTGTAATACTGTGTTGTTGTATACATGTTTGTAACAGTGTACTGTTGTTACAGGTGTAATACTGTGTTGTTGTTACAGTTGTAACATGTTGTTACAGGTGTATACGGTGTTGTTAACTGTGTGTTGTTACAGGTGTAATACTGTGTTGTTACAGGTGTAACACTGTGTGTTACGTGTAACGTGTACAGTGTAAACTGTGTTGTTACAGGTGTAACACTGTTGTTCGTGTGTAATACGTGTGTTACAGTTGTAACACGTTGTTACAGGTGTAATACTGTGTGTTGTTACAGGTGTAATACTTGTGTTGTTTACAGGTTGTAACACTGTGTGTTGTTACAGTGTAACACTGTGTGTTGTTACAGGTGTAACACTGTGCTGTTGTTACAGGTGTAACTACTGTGTGTTGTTACAGGTGTAACACTGTGTTGTTACAGGTGTAACACTGTGCTTGTTCGTTACAGTGTAACAGTGTGTTGTTACAGGTGTAACACTGTGTGTACGTGTAACAGGTTGTACAGTATCTGTGTGTTTTTACAGTGTAACATGTTGTTACAGTGTAACACTGTGTGTGTTACAGTACTGTTGTAACATGTGCTTGTCTACAGGTGTAACACTGTGCTGTTTTACAGTGTAACACTGTGCTGTCTACAGTGTAACACTGTGCTGTTTACAGTGTAACACGTGCTGTTACAGGTGTAACACTGTGTGTTGTTACAGGTGTAACACTGTGCTGTTACAGGTGTAACACTGTGCTGTTGTTACAGGTGTAACACTGTGCTGTTGTTACAGGTGTAACACTGTGTTGTTACAGGTGTAACACTGTGCTGTTTTACAGGGTAACACTTGTTACAGGTGTAATACTGTGTTGTTGTTACAGGTGTAACACTATGTGTTGTTACAGGTGTAACACTGTGCTGTTGTTACAGGTGTAACACTGTGCTGTTGTTACAGGTGTAACACTGTGCTGTTCTTACAGGTGTAACACTGTGCTGCTGTTACAGGTGTAACACTGTGCTGTTCTTACAGGTGTAACACTGCTGTAGTTATAGATGTAACACTGTGCTGTACTACAGATGTAACACTGTGCTGTACTACAGATGTAACACTGTGCTGTACTACAGATGTAACACTGTGCTGTACTACAGATGTAACACTGTGCTGTACTACAGATGTAACACTGTGCTGTACTACAGATGTAACACTGTGCTGTACTACAGATGTAACACTGTGCTGTACTACAGATGTAACACTGTGCTGTAGTTACAGATATGCTCTGTGGTGACAGGTGTGAGTCTGTCCGTTGTGAACAAGATAGAGACAAAGTGTCGACGCTCCGACTGTCTTCGACGCTCCGACTACTATCGCCGACGCTCCGACCATCTCCGTCCACAGTGCCTTATAACTGATTTTTTGTGTTGTGAATCGTCTCCAGAAGAGGTGTTTAACAGCTGTTTTGACGAAAGTGAGACAGGTGTTTGAAAAACACCTGTCTCATTCCCGCTGTTGAAAAATAAAACAGTCAAAATGCGGGAAAAATTTGACACATATACAACACTTGTGTGTACTGTGAAAACCCTTCACCACACAGTGGCTTCATCAGTCCATTACAAAAAAAAAAAATAGTGAAAATCAGAAAATGGGGTAATTGGTCCCACAGTCTGGAGTCGATATAATCAATCTTTTCAAGACTGATGGACTGATTACATCAACTATAGGCTGAGGGACTGGTGGCCTCCTCTCCTGATTTCACTATTATTCTTTATACTGGACTGATGAAGCCACTGACCGGTGAACCGGTTCTATAATGAAGATACCCAAATGTTGCACATGTGTCTAATTTATCAACTTGTCGGTTCTCTGAACCATTTGTCTACACACATGGGCCAGTAGGCCTGCTGCAGTGTTCCTCCTTTCTTCTGTTATTATGAAGCATTCAGTCTGGGCGAAACGTTTCCTCTTATAAATGGCCTTCAAGTGTTTTTTTCTGTTTTTATTCGTGTTTTACTTTTTTTTGTTAGTGATTGTTTTATATCTTGTTAGTGATTGTTTTATATCTTGTTAGTGATTGTTTTATATCTTGTTAGTGATTGTTTTTTTATCTTGTTAGTGATTGTTTTTTTATCTTGTTAGTTGTTTTTTTATCTTGTTAGTGATTGTTTTATATCTTGTTAGTGATTGTTTTTTTATCTTGTTAGTGATTGTTTTATATCTTGTTAGTGATTGTTTTATATCTTGTTAGTGATTGTTTTTTTATCTTGTTAGTGATTGTTTTATATCTTGTTAGTGATTGTTTTATATCTTGTTAGTGATTGTTTTTATCTTGTTAGTGATTGTTTTATATCTTGTTAGTGATTGTTTTATATCTTGTTAGTGATTGTTTTTATATCTTGTTAGTGATTGTTTTTTATCTTGTTAGTGATTGTTTTTATCTTGTTAGTGATTGTTTTTATCTTGTTAGTGATTGTTTTATATCTTGTTAGTGATTGTTTTATATCTTGTTAGTGATTGTTTTATATCTTGTTAGTGATTGTTTTTATCTTGTTAGTGATTGTTTTATATCTTGTTAGTGATTGTTTTATATCTTGTTAGTGATTGTTTTATATCTTAGTGATTGTTTTTTTATCTTGTTAGTGATTGTTTTTTATCTTGTTAGTGATTCTTTTATATCTTGTTAGTGATTGTTTTTTTATCTTGTTAGTGATTGTTTTTATATCTTGTTAGTGATTGTTTTATATCTTGTTAGTGATTGTTTTTTATCTTGTTAGTGATTGTTTTATATCTTGTTAGTGATTGTTTTATATCTTGTTAGTGATTGTTTTATATCTTGTTAGTGATTGTTTTTTTATCTTGTTAGTGATTGTTTTATATCTTGTTAGTGATTGTTTTATATCTTGTTAGTGATTGTTTTATATCTTGTTAGTGATTGTTTTATATCTTGTTAGTGATTGTTTTATATCTTGTTAGTGATTGTTTTATATCTTGTTAGTGATTGTTTATTGTTATGTTTTATCTTGTTAGTGATTGTTTTTATTCTTAGTGATTAGTGATTGTTTTATATCTTGTTAGTGATTGTTTACTTTATATTGTTGTTATGATCGTTAGTGTTTGTTTTTTTTTCTTGTTAGTGATTGTTTTTATCTTGTTAGTGATTGTTTTTTATCTTGTTAGTGATTGTTTTTTTAATCTTAGTGATTGTGTTTTTATTTGTTTATGTTGTTTTTTTTTGTTAGTTTTGATTTTTTATGTCTTGTTGTGTTTATGTTGTTTTTTTTTGTTTTTTATTGTTGTGTTGTTTTCTGTTAATTCGTTGTTTTTATTTTTATTTTTTGTTGTTTATTGTTGTTTTTATTCGGTGTTTTTTGTTTATTTTTCTTAATTGTTTTTTTCTTAGTTTTTGTTTATGTTTTTACTGGTGTTTTACGGGATTTTGCAGGTGATCTTACTGGAGGTTTTTATTGATTTTAATGGTGTTTTACTGGTGTTTTACTAGTGTTTTTCTGATTCTTTTGTGGTGTTTTTACTGTTTTGCTGTTTTTATTGGTGTTTTTACTATAGTTTTACTGGTGTTTTTACTGGTGTTACTAGTGTTTTGCTGGTGTTATTGTTGTGTGTTTTACTGATATTGTTGCTGGTGGTTTTTGCTGTGTTTGTGGTGTTTTTTTCTGGTGTTTTACTGGTATTGTTGCTGGTGTTTTTGCTGGTGTGTTTACTGGTGTTTGCGTTTTACTTGTTTTGTTTGTTTTATTTGTTAGTGCTATTTTGCTTCTTTATTGGTGATGGTGTTGTTTGTTCTTTGTTCTTGTTTTACTTGTTGCTGGTGACAGTGTTTGTTTTGTTGTTGCATTTGTGTCTTTTTATTATGTTTTATTTGTTGGTGGCGGTTAAGTGCTGTTGTTGTTGTGTTGCTTGTTTCTTGTTTGTTGTGTTGCTTGTTTCTTGTTTGTTGTGTTGCTTTTTCTTGTTTGTTGTGTTGCTTGTTTCTTGTTTGTTGTGTTGCTTGTTTCTTGTTTGTTGTGTTGCTTGTTTCTTGTTTGTTGTGTTGCTTGTTTCTTGTTTGTTGTGTTGCTTGTTTCTTGTTTGTTGTGTTGCTTGTTTCTTGTTTGTTGTGTTGCTTGTTTCTTGTTTGTTGTGTTGCTTGTTTCTTGTTTGTTGTGTTGCTTGTTTCTTTTTTGTGTTGCTTGTTTCTTGTTTGTTGTGTTGCTTGTTTCTTGTTTGTGTTGCTTGTTTCTTGTTTGTTGTGTTGCTTGTTTGTTGTGTTGCTTGTTTCTTGTTTGTTGTGTTGCTTGTTTCTTGTTTGTGTTGCTTGTTTCTTGTTTGTTGTGTTGCTTGTTCTTGTTTGTTGTGTTGCTTGTTTCTTGTTTGTTGTGTTGCTTGTTTCTTGTTTGTTGTGTGCTTGTTTCTTGTTTGTTGTGTTGCTTGTTTCTTGTTTGTTGTGTTGCTTGTTTCTTGTTTGTTGTGTTGCTTGTTTCTTGTTGTTTTGTGTTGCTTGTTTCTTGTTTGTTGTGTTGCTTGTTTCTTGTTTGTTGTGTTGCTTGTTTCTTGTTTGTTGTGTTGCTTGTTTCTTGTTTGTTGTGTTGCTTGTTTCTTGTTTGTTGTGTTGCTTGTTTCTTGTTTGTTGTGTTGCTTGTTTCTTGTTTGTTGTGTTTCTTGTTTCTTGTTTGTTGTGTTGCTTGTTTCTTGTTTGTTGTGTTGCTTGTTTCTTGTTTTTTTGTGTTGCTTGTTTCTTGTTTGTTGTGTTGCTTGTTTCTTGTTTGTTGTGTTGCTTGTTTCTTGTTTGTTGTGTTGCTTGTTTCTTGTTTGTTGTGTTGTTTGTTTCTTGTTTGTTGTGTTGCTTGTTTCTTGTTTGTTGTGTTGCTTGTTTCTTGTTTGTTGTGTTGCTTGTTTCTTGTTTGTTGTGTTGCTTGTTTCTTGTTTGTTGTGTTGCTTGTTTCTTGTTTGTTGATGTACTGTTTTTTATTGTGTTGCTAGAATTTTATTATTTGTTGTGGCTGCGTTGCGGTTATTTGTTGCTGTTGTTGTGGTTCTGTTGTTATATATTACCGTTGTTCTTGTTCCGATAGTTTTGCCAGAGTGCAAAACATTTAACAGCAAAGAACAACAGAAAAGTCACAATATACTCTGGAACAACACACACATAACCTGTACATAGGAGAGAGAAACGTGTGACGACGTTTCGGACTGACTTGTACCATTAACAAGTCACAATGAGAGAAGAGAGTGAGGGTGACTTCCGTGGGTGATCGCTGTCTACCAGCCTAGTAGTGGGTGATCGCTGTCTACTAGCCTAGTAGTGGGTGATCACTGTCTACCAGCCTAGTAGTGGGTGATCACTGTCTACCAGCCTAGTAGTGGGTGATCGCTGTCTACCAGCCTAGTAGTGGGTGATCGCTGTCTACCAGCCTAGTAGTGGGTGATCACTGTCTACCAGCCTAGTAGTGGGTGATCACTGTCTACCAGCCTAGTAGTGGGTGATCGCTGTCTACCAGCCTAGTAGTGGGTGATCGCTGTCTACCAGCCTAGTAGTGGGTGATCGCTGTCTACCAGCCTAGTAGTGGGTGATCACTGTCTACCAGCCTAGTAGTGGGTGATCGCTGTCTACCAGCCTAGTAGTGGGTGATCGCTGTCTACCAGCCTAGTAGTGGGTGATCGCTGTCTACCAGCCTAGTAGTGGGTGATCGCTGTCTACCAGCTTAGTAGTGGGTGATCACTGTCTACCAGCCTAGTAGTGGGTGATCGCTGTCTACCAGCCTAGTAGTGGGTGATCACTGTCTACCAGCCTAGTAGTGGGTGATCGCTGTCTACCAGCCTATTAGTGGGTGATCGCTGTCTACCAGCCTAGTAGTGGGTGATCGCTGTCTACCAGCCTAGTAGTGGGTGATCACTGTCTACCAGCCTAGTAGTGGTGATCACTGTCTACCAGCCTAGTAGTGGGTGATCGCTGTCTACCAGCCTAGTAGTGGGTGATCACTGTCTACCAGCCTAGTAGTGGGTGATCACTGTCTACCAGCCTAGTAGTGGGTGATCGCTGTCTACCAGCCTAGTAGTGGGTGATCGCTGTCTACCAGCTTAGTAGTGGGTGATCACTGTCTACCAGCCTAGTAGTGGGTGATCGCTGTCTACCAGCCTAGTAGTGGGTGATCACTGTCTACCAGCCTAGTAGTGGGTGATCGCTGTCTACCAGCTTAGTAGTGGGTGATCACTGTCTACCAGCCTAGTAGTGGGTGATCGCTGTCTACCAGCCTAGTAGTGGGTGATCACTGTCTACCAGCCTAGTAGTGGGTGATCGCTGTCTACCAGCCTAGTAGTGGTGATCGCTGTCTACCAGCCTAGTAGTGGTGATCAATGTCTACCAGCCTAGTAGTGGGTGATCACTGTCTACCAGCCTAGTAGTGGGTGATCACTGTCTACCAGCCTAGTAGTGGGTGATCACTGTCTACCAGCCTAGTAGTGGGTGATCACTGTCTACCAGCCTAGTAATGGGTGATCACTGTCTACCAGCCTAATGGGTGATCGCTGTCTACCAGCCTAGTAGTGGGTGATCACTGTCTACCAGCCTAGTAGTGGGTGATCACTGTCTACCAGCCTAGTAGTGGGTGATCGCTGTCTACCAGCCTAGTAGTGGGTGATCACTGTCTACCAGCCTAGTAGTGGGTGATCACTGTCTACCAGCCTGGTAGTGGGTGATCGCAGTCTACCAGCCTAGTAGTGGGTGATCGCAGTCTACCAGCCTAGTAGTGGGTGATCACTGTCTACCAGCCTAGTAGTGGGTGATCACTGTCTACCAGCCTAGTAGTGGGTGATCGCTGTCTACCAACCTAGTAGTGGGTGATCACTGTCTACCAGCCTAGTAGTGAGTGATCACTGTCTACCAGCCTAGTAGTGGGTGATCACTGTCTACCAGCCTAGTAGTGGGTGATCACTGTCTACCAGCCTAGTAGTGGGTGATCACTGTCTACCAGCCTAGTAGTGGGTGATCACTGTTCTACCAGCCTAGTAGTGGGTGATCGCTGTCTTCCAGCCTAGTAGTGGGTGATCACTGTCTACCAGCCTAGTAGTGGGTGATCACTGTCTACCAGCCTAGTAGTGGGTGATCGCTGTCTACCAGCCTAGTAGTGGGTGATCGCTGTCTACCAGCCTAGTAGTGGGTGATCGCTGTCTACCAGCCTAGTAATGGGTGATCACTGTCTACCAGCCTAGTAGTGAGTGATCACTGTCTACCAGCCTAGTAGTGGGTGATCACTGTCTACCAGCCTAGTAGTGGGTGATCACTGTCTACCAGCCTAGTAGTGGGTGATCACTGTCTACCAGCCTAGTAGTGGGTGATCACTGTCTACCAGCCTAGTAGTGGGTGATCACTGTCTACCAGCCTAGTAGTGGGTGATCACTGTCTACCAGCCTAGTAGTGGGTGATCGCTGTCTACCAGCCTAGTAGTGGGTGATCACTGTCTACCAGCCTAGTAGTGGGTGATCACTGTCTACCAGCCTAGTAGTGGGTGATCGCAGTCTACCAGCCTAGTAGTGGGTGATCGCAGTCTACCAGCCTAGTAGTGGGTGATCACTGTCTACCAGCCTAGTAGTGGGTGATCACTGTCTACCAGCCTAGTAGTGGGTGATCGCTGTCTACCAGCCTAGTAGTGGTGATCACTGTCTACCAGCCTAGTAGTGGGTGATCACTGTCTACCAGCCTAGTAGTGGGTGATCGCTGTCTACCAGCCTAGTAGTGGGTGATCACTGTCTACCAGCCTAATGGGTGATCGCTGTCTACCAGCCTAGTAGTGGGTGATCACTGTCTACCAGCCTAGTAGTGGGTGATCACTGTCTACCAGCCTAGTAGTGGGTGATCGCTGTCTACCAGCCTAGTAGTGGGTGATCACTGTTTACCAGCCTAATGGGTGATCGCTGTCTACCAGCCTAGTAGTGGGTGATCACTGTCTACCAGCCTAGTAGTGGGTGATCGCTGTCTACCAGCCTAGTAGTGGGTGATCGCAGTCTACCAGCCTATTAGTGGGTGATCACTGTCTACCAGCCTAGTAGTGGGTGATCACTGTCTACCAGCCTAGTAGTGGGTGATCGCTGTCTACCAGCCTAGTAGTGGGTGATCACTGTCTACCAGCCTAGTAGTGGGTGATCACTGTCTACCAGCCTAGTAGTGGGTGATCGCTGTCTACCAGCCTAGTAGTGGGTGATCGCTGTCTACCAGCCTAGTAGTGGGTGATCACTGTCTACCAGCCTAGTAGTGGGTGATCGCTGTCTACCAGCCTAGTAGTGGGTGATCACTGTCTACCAGCCTAGTAGTGGGTGATCACTGTCTACCAGCCTAGTAGTGGGTGATCACTGTCTACCAGCCTAGTAGTGGGTGATCACTGTCTACCAGCCTAGTAGTGGGTGATCGCTGTCTACCAGCCTAGTAGTGGGTGATCACTGTCTACCAGCCTAGTAGTGGGTGATCACTGTCTACCACGCCCAGTAGTGGGTGATCGCTGTCTACCAGCCTAGTAGTGGGTGATCACTGTCTACCAGCCTAGTAGTGGGTGATCACTGTCTACCAGCCTAGTAGTGGGTGATCACTGTCTACCAGCCTAGTAGTGGGTGATCACTGTCTACCAGCCTAGTAGTGGGTGATCACTGTCTACCAGCCTAGTAGTGGGTGATCACTGTCTACAAGCCTAGTAATGATGCTCTTATTTCCTTTTTACTCGTAACATTTTTATAAACCCTGGTAATAAATATCCAACAAGTTGGTTTAAATAAAACACGTAAGCAGACACTTGGTCATATCTTTTAAGACATTCTCTGATAGATATGTCCTTGTGTTTTTTTCTAAACCAACTTGTAATATTAAAATAATAATATTATATTATTATTATTATTATTATTATTATTATTTTATTTGAATTATTATTATTACAAAGTGGAAAGAGTAATTAACATGTCTCATTAAGACGGTCCATAACTGCTGACCAGCAGCCAGATCAGACTAGCCATCTGGAGACCTGGTCTGGGACCGGGTCGCGGGGGCGCTGACCTCCCACAAGCGACTATGGGTAGCTATATACCTTTCTTCTCCCCATTAAACTCCACATATCCCCCACTATCATTGTCTATTAACATGGGGAAACGCTAAACCTGTAAGGGCCTTACAGGGTATATATATATATATATATATATATATATATATATATATATATATATATATATATATATATATATATATATATATATATATATAGACAATTTTCTATGTATTTTGTTTATCATAGTTTTTCTATTATCTTGTAGCTCTGTGACCTCTAGTTGTTGTGGTCTGTCGATGTAACCTTTGCTTCCCACCTCTGGTACTAGTTTTGTTGTAAAGCTTTGGAGATTTTTTTTATGTGTTTTATTGTCTGTGGCGCCACCACGGCTCTGCGTACTCATGGACTGATCGTGTGTGTGTGTGTGTGTGTGTGTGTGTGTGTGTGTGTGTGAGGGAGAGAGAGAGATTAAGCTTTTAAAGATTAGTGTCAAAATATACAATGATTTAGAGTGACAGGTTCCTTGTCATAACGAGAGTGCGTGACATTCATCTTTTTACAGTGACAGTGTGAGAGGTGCGGAGATTGGTAGTGCTGCGAGTGTGACATTACTGGTTTATAATTGTGTATGTTACCCAGGTCAGTGTAAAGTATATCCCTGTGCAGCATCGCAGGAGTGCGACAACAAGAGTGCGAGAGGGTGGTTACCTTGTCATAGTGGTTGAGTGCAAGAGGAGTGGTAGGACAGTAAGGATTGGAGTGGCGCTGGTAGGCCTGTAGATATGTAGCGTATCCTTGATACATGACTCCCGCCATACCCCACTCCACTCCTGCTCCTCTCTGCGCCGCCCTCCTCCTCCTCCTCCTCCTCCTCCGTCAGTCTTCAGTCCTCGCAGGATCGCTCTTAAGTCTTCAGGGCCACCAGGCTCTCTGTTATCAGCCTCAACACACACACTTCCAGTTCGGCGTAGCACACACTCCAGTAGATAGTTTTGACACTATTTCTGCTTCAAGCTACTTCTGTACTTCAAGCAGCCCTTGTATTTCTGTTCTATCTACTGTGGTCTGTTCTGCGCCTTCACGGAATCTCTGTATTTTCTTCTATCTTTTTATCTATTGCACTAACCCGGCTGGGCCGCCACAACCACCTCTGCGTCTCCCTCAGAGCGATAACTTCGCTATTTTCCTTTCACTGGTTATATATTTACGTTTCATGTTTTTAATCTCTTGGGGGGAGATTGACACGTTAAGTCTCACTGTGTCCCCTGCTGTCTCATTAATTTATTTTTCTCATCTTTCTGTTATGTAACCTGTCTCAATGAGACATCCCTTGAGAATTGTTCTGGAGATATATCTCATCACTTCTCTCTTATTACAGCATTTTAATGGTCACTGTGTCAGAGGTGCGCTCGTCAATTGTATCAGATGTTTATCTGAAGCCTTGATAGTCACGTCTTGCATGCTCTTCTTCGGGGAGAAGTTCTGTGCTGTTTATGAGGTAGGAGCCTTCGTCAGCAACTTCTGGAGATGGTAATCTGGCGTCGTCGGCAGCGTTGGGTCCTTCGTGTAGTAGGAACCTTGTCACAGACCGCAGGGCGATCCTTAACGCTGATTTACGACCGCTAGTGTTACATCCCACGCCGCAGGATGCCGCAGCCGCTCGCAGATTTCCAAGATTTAGTGGAGTTTATATTCACGGCGGCGGTATCCACAGGGTTATATGTGGGAATGCTAGTGCCGCATGTGATTGGAAGACCGCTAGCGGCCTTGGAGATTTCTAGGGAGTAGAAAAAGCGCTGGTTATCCAGGCGTAGGTTAATTCTCTAAATTGACGATCCTCTTGCGGTTATTGGCGTAGGTTAACCAGGCTGTCGGCAGGCATAGTGGTAGTTCCCGAGGGTGGTCGCTGCGGTGACGAGTGGGTTAACGTAACGACACAGGTGCGGTTGTTGCTGACGACGATGGTGGTTAAGATAGAGTTGATGGTGAGGCTGTCGACGACAGGCTAGTGACGGCAGTGCCACCCTGGGAAGACGCAGACGAAAGGTTAATACATCAGGGCTGATGAGCGCATTTATGGGGATGGTGAAGGCTTGCTGACATTGCGGTGTATGGCTTGCTGACACCGCAGTGTATGGCTTGCTGACACCACAGTGTCTGGCATTAACTCAAGAATCAACAACCCTCGGTGCTGCACCTCACACACTGTCACACTCGATAATTTCACGACGTAATTTAAACCACAAAATTACTTTTTGCTGACAACCACTTAAAACCGTAATTTGCATTAACTTCTTCACGAACGGATATCGTGTAACAAATCCAGCACAAAATCTATAAAAAATCACCACTATATTTTAAATAATTATATTGTCATTTCGAGAAACAAATTTTAATATTTTTTTAGCTAATATATTTATGAAATTTAAATGCACTAATTATTAATTAAAATAGTATGTATAGGTTTCAATGTTTTTTTTCAGTCCGCTAAATTCTCACTGTTTATAAAGAGTAAATTAATTCCAGTGACACGAAGTTCACAAATTTTTCCCCAAAGTTGTGCTGTGGGTCGCAGGTAGCGGTGATGACCAGGTAGATTCGGATTCCCCCGGATCGTATCCTGCCGTCAAGACTCTACTTTCCTTCCATCAACTTGCTGGAGTGCTCGCGCGAGCCTCTGGAATACCGCGAGTTTTTGCCATGGCTGCCGCGCAGTCAATCACGGGCCTAGAATTCTGTAAGGTGGGTGCCGCGCTGCGCTCCTCCGTCTGGATCACAGCCCACTAATCTGAGCTGATAATGCCTATTATTATCTTCCTCTGGGACTATCCTCTTATCCAATAGTTTCAAGTCAATACCAGTCAACGGTCCCACTGTTCTTGCGTCGCCATGGCAACCCGGCGGGAACCAATCAATAACCTAGATTCCAGGCGGGAGGGGCGGGGCCCAATGAGCGCCCGCCTGTCGTTTGAAAATCTCGCTAGTGATTGGTGGTGGTGGGGCCCGGCCGGCGTGTGATTGGTCCGCGCTTTGTTTACTGAAGGGGTAGGGGACTGAAGGCCTTGATTGTGGCAATATATTTTGATTAGCTTATGAGGTCGAGGAAGGACGAAGAATGGTCCATTAGATCGGCCATTTTGTCGTCATTTCGGAATTCGGCGCAGTCCTAAAGGCTTTGTTGAGGGTGGTTATTGCTCCATCAGGCCCTCTGGTCTGCCGGGGTCCGGGACCTGAGGGTCCAGGAACTGGAGTATGGGGTACTAGACCCCCCATTCCCCTCCAGGACCACCACTGTTACCACCATTCTCTTCCCCTACCACCACTATCACAATATCAAGGCTATCAAGACGTTATAAAGAGTACACACCTTCGATTTGTGACCTTATCAACACAACCACCTAGTACCACACATAAGGGTATATACACTGAGAGATTAATTTACTGTCATAGTGTGATTGCAGGATGTTTAGTGAAGTTCCAGTACACTACAAGCCTCTCATAACACTGCCTCAACCAATAAAAACTACCTTTGCTTACAACACAACCACCTCCAGTACCACAAGTTCTACTGTTATTGCCACTAGTATTATCACCATTTCCCCCATCACCACAAGTTTCCCCACCACCACCACGACTACAACTACTACTACATCATCATCATCATCATCATCATCATCATCATCATCATCATCATCATCATCATCATCATCATCATCATCATCATCATCATCATCATCATCACACTCACCACCACCACCACCACCACCACCACCACCACCACCACCACCACCACACACCTACCACTACCATCACACTACTACCACCACCTACCACTACCATCACACTACTACCACCATCATTGCCACCACTCCTACCACTACCATCACACTACTACCACCATCATTGCCACCACTCCTACCACTGCCATCACACTACCACCACCACCATTACCACCACACCTACGACTGCCATCACACTACTACCACCACCACCATTACCACCACACTTACCACTGCCATCACACTACCACCAACACCACCTACCACAACCATCACACTACTACCGCCACCATTACCACCACACCTACCACTACCATCACACTACTACCACCACCACCTACCACTACCATCACACTACTACCACCACCTACCACTACCATTACACTACTACCACCACCACCACCTACCACCACCATCACTCTACTACCACCACCACACCTGCCACTGCCAACACACTACTACCATCACCGTCACCACCACCATCACCACCACCGTTACCATCATCACCACCACCACACTACCACCACCACCACCGCCGCCACCACCACCGCCACCACCATCGCCACCACCATCGCCGACCCACCCACACCACGCGCCCAACCCCACCAATCCCCCACCCCCATCACCACCACCACCACACCACCACCACCATCACCACCACCCACCACCACCACCATCCATCACCCACCACCACCACCACCATACACCACCACCACCACTCACCACACACCACCAATCACCACCACCATCACCACCACCACCACCACCATCACCACACCATCACCACCACCACACCACCACACCACCACACCACCACCACACCACACCACACCACATCACCACCACCACACACACACCATCACCACCACCACCACACCCACCATCACCAACCACCATCACCAACACCACCACCACCACACACCCACCATCACCACCACACCACCCACCACCACATCACCACCACCCACACCATCACCACACCACCACACACCATCACCACCACCCATCACACCCACCCACCACACCACACCACCACACCCACATCACCACACCACCCAACCACCACACCACACACCACCCCACTCACCACAATCACCACATCACCACCACCACCATCACCATCCACCACCACCATCACCACACACCACATCACCACACACCACTCACCACCATCACCATCCCACCCACCACCACACCACACCATCACCACCCAACACCACACACCACATCACCACACCACCACCACATCACCATCACCACCACCACATCACCATCACCCACCACATCACCAATCACCACCCCACCACACCACCACCACACATCACACATCACCATCCACCCATCCACCACATCACCACCACCACCACATCACCATCACCACCCACCACCATCCACCACCACCACACCCACCCACACCACCACACACCACCACCACCACCACACACCACTCACCCACCACCACCACATCACCACCACACACACACCACCACCATCACCACACCACCACCACCACCACCACCATCACCACATCACCACCAGCACCACATCACCACCACCACACCACACACATCACCACCACCACATCACCATCACCACCACCATCACCAGCTACCACTACCATCACACTACCACCATCAAGCACTACCACTAGTCATCAACATCTCGCTATACATCAATAACATACATCAATATTGTAAAACCCACATTATTCAAAGTGAATAACTGACCAACATTCACAGAATAACTGATAATATTGAATAAATATTTATACACAAGAAATACAGAAATACATAGGTTTGGAAACTGTATTAATCAATGTATTAACTATATCTAACATTAATATATCTAACATAGCGTTAACATATGTCATAGTGTTAATATATCTAACATTACGTTATATATTTAACATATATCTAACATTACAGAACGTAACATTGCATTACAGTTTCAGTTATGAGTTAGAAGATGCTAACTAATAACTGAAGTTTGGCCACACAGCTGTAACTGGATACTTAACTTCCGGTACTTAAAGAATTGAGAAAGTTAAATATGAAGATAACCTGTGAATAACTTGTGGATAATTTAACTTATACATAACTTAAATTGTGAATACCTTAACTTGTGGATAACTTGTGGATAATTTAACTTGTGGATAATTTAACTTGTGGATAATTTAATTTGTGGATAATTAACTTGTGATAATTTAATTTGTGACAATTTAATTGTGGATAATTTAATTTGTGGATAATTTAACTTGTGGATAATTTAACTTGTGGATAATTTAACTTGTGGATAATTTAACTTGTGGATAATTTAACTTGTGGATAATTTAACTTGTGGTTAGCTCATTCGTCACACAAATGCTCATAAAAAATGAGATAAATCTCATCAGAATTTATATAAATTTGAACTTAATAGGTAAGATCTATTAAGTTTTTCAGTTATTTTCTTGAGGCATAGAGATATATACTTCTAGACATAGTCTTATACCCGGGTGCACTGTACCTAGTGAGGACAAATGTTTAAATATTCTAATGAGAATATTTTGTTGATTCGCGAAATCGTAATAGGACGATTGGAAACAAAGCAGAGGACTAGAGGTTAACGCACCGGCCTGTGTAAAGTAACAGTTACTGAGGTGACTGTGGGGACGAGAGGTTAACGCACGGCTGTGTAAGTACGTTACTGAGTGACTGTGGACGACGAGGTTAACGCACCGGCCTGTGTAAAGTAACAGTTACTGGGGTGACTGTGGGGACGAGAGGTTAACGCACCGGCCTGTGTAAAGTAACAGTTACTGAGGTGACTGTGGGGACGAGAGGTTAACGCACCGGCCTGTGTAAAGTAACAGTTACTGGGGTGACTGTGGGGACGAGAGGTTAACGCACCGGCCTGTGTAAAGTAACAGTTACTGGGTGACTGTGGGGACGAGAGGTTAACGCACCGGCCTGTGTAAAGTAACAGTTACTGGGGTGACTGTGGGGACGAGAGGTTAACGCACCGGCCTGTGTAAAGTAACAGTTACTGGGTGACTGTGGGGACGAGAGGTTAACGCACCGGCCTGTGTAAAGTAACAGTTACTGAGGTGACTGTGGGGACGAGAGGTTAACGCACCGGCCTGTGTAAAGTAACAGTTACTGGGTGACTGTGGGGACGAGAGGTTAACGCACCGGCTGTGTAAAGTAACAGTTACTGAGGTGACTGTGGGGACGAGAGGTTAACGCACCGGCCTGTGTAAAGTAACAGTTACTGAGGTGACTGTGGGGACGAGAGGTTAACGCACCGGCCTGTGTAAAGTAACAGTTACTGGGTAACTGTGGGGACGATAGGTTAACGCACCGGCCGTGTAAAGTAACAGTTACTGGGGTGACTGTGGGGACGAGAGGTTAACGCACCGGCCTGTGTAAAGTAACAGTTACTGGGGTGACTGTGGGGACGAGAGGTTAACGCACCGGCCTGTGTAAAGTAACAGTTACTGGGGTAACTGTGGGGACTATAGGTTAACGCACCGGCCTGTGTAAAGTAACAGTGACTGGGGTGACTGTGGGGACGAGAGGTTAACGCACCGGCATGTGTAAAGTAACAGTTACTGAGGTGACTGTGGGGACGAGAGGTTAACGCACCGGCCTGTGTAAAGTAACAGTGACTGGGGTGATTGTGGGGACGAGAGGTTAACGCACCGGCCTGTGTAAAGTAACAGTGACTGGGGTGACTGTGGGGACGAGAGGTTAACGCACCGGCCTGTGTAAAGTAACAGTTACTGGGGTGACTGTGGGGACGAGAGGTTAACGCACCGGCCTGTGTAAAGTAACAGTTACTGAGGTGACTGTGGGGACGAGAGGTTAACGCACCGGCCTGTGTAAAGTAACAGTTACTGAGGTGACTGTGGGGACGAGAGGTTAACGCACCGGCCTGTGTAAAGTAACAGTTACTGGGGTGACTGTGGGGACGAGAGGTTAGCGCACCGGCCTGTGTAAAGTAACAGTTACTGAGGTGACTGTGGGGACGAGAGGTTAACGCACCGGCCTGTGTAAAGTAACAGTTACTGGGGTGACTGTGGGGACGAGAGGTTAACGCACCGGCCTGTGTAAAGTAACAGTTACTGGGGTGACTGCTGGGGTAACGATAGGTTTAACGCACCGGCCTGTGTAAAGTACAGTTACTGGTGACAGGGGACAGAAGGTTAACGCAACCGCTGTGTAAAGTACAGTGACTCGGGTTGATGTGGAGACAGAGGTTAGCGCACGCTGTTAAATACACAAGATTACTCGGTACTGTGGGGACGGAGTTAACGCACCGGCTGTGTAATGTAACAGTTTCTGGTTGATTGGACGAGATTTAGCGCACGCAGTGTAAATAACATTTACTGAGGAGACTGTTGGAGAGAGGTTAACGCACGCCTGTTGAAAGTAACATACTGAGATGAAGTGGTGACGAAGTTAACGCACGGCCTGTGTAAAGTAACATTACGGTGACTGGAGACGAAGTAACGCACCGCTGTAAAGTACAGATAACGGGGGACGTGGACAGAGTAACGCACCGCCTGGAAGAACAGTGATGGGTGACTGACGGAAGAGGCTTACGCCCGGCCTGTGTAATAATCATTACTGGTGACTGTGGACAGAGGTTAACGCACCGGCCTGTGTAAAGTAACAGTTACTGGGGTGACTGTGGGGACGAGAGGTTAACGCACCGGCCTGTGTAAAGTAACAGTTACTGGGGTGACTGTGGGGACGAGAGGTTAACGCACCGGCCTGTGTAAAGTAACAGTGACTGGGGTGACCGCGGGGCTCAACACTATTGTTTCACTACCCACACCCTTCAAGACTATGCTTGACACGGGAAGAAAGGGTGAAATGTTGAGAAACGTAGTCCAGTACACGTTGTGTTCCAGCACAGGTAGTGTTAGTCTCGTTACAACTACACAAAGATTCTCTCAGTTGACTCATAGACCGGACAATTTCGTTTTTTATTCTCTTTCCCTAAAGTGAAAAATTTATAAGAAAATTTTAGAAGAGACTTTGAAAAAATGAAAAAAGTGTTAACATTATATAAAGTACTGATTTAAACCCAACTGAACAAGAACAAAACCAAAGTCATAATAACAGGAAAAGATCAGAGAGCAAGTGTTGGGCTGACGGTAGAGGCCATTACAGTTCCCTCACCCTGTGTATAAATCCTCTCACTCCATATAAACAACGTGTGTTTAAAACAACCAGCCGCGGAATTTTTTTTAATGGAGTATTCATGGCCTCTGTTATTAATGATAATAATGAGAACGAAGGAACACTGCAGAAGGCCTACTGGCCCATGTGAGGCAGGTCCAAGTCTCCTACCGGCTTAAGCCAATGCACCCAACCTAGTCAGGTCAGGTCACATTGACTTAATAATCTTTATTTCTACAAGTACACGATGCAACTTACACAGACCATAGCTGACATCAATGACATACTACTATATAGAAAGTCCCTTGTTATGCAGAGCATTTCGGGCAAATTAGGTGAATTTTGTCCCCAGGATGCGACCCACACCAGTCGACTAACACCTAGTTACCTATTTTACTGCTGGATGGACAGCAGGTGTCTTAAGGAAACACATTCTCATTTTTCCACCCGTTCTGGAGATCAAACCACGGACCTCAGTGTGTGAACTGAGTGCGCTACCAATCGAGCTACGAGACACAATGGAATATTTGTAAGAAATCCTTCCCTAACACCAGCCATGACAGTATTTCCTCTGTCAGATTCACTGATATGAAGTCAGAATTTTTAACACTAAACTCATTTGATAATACAGTTGTAGAGTATACTGATAGTATGTTGATAATACAATGCAAGTTATGGTATTTTATTCTGAAGATGTTTCGCCCACCAGAGGCGAAACATCTTCACACTACAATGCCACAACTAGCACTGTGTCTGTTGAAACTGAACCCATTTCTAGTTAATCGTCGTAACACAGGCACGAGAAATTTAGCTAAGTTCAACCTGAACGTTCAAGGGGCGCTATGAATGGAACTCTTTAATGTATATCGTAGGAAACTAAAAATGGAACGTATTGGAACCCCTTCTTAATATAGTACGCCTTGGGAAGCTAAAATTGGAACGTATTGGAACCCCTTCTTAATATAGTACGTCTTGGGGAGCTAAGAATGGAACGTATTGGAACCCCTTCTTAATATAGTACGTCTTGGGAAGCTAAAAATGGAACGTATTGGAACCCCTTCTTAATATAGTACGTCATGGGGAGCTAAAAATGGAACGTATTGGAACCCCTTCTTAATATAGTACGTCTTGGGAAGCTAAAAATGGAACGTATTGGAACCCCTTCTTAATATAGTACGTCTTGGGAAGCTAAAAATGGAACGTATTGGAACCCCTTCTTAATATAGTACGTCTTGGGAAGCTAAAAATGGAACGTATTGGAACCCCTTCTTAATATAGTACGTCTTGGGTATTCAATACACTAATTTAATTATCTGCCGGAAATAACATCCAACAATTCTTTCGTCTCTGGAAATGTCTCATCTTTTCCTATATAACAAATAACAACATTTATGTTTCTCAACCATTTATGCCAGTATACTTTTTTAAGATATAAAAAGGGTAGTAATAACCTATAAAATTCAAAATAATTATATGTCGTGCCGAATAGGTAAAACTTGGGATTTTTGCTTAAATAGCAACGCTCTTCTGCCGAATAAGACAAGCGAAAATTTGTGTATGCGATAATTTCACAAAAATCATTCTGAACCTAACGAAAACATGTATTTCATTGTGTTTGTTTATTAAATTATTGTAAACAAATCTAATTATTTGGTTAGATTAGGCTGAATTTAATTGTGCTTGTTATAATAAGGTTAGGTAAGTTTTCTAAGGTTCTTTTGGTACAAAATTATTAATTTTTACATACCTGGAGTTTACCTGGAGAGAGTTCCGGGGGTCAACGCCCCCGCGGCCCGGTCTGTGACCAGGCCTCCTTAGGTCAGTGTCCCAGGATGCGACCCACACCAGTCGACTAACACCCAGGTACCCATTTTACTGATGGGGAACATAGACAACAGGTGGAAAGAAACACGTCCAATGTTTCTACTCTGGCTGGGAATCGAACCCAGGCCCTCGCCGTGTGAAGCGAGAGCGTTAACCACCAGGCCACCAGAGCCCTCAACACAAATGAAAAATAACTTTAAACGTTTTAGAGAAAATTTTAGAAAGGACTTAATTTTAAATGATTTCTTGCTAATTGACCAATTTTACCTATTCGGCATAACATATATATAATGCATAGCTCCTGACGACGCACGAGAATGCGAAAAATCTTGAGCTAAGGATTCCCATCCCCATGTAGCTTGTTCTGCATATAACCTATGTAATCTCGTACCCTTCAAGGAAGGGGTAGCCAGAGGAAGGGCTCTTGATCTAAGGAATTGGAATCATTATCCCCTTTCTTACATCAAACTTAATTGCCTCCAATTCCCCTGATGATAATTATAATAATTGTGACCCCCAATAATACCTCGCTAAAGCTCCACAGGGTCTTCAGACCGCTTGTTTAGGTCGTATAAGCTGAAAGTGACTAGTGGTCATTGGCTGACCTCATCAGGCATCTTAAGTCTCCTTACACGACCCTCTTGTTGAGGTCGCATAAGGAGACTTAAGATGCCAGAGGAGCTTCAAGTTCCATTCAAAGTTACCAGAGACCCCAGTGGAGCTCTAGATCTATAGTGAGCTCATATAATGAGACTTAAGAACCCAGAGAAGCTCCTGTGAGTGCATACAAGACCCCTGACACGGCCTCCGGCATCGGCAGGCTGGGAAAGGCAGTGCTGGGGTGGAAAACAAGAGACCTGAGACAGCGGCGCCTCTTTAATAAAATCAATGAGAAGTGCTGGGCCACCGCGACGATGCAACCCTGTTGACTCTCCCCTACTCTTTGAAATTCTCCTGTTACTGTTGACGCAGAGACTCCTGTTGGCGCAGAGAGACTTCTGTTGTTGCTCTTGCTGGAGAACTTCGAGCTGTGGCTGGAGATCATTCTGATTGCCCCTCAGGTGCCTCTGATGGGCTGTGTTCGCCAGAGATTGTCACTGTTGGAGATTCCGAATTTTATCGAAGCGCATTCTTCGTACTAGACACTTTATTTTTTGATGATAAATTACTGGAACAGTGCCAGCTGCTATATTAACAGTGCCAGCTGCTATATTAACAGTGCCAGCTGCTATATTAACAGTGCCAGATGGAATAATAGTACCAACTGTTATATTAACAGTGCCAACGCGTATAATAACGATACCAACTGTTATATTAACAGCGCCAGCTGCAGTATTAACAGTGCCAGCTTCTATCTTTACAGTGTCAGCTGTTATATTAACAGTGCCAGCTGCTAAGTATCAGCTGTTATATTAACAGTGCCTGCCGCTATTTTAACAGTGCGCTATATTAACAGTACAGCTGTGAACAGTGTCAGCTGTTAATTAACAATGCCAGCTGCTATATTAACAGTGACAGCTGCTATATTAACAGCACCAGCTGTGAACAGTGTCAGCTGTTATATTAACAGTACCAGCTGCTATATTAACAGTGCCAGCTGCTATATTAACAGTACCAGCTGTTAACAGTGTCAGCTGCTATATTAACAGTACCAGCTGTGAACAGTGTCAGCTGTTATATTAACAGTGCCAGCTGCTATATTAACAGTACCAGCTGTGAACAGTGTCACCTGTTATATTAACAGTGTCAGCTGTTATATTAACAGTGCCAGCTTCTATATTAACAGTGCCAGCTGCTGTATTAACAGTGCCTGCTGCTATTTTAACAGTGCCAGATAGTATATTAACAGTACCAGCTGTTAACAGTGTCATCTGTTATATTAACAGTGTCAGCTGTTATATTAACAGTACCAGCTGTCATATTAACAGTGCCAGCTGTTATATTAACAGTACCAGCTACTATATTAACAGTGCCAGCTGCTATATTAACAGTGCCAGCTGCTATATTAACAGTGCCAGCTGTTATATTAAGTGCCAGCTGCTATATTAACAGTGCCAGCTGCTATATTAACAGTGCCAGTTGCTATGTTAACAGTGCCAGTTGCTATATTAACAGTGCCAGTTACTATATTAACAGTTCCAGCTGCTATATTAACAGTTCCAGCTGCTATATTAACAGTTCTAGCTGCTATATTAACAGTGCCAGCTGCTATATTAACAGTACCAGCTGCTGTATTAACAGTACCAGCTGCTATATTAACAGTACCAGCTGCTATATTAACAGTACCAGCTGCTATATTAACAGTGCCAACTGCTATATTAACAGTGCAGCTGCTGTATTAACAGTGCCAGCTGCTGTATTAACAGTACCAACTGCTATATTAACAGTGCCAGCTGCTATATTAACAGTGCCAGCTGCTGTATTAACAGTGCCAGCTGCTATATTAACAGTGCTAGCTGCTATATCAATATAGTCAGCTGATGTCTCAGATTAATTGTGGGTTTAACTTTTATTGCAGTTAATTCTTTCCGTGTATTAGCTGGAGAATGGCTCTTCTAATCGGTTTTAAACCTCAAAAGCTGGTGAATCTTACTTAAAACAAAGTTTGAATTGGTTTTAACTTTATGTAGGTGGTAATCTGCCATTTTTTTATGAAATTTGGGAAAAGTAAATACTTTTTTACATGTGATAGCTTACGAATGCATCAGCCGATTGGCTTCAACCCTTCAGTGCTGATAACTTGATAATGCAACTTCAGAGCGGGTTAAACTTCAAGTGCTGGCGGTGTGTTTTGGGATACTGATCTATATGAGGTGACTATAGAATGACTTTTCAGATTGGGTTTAAACTTTCAGTTCTGGTGTGAGTCTTAGTGGGAAAGATTAGAATTAGTTTTTGTCAGTTTGTGTCCTAATTTGCCATTTTTATTGGAGAAATTTCAATGTTAGTTTCTATGTGATGACTTGTGGATGCCTCTTCTAATTGTTTTCAGATCAACACTAATACTGAACTCTGTTACATGTTTATGCCACACTCTGCACTATTCCAGTCGCGTGAATTGAAGTACAGGGAACTGGGTTATGCAACACAGGGATACTGTACCTCAGTCATTGAGGTTGAGATGACTGGGGTTATGCAACACAGGGATACCTTTCTAGGATCACTGAGGTAGAGATGATTGGGGTTATGCAACACAGGGATACCTTTCTAGGATCACTGAGGTAGAGATGACTGGGGTTATGCAACACAGGGATACGTTTCTAGGATCACTGAGGTAGAGATGACTGGGGTTATGCAACACAGGGATACCTTTCTAGGATCACTGAGGTAGAGATGACTGGGGGTTATGCAACACAGGGATACCTTTCTAGGATCACTGAGGTAGAGATGACTGGGGGTTATGCAACAAAGGGATACATTTCTAGGATCACTGAGGTAGAGATGACTGGGGTTATGCAACACAGGAATACCTTTCTAGGATCACTGAGGTAGAGATGACTGGGGGTTATGCAACACAGGGATACATTTCTAGGATCGTACAGCGGCTGAAATAAATCCAGTTTACTTGGAACTCATGCAGTATACTCAAACAACACATCCCGTACTTCTCCCTTAATCCCACAGTGCATTAGTGTTTGCAATAAAGCTAACAGAATTCTTGGCTTCATATCAAGAAGTATAAATAATAGAAGTCCTCAGGTTGTTCAACTCTATACATCCTTGGTTAGGCCTCATTTATATTATGCTGCACAGTTCTGGTCACCGTATTACAGAATGGATATAAATGCTCTGCAAAACGTACAGAGGAGGATGACAAAGTTGATCCCATGTATCAGAAATCTTCCCTATGAGGATAAACTGAGGCCCTGAATCTGCACTCTCTAGAAAGGCGTAGAATTAGGGGCGATATGATTGAGGTGTATAAATGGAAAACAGGAATAAATAAAGGGATGTAAATAGCGTGATAAAAATATGTAGCCTAGACAGGACTCGCAGCAATGGTTTTAAGTTGAAAAAAATCAGATTCAGGAAGGATATAGGAAAGTACTGGTTTGGTAATAGAGTTGTAGATGAGTGGAACAAACTCTCGAGTACCGTCATAGAAGCTAAGACGTTGTGTAGTTTTAAAAATAGGTTGGATAAATACATGAGTGGGTGTGGGTGGATGTGAGTTGAATCTGACTAGGTTGTGCTACTAGGTCTGGTGCCGTGCTCCTTCCTTAAGTGAATGTGACCTGACCTGACTAGGTTAGGTCACACACCCGGTAGGACTTGGACCTGCCTCGCATGGGCCATTAGGTCTGCTGCAGTGTTCCTTCTTTCTTATGTTCTTATCCAACCCAAGTGATTCCACAAAGGCAAATAAACACACACACACACACACACACACACACACACACACAACCACGGCTTCACCCCACACAATTACACACATGGATGCCCACACACACATGATTGGCCAGATGTGCACACACGGATGCACACATACACACATGGACTCACATGGTCATGTTAGCTACCATCGACCTTAATACAGGATGGGGATGCTGCACATATTACGGCTCCTCTTCTGTATGGTGTTCGATTCTGTAATAATGGCTGGATGAGCACTGTTAATTATCATTTTGGTGAGAATTGTGGTGATGGTTGTGGTCCTGATATTTTTGTTGTTATCTGATGATTGTGTGTGTGTGTGTGTGTGTGTGTGTGTGTGTGTGTGTGTGTGTGTGTGTGTGTGTGTGTGTGTGGTGTCTGTCTGTCTGTGTCTGTCTGAAGTGAGGACCCCATAAAGTTAGTGTAGCTTAAGAGGTGGGGGCCAAGAGATTGGAATCGACCTAAGCAAACATAACTAAATGAGTACACACACACAAATACACACACACACATACACACACACACATCACACACACACACACACACACACACACACACACACACACACACACCACACAACACACACACACACACACACACACACCTAAGCTCAACTGGCAATATAATTTTAACCAAAAATTATGTATATCTTTTCATGCCCTCAGTCTCTTATCGTGTATCAGTCTCGTTCCAGTTTCTTCGCTGTTTCATTAGCCTCTTCGTGCTGACACTGCACAGAGATGCCTTTCTAAATTCCTATATTTTTCTAAATGTTGAGGGTTTGGCAACAGAAGAAAAAAAAATTCCAGCAGTAATATCGTCAATAATTAATTTTTCACTGGTGGGATCTACTTTAAATTCGCGTTAACGTCGTATCGTTACGCGAATTTATTCCTCCAGATCTGATAGCAATCGAAATTGTCGTCTGTACTGGAGGAAATATTTGAGTTTTTTGCTTGTCACATCACCTCTGTCATATTACCGTGATGTGTAATGACTAGTCGTGTTTTTCGGGGGTCGAGACGTATTGAATATGCAGCACCAGACTGCTGCATAAACTCACCCGCATTCCTTCCATCAGAGGACCTACACCCTTTCCCCTTCCTTCCCCCCTTCCTTCTCCCTTCATTCCCCCTTCATTCTCCGTCCCGCTTTCCAATTCTCTTCTGCCCCCTTCACTGTGTTATCTTCTCATTACTCGTAATGCAGGAGCATTACGAGTCCACAAAGGTGTCCTTGTGAACAGATAGTGGCTTCGATGGCTAGAAAAGACAAATTCAGTCGAAACGTTCACTTGCACAATGTTTTGCCCTTTATTATCTATATCAGGTGAATCACTGTACAGATAAAGGTCTTCACTGAATTTCTTTCTGTCACCGTCAAGAGAAAAATTGATAAGGTCCTCAAATCACTTCCTCGCCAGCAGGGTTGTGGTTCGTACATAGGGCTGCGTGTGGCCAGCCTGGTTAATTAAGGCCTTGATCCGCCAGGAGGCCTAGTCTGGGACTTGGCCGCGGGGGGCATTGACCTCTTCCCCTGCTTGGAAGCATCCTTCAGGTATTCTGCCAGCGTCTTCATGTTGAGCTGCGAGATGTCCTTAGCTTCCCTCAGATGCTCCAATTATAAAGCGTAAAGGTCCTCTCATTTTACAATTGTCAGGGTTTCACGGAAATGGATATCTCCAGAAGTACTATGCCAGGTCTTCAGGGAAGTGGATATCTCCAGAAGTACCGGGTACACAAAGAACCAGGGATCTCGTAAGTACCATGCCAGGTCGTCTGGTCCATAGGGTCACCAGCTGTTCCGTCCTTCAGGTACACAGATCTTTGAGTTTCCAGATGGTTGTCGCCAAATTCCGCAGATCCTTGAGTCTCTTCTACTAGACATTCTTAAGTGTTCGGTACCACAGAGACTTAGAATTGCATCTTAATGGTTTTCAGATCCGCTCCACTGGTTTCTCAGTAACAAGACGGTCTCTCTTTGTTTTTGTATCAGACCAAAGGGTCTTTCAACCTTCTCCTATAAAGACTCATCATCTTCAAAACTCCTCGCTCACCTCGTTTTTTCGTTTGTATACGGTTTCACCTTCCGGTTTCTGGTTCACGCAGCTTGGCAGACTGCAAGAACCTGAGGTCACTTGGTAAGTCATTTTCAATGTTTATCTTTTAAACTGTTGCGTTGGCAGTCTTGGCGTAATCGTATGCAGATCCATTCTTTCCGGATGAGTGCCCCTTTTCCCCCTCCCCTTTGCCCCCTCTTCCCTTCATCCTTTGCCCCGGGAACTCAAGAAAACGGGACTTGGAGGGGAACAATTATTGTGATAATACATGCAGAAATTTGCTTCGGAAGAAGAAGATAAACTTGAAGAGGCGGTGTAAAGGTCTAGTGATCACCAGGACCACGCCCCTCACACCATGCTTTGGACTCCCACCACCACTAGCACCACTGCCATTAGCACCACCGACTCTCACCACTGCCATCGCCACCATTTTCTTGTTAAACTCTCCATGACCAAATTACACTGGCGCGCCTCTGCACGCTGTTATCACGATGATGTTTTTGTGATGTTAGCAACACAATGTTGGCTTTCTCTCGTTGTATGATGTCAACACAAGGACCGCAGCATCACTATCAACACAAGGACCCCAGCATCATTATCAACACAAAGACCCCAGCATCACTACCAGCTATCAACACAAGGACCCCAGCATCACTACCAACTATCAACACAATGACCCCAGCATCACTATGATCTATCAACACAATGACCCCAGCATCACTATGAACTATCAACACAATGACCTCAGCATCACTACCAACTATCAACACAAAGACCTCAGCATCACTACCAACTATCAACACAAGGACGTCAGCATCACTACCAACTATCACCACAAGGACCCCAGCATCACTACCAACTATCCCACAAGGACCAACATCACCTATCAACTTACAACACAAGGACCTCAGTATCACTACCAACTATCAACACAATGACCTCAGCATCACTATCAACTATCAACACAAGGACCTCAGTATCACTACCAACTATCAACACAAGGACGTCAGCATCACTATGAACTATCAACACGATGACCCCAGCATCACTATGAACTATCAGCACAAGGACCCCAGCATCACTATGAACTATCAGCACAAGGACCCCAGCATCACAATGAACTATCAGCACAAGGACCCCAGCATCACTACCAACTATCAACACAAGGACCCCAGCATCATTACCAACTATCAACACAATGACCCCAGCATCACTATGATCTATCAACACAATGACCCCAGCATCACTATGAACTATCAACACAATGACCCTAGCATCACTACCAACTATCAACACAAGGACGTCAGCATCACTACCAACTATCACCACAAGGACCCCAGCATCACTATCAACTATCAACACAAGGACCTCAGCATCACTACCAACTATCAACACAAGGACGTCAGCATCACTATGAACTATCAACACGATGACCCCAGCATCACTACCAACTATCAACACATGGACACAAGGACCCAAGCATCGCTATCAACACAATGACCCTAGCATCACTATCAACACAATGACCCCAGCATCACTATTAACACAATGACCCCAGCATCACTACCAACTATCAGCACAAGGACCCCAGCATCACTATCAACACATGACCCCAGCATCACTATCAACTATCTATACAATGACCCCAGCATCACTATGAACTATCAACACATGACCCCAGCATCACTATCAACTATCTATACAATGACCCCAGCATCAACTATGAACCTATCAACAATGACCCCAGCATCACTACAACTATCTATACAATGACCCCAGCATCACTATGAACTATCAACACATGACCCCAGCATCACTATCAACTATCTACACAATGACCCCAGCATCACTATGAACTATCAACACGATGACCCCAGCATCACTACCAACTATCAACACATGGACACAAGGACCCAAGCATCACTATCAACACAATGACCCCAGCATCACTAACAACTATCAACACAATGACCCCAGTATCACTACCAACTATAAGCGCATGACCCCAGCATCACTATCTACACAATGACCCCAGCATCACTATGAACTATCAACACAATGACCCCAGCATCACTATCAACACAAGGACCCCAGCATCACTAACAACTATCAACACAATGACCCCAGCATCACTGCCAACTATCAACACTAGGACCCCAGCATCACTACCAACTATCAACACAATGACCCCAGCATCACTATCAACTATCTACACAATGACCCCAGCATCACTGCCAACTATCAACACTAGGACCCCAGCATCACAAACCAACAATCAACACAATGACCCCAGCATCACTATCAACTATCAACACAAGGACCCAGCATCACTACCAGCTAACAACACAATGACCCCAGCATCACTATCAACTATCTACACAATGACCCCAGCATCACTATCAACACAAGGACCCCAGCATCACTAACAACAAACAACAAAAATGACCCCACATCACTGCCAACTATCAACACTGGGGACCCCAGCATCACTACCAACTACAACACAATGACCCCAGCATCACATCAACTATCTACACAATGCCCCCAGCATCACTATCAACACAAGGACCCCAGCATCACTAACAACTATAAACAACAAAGGGACCCCAGCATCACTGCCAACTATCAACACTAGGACCCCAGCATCACTACCAACTATCAACACAATGACCCCAGCATCACTATCAACTATCTACACAATGACCCCAGCATCACTATCAACACAAGGACCCCAGCATCACTAACAACTATCAACACAATGACCCCAGCATCACTGCCAACTATCAACACTAGGACCCCAGCATCTCTACCAGCTGTCAACACAAGGACGACAGCATCACTACCAGCTATGAACACAAGGACGTCAGCATCACTACCAGCTATGAACACAAGGACGTCAGCATCACTGCCAACTATCAACACAAGGACTTCAGCATCACTACCAACTATCAACACAAGGACGTCAGCATCACACCAGCTATCAACAAAAGGGACGTCAGCATCACTCCCAAACTATAAACACAAGGACGTCAGCATCACTACCAACTATCAACACAAGGACTTCAGCATCACTACCAACTATCAACACAAGGACGTCAGCATCACTGCCAACTATCAACACAAGGACTTCAGCATCACTACCAACTATCAACACAAGGACGTCAGCATCACTACCAGCTATGAACACAAGGACGTCAGCATCACTACCAACTATCAACACAAGGACGTCAGCATCACTACCAACTATAAGCACAAGACCCCAGCATCACTACCAACTATCAACACAATGACCCCAGCATCACTGCCAACTATCAACACAAGGACCCCAGCATCACTGCCAACTATCAACACAATGACCCCAGCATCACTATGAACTATCAACACAAGGAACCCAGCGTCACTATCAGCTATCAACACAGTGACCCCAGCATCACTGCCAACTATCAACACAAGGACCCCAGCATCACTATGAACTATCTACACAAGGACCCCAGCATCACTACCAACTATCAACACAATGACCCCAGCATCACTCCCAACTATCAACACAGTGACCTCAGCATCACTATCAGCTATCAACACAAGGACCCCAGCATCACTATCAACTATCAACACAATGACCCCAGCATCACTACCAACTATCAACACAAGGACCCCAGCATCACTACCAACTATCAACACAATGACCCCAGCATCACTACCAACTATCAACACAAGGACCCCAGCATCACTATGAACTATCTACACAAGGACCCCAGCATCACTGTCATCTCGCAATGTATATACCCTGCCTTCAGTATTATCGGCCAAGAAAGAGCTTTCTGTCCGGGTATTTGACAGGCTTGTCCAGACAAAATTATTTTGACCAAAAATATGAGAGACAAACCCTGATAAATTTTTAAGATGCAATCAATTTAATACTCAGGAGATGAGGATTATTATTATTATTATTAAATTATTATATTATTTATTATTGGGGTTGGAGTGGGAGGCAGTTAGGTTTGATCTGAGGAAAGGGAGGGTATGGGGAGGGAAGAACGCAGTCAGCTGTCTGTTTCCACGACCAGATTTAATCTTCCTTTCACCACTGTCTCTTTATTTTCCTCTCTTTACCCTGCCTCATCTCTGTCCTTCTTACCTAATTCCTTCCTATTTTTCTGTTGCCTCACCATCTCATTCCTCTCCCTCCCTCCTATCATATTTTTTCCCCCCTCGCACCATTTCTATCCCATGTACACACTAATGCTTCTCCTGCCTCATTCTATGTGGCGTGTCACTCCCTCCTCTACCCCCAGCCTAGGCCGCGTTCCCACGCTCCGCCTCCCCGCTAGGCAGCCTCGCTTCTGAAATTCCAAGTCTGGTTGACCACTGACCTGGCCGCACCATCAATCTGTTAAGAGTGATGAGTGCTTCGACTCCCATGACTCTTCTCTTATCTTCCTTTCTCAGCCTGTGTATGGTATAGCCACCAGGTGTGTGTGTGTGTGTGTGTGTGTGTGTGTGTGTGTGTGTGTGTACTCACCTAGTTGTGGTTGCAGGGGTCGATTCACAGCTCCTGGCCCCTGCCTCTTCACTGGTCGCTACTAGGTCACTCTTCCTGTTCCATGAGCTTTATCATACCTCTTCTTTAAGCTATGTATGGATCCTGCCTCCACTACATCACTTCCCAGACTATGTCGTGTGGGGTTCGGTAAGGAGATAAGAGGGTTGAAGGTAGACACACTTGTTGGATGGTAACGATATATATATTGTCAGACTGTGGTAATGGGAGATAGAGGGAGCCCAGCCTGCCGTGTCCTGCCCTCTTCTATGCCTATGCGTCGACTGAGGCCGAGGTAGCTCGTCTCACTCGCTCGCTGCATCCCGTGGCATCATACAGTCACAGGCCTAAGGGATCTTCTATATAAACACATGGATGGTACTATAATGCTCATCTAATCTATGCATACAACACATGTAAAGGAGGATCAGCAACTATGCTGACAGCTCGGTCATGTTATGTATGTCGTCCCGACATACACTACTATGCTATAGGCTGAACAGGCAGGTGGTTCTGGGCTGATTCTATACAATAACAAATTCATATATAACTTAGAACTAATGGATGGTATCATAATGGATATTAACAAAATGAGTTTTACGTAATGGGTGTTAACGTAATCACTTAACGTAATGAGTTTTAATGTAATGCATTACAAACTATAAGAACAAATCATGGTACAATATGGGATGGAATTGATCGATCGATCTGTATTCATGCACTCTACGGATTCTGAGGAAATAAATATATATATATATATACAAGGTGAAATTAACAGCAAAGGCATCTGGTGCACTCAGATCATTACTGTCAAATTCTCAGAATACGGAGGGAACGTGAATATGAAAAAAAACAATTCTGAAAAACTGATCAGCTAATAACAAGACACACAGTCAACAATTTCATTCATCTCGGACATCTAATTATACAGGCTGTTTACATCTAAACCCAATTCTGCGAGGGTGAGGTTTACGTATGCAGAATGGTTATCATCTCTGGGAGGATCGAATTCCTCTGCAATGGCTAACACATGCCTTGACTGAGGACAGTCTGAACGAGTATCTACAAAAGATACAGCTACATTCACTAGTGACTGTGGAATTACTAACTCTTCTGCTAGGAGTACTCACTGTAAGCAAGGAAACTCACACAAGAAAATACTCAACTGAATAAACAACACTTTGAAAATCAAGAGAACTTGTAATTTACTCAAATCTAATTTGCTCAACTTTACTTGAAATTGAATGAATGGCACAGTGAGTTGTCTTTACTCTCAATGCAATAGGGAAATTCAACAATAAAATGATGAAGCAATCAAAAAATGTTACATTAGACTCAATAAAGCTTGTGCAAAATTAAAACAAACTGGGAAACAATTCACTGAAATAAAATAAAATGGCACAAAAAGAATAAAATATTATGCACAGAACAGAGCATAAGAAACTGCACTGAAATAAACTGTAGCAATATTGAAAATAACAATTGCTAATCAAGAGTACTGCACAACACTACTTAAAATTTCTGAAAGAAAAATTTTGAATGGCAACACAATGCTTGCACAAAAATTATTGCAAAATGAGTCAATGTGCAATAATAAAAAAAATATTACACACACAAGAAAATACAGTTTACAAAATTAAAAAAAAAATATAGCAAGGAATGAACTGAGGGAACACTTTAACTCTTAACTGCAGCTTAAGCAACACTTACTGAACAAGCAAAAGAACAATTTACTTTAAAAGAAGAACTTAAAAATTGCACTAAGAGTGAATTTGTTCAATGAAACATGAAAAATAATAGGTACAAAAACACAGAACAAAAAGGGTTTGAACACTTACAGTGATGCAGAACACAACACATCAATATAAACACAATACTAGAATTTTCTTGCTATGAAACTTGATGTGTGAAAAATTTGGAAAATAATTTCTTGCTTGCACAAAACAATGGCACTATTGTCTGTGGAGATAAGACAAATTAGACACTGGCTGAATGAAAGAATTAACACAAAAATGTTCAACACACAGAGAAAAAATGTAATAAACTGGCAAGACTACACAAATGCTGGGATAAAAATGTAACAGACAACACTGAGTTGTGATTCAGAATACAAGGTAATAAATTACTGAATTACTTCTCTGGAATACTGAAAACACAAGGTGATTCTGAAGTGTAAACACAAGTTCTATACTGCTTATATGTTGCACACACAACAAAAGAAAAACACTAAGGTACTTACTTCAAGTATATAAAAAAAAGAAACACAACACAACAAGCATAAAATAATAGCACGAAAATTAACATATGTATGGATCCTGCCTCCACTACATCACTTCCCGTGGAAGTTAGGAAGAAATACTTCCTAACTTCCATGTGATTCATCTGTGTCTTCAACTTCCAACTGTGACCTCTTGTTTCTGTGTCCCATATCTGAAACATCCTGTCTCTGTCCACCTTGGCAATTCCTCTCAGTATTTTATATGTTGTTATCATATCCTCCCTATCTCTCTTGTCCTCCAGTGTCGTCATGTTGATTTCCCTTAACCTCTCCTCGTTCCGGGACAAGTCTTGCTGCAAACCTTGCACTTTCTCTAGTTTTCTTACGTGTTTGGCTAGGTACGGGTTGCAAACTGGCGCTGCATACTCCAATATAGACCTAACGTACACAGTGTACAGGGTCCTGAATGATTCCTTATTGAGATGTCTGAATGCTGTGTGTTTGTGTGTGTGTGTGTGTGTGTGTGTGTGTGTGTGTGTGTGTGTGTGTGTGTGTGTGTGTGTGTGTGTGTGTGTGTGTGTGTGTGTGTGTGTGTGTGTATGTGTGTGTGTACGTACTCACCTAATTGTGGTTGCAGGGGTCGAGACTCAGCTCCTGGCCCCGCCTCTTCACTGATCGCTACTAGGTCCTCTCTCTGCTCCCTGAGCTTTGTCATACCTCGTCTTAAAGCTATGTATGGTTCCTGTGTGTGTGTGTGTGTGTGTTCTTACTTATTTGTGGTTGTGGGGTAGATTCACAGCTCCTGGCCCCACCTCTTGAATGGTCGTTACTAGGCCCACTCTCTCCCTGCTCCAAGAACTTTATCGTATCTCTTCTGAAAGCTATGTATGGATCCTGCCTCCATTACATCACTCTCCAGATTGTTCCACTTCCTGACAACTCTGTGATTGAAGAAATACTTTCTAAAATCCCCTATGACTCATTAGTCTTTTCAACTTCCAACCGTGATCCCTTGTTGCTGTGTCCCATCTCTGAAACACCCTCTCCCTATCCACATTGTCAATTCCTCTCAGTATTTTATATATCATCATGTCCTCCTATACCTACAAGCCCCTCCCAAGAAGCTCATCACTAGTAACCCTAGTGCCACTACTAGTAACCCTAGTGCCACTACTAGTAACCCTAGTGCCACTACTAGTAACCCTAGTGCCACTACCAGCAACACTAAGCTCCTTCGTATTATCGTATTTTCCGGCATATAAAGCGATGTTTCCAAGCAGTTGTGACCTGTTGTTAGTAACCACCACTACCACCACTACCACCACCACCACCACCACCACCACAACCACAACCACCACTACCACCACCACCACCACAACCACAACTACCACCACAACCACCACAACTACCACCACAACTACCACCACTACCACCACAACCACAACTACCACCACCACAACTTCCACAACTACCACCACCACCACAACTACCACCACCACCACAACTACCACCACCACCACAACTACCACCATGTCATGCCCCTATGGTTAACCTTCCTTTAATATTACATTGCGGTTATTTCCTTTAATAGCTAAATTGGAAATGAACGTCCTTGTATTATTAAGACTAATTCTTATTAACAATTATGATTTATGTAACATGGCCATGATAAGTTTAATTGGAGGTATAGTAACCTGCCTGCCGCCCGGTGTGCCGGTGTATGGTTAGCCGTGATGTTCGATGGTTATACCCCCCCCCCTTTCCCCCCCTTTATGTTCAACTACTCTACTGAGTGTTGGCGAGTCACGTCACGTGACCCACTTTACCTGTATGCTCAAGGTTGAGGGACGAGCAGTGAAGAAGTAGCAGCCAACGAGAACACTCCTGCTCGTCTCTGGTAACTGGCCAAGGTTTATTAGCCGGCCTGGACATATTCTGTTTTATTCTGACTGCTTCCAATTGGGAAACAAGACTTTATACATTAAAGTAATCTCCATTTATATATATGTTATATCTAGGATCTCCTCCTAATCCTCTGTTATGAAAGCCTTATATATATGTTGGATACTATAGAAGGAACATGCATTCTTAACTTATATACGATAATTCGTATATTATTTCTGGCTTTTGTTGTATTATGAATATACTTAATTAAAATTAGGCATTCCGGAGGATCACTATTATTACCCTAACCTCTCTGACCAAAATTGTTATGCTCTAAAAAGAAGGAAATAGTGGTTACAATACTTGGAGTGTAACAACCACCACCACAACTACCACCACCTCCACAACTACCACCACCACAACTACCACCACCACAACTACCACAACTACCACCAACCACAACTACCACCACAACTACCACCACCACAACCACCACCACAACTACCACCACCACAACCACCACCACTACCACCAACCACCACAACTACCACCACAACTACCACCACCACAAACTACCACCACCACTACCACATCCACCATCACTACCATCATCCACCACCACCAACACCAACACCACAATCACCCGCCATCAACCGCCATCATCACCAACACCACCAACACCACCATCACCACCAACATCACCACCACCATCACCATCACCATCATCCACCAACACCAACACCACCACCACCATCACCAACATCACCACACCATCACCAACATCACCACACCCCATCACCACCTAATCAACCACCACCATCACCACCACCAACAACAACACCATCACCACCACCAACAACAACAAACACCAATCACCACCACCATACCAATCAACACCAACCACCAACACCACACCCCACCACCATCAACACCAACACCACCACCACCACCACCATCAACACCACCACCACCACCATCAACAACCACCACCAACTCAACCAACACCACACCACCACCATCAACACCAACACCACCACCACACATCAACACCAACACCACCACCTAACCACCATCAACAACCAACACCACCACCACCACCACCATCAACACCCAACAACCACCACCACCACCACCCATCAACACCAACACCACCACCACACCACCATCAACACCAACACCACCACCAACACCATAAACACCACCATCAACACCAACAACAACCACACCACCACCACCACCACCATCCAACACCACCACCACCACCTCACACACACCACCACCACACCACCACCTCCAACATCACACCACCACCACCACCACCACCTCCAACAACACCACCACCAACACCCAACATCACCACCATCAACACCACCACACCACCACTCCCCACCACCACCACCACCACCACCACCACCACCTCCACCACACAACACCACCACACCACCACCACCTCCACCACCACCACCACCACCACCACCATCAACACCAACCACCACCAACCATCAACACCACCATCAACACCACCATCAACCACCACCATCAACACCACCACCATCAACACCACCACCACCATCAACACCACCACCACACACACACCATCAACACCACCATCAACACCACCATCAACACCATCATCAACACCACCATCAACCAACCACCACTCACCACCACCATCAACACCACCACCACCATCAACAACCACCAACACACCAAAATCAACACCACCAACACCAACACCACCACCACCACCACCACACACAACCACCACCACCACCACCATCAACACCAACACCAACCACCACCCATCAACACCAACACCCACAACAACCACCAACCACCACCACCAACCACCAACACCAACACCACCACCAAACCACCACCACCAACACACCACCACCAACACCACCACCACCAACACCACCACCACCATCAACACCACCAAACCACCAACACCACCACCACCACCAAACACCACCAACACCAACACCAACCACACCACACCACCACCACCCACCAACAACACCAACACCAACCCAACCAACCACCACCACCACCACCATCAACACCAACACCACCACCAACACCACCACCACCATCAACCACCACCACCACCAACACCACACCACCAACACCACCACCACCAACACCACCACCACCACCACCAACACCACCAACACCACACCAACACCAACAACACCACCAACACACCAACACCAACAACACCACCACACCAACACCACCACCACCAACCACCACCAACACCACACCACACAACACCAACACCAACACCACCACCACCCCACCACCACCAACAACACCACCACCAACACCACCAACACCAACACCACCAACACCACCACCACACCACCAACACCAACCAACACCAACACCATCACCACCACACCACCAACACCAACAACACCACACCACCAACACCACACCAACACCACCACCACCACCAACACCACCACACCACCACACCACCACCACACCATCACACCACCACCACCATCACCACCAACACCAACAACACCACCAACCAACACCACCAACACCAACACCACCACCAACACCACCACCACCACCACCATCACCACCACCACCACCACCACCACAACCACCAACACCAACTACCATCACCACCACCACCAACACCACCAACACCAAACCATCACCACCACCACCAACACCACCACCAACACCACCAACACCAACACCATCACCACCACCACCAACACCACCAACACCAACACCATCACACACCACCACCATCACCACCACCACCACCACCAACACCACCAACACCACACCATACACCACCACCACCAACAACACCAACACCAACACCATCACCACCACCACCATCACCACCACCACACACCACCCACCACCACCACACCACCACCATCACCACCACCACACCATCACCACCAACACCAACAACACACACCACCAACACCACCAACACCAACACCACCACCAACACCACCACCACCACCACCATCACCACCACCACCACACCACCACCACCAACACCAACACCATCACCACCACCACCAACACCACCAACACCAACACCATCACCACCACCACCAACACCACCAACACCAACACCATCACCACCACCACCATCACCACCACCACCACCACCACCACCATCACCACCATCACCACCACCACCATCACCACCACCACCACCACCACCACCACCACCACCACCACCACCACCATCACCACCACCACCACCACCACCAACACCAACACCATCACCACCACCACCACCAACACCAACACCATCACCACCACCACCACCAACACCAACACCACCACCACCACCAACACCACCAACACCAACACCATCACCACCACCACCAACACCACCAACACCAACACCATCACCACCACCACCACCACCAACACCACCAACACCACCACCATCACCACCACCACCACCAACACCATCACCACCACCACCACCAACACCACCAACACCAACACCATCACCACCACCACCACCAACACCAACACCACCATATATAAACTGTTACATGGAGGTGTGAAAGAGTTCTTTGCTGTGTTAGTGATGCTGATCTCATGTTCATTAATATAAATTATTTACAAGATGGGTGAGACATATATATACTCTGATTATAGTCACACATTATATATCAGAAATATAACTTCAGTGGCCTCGACACTAAGCTGTGTAATAACCAACACTAACAAATATATAATATACCCAAAACAAAACTTCATTATCTGCTGAAGTATAACACAAAGATTGCCCTTGACCCTGACCTTGAGCATATAAGACGCAGGCTGATTTTCCAAGACTTGTTGGGGGAGAAAAAAGTGCGTCTTATATGCCGACAAATATGGTAAGAAACCTTGGAAGTTTTAGGACAGAAAAAAAAAAGATAATTCCAGAGCATTTTCTTTTGCATTAACTTCTAGGGTCGGAGAGAATTTTTCAACCAGCATTAACAAGTGAACATCATAACTACAGCTCCGGTACCAGCTGTGTTTACCACTTTACTTCGCTCTGAATCGTCGAAATACGCAATAAAAAAAATAGCAGATGTTCTTAATAGTTTTTAATACTTTACGTATTTTTTTTTTAAATATATATATAAAATGTATAATTAAATCCAAGAGATTTGGTATTCTGACTGTTTTTAAATTAACACCAGAGTTGTGGTGACCAACAGTTCTGGCAGCATTGTGACTGACGAAATCGTAATAATACGATTGTAGACAAGCCACGGAACGGGTGGGGGTTAAACCCATGGAGAGTGAGTCGTATAACTCCATGCCTTAAGTTTCAGGACTCACTTGCCATGGGTTCAAATCCCACGTGTTCCGTGGTCTGAGAGCATTAAACTGGATCTCTAAGACCAGCCGCCTCCACACAGTAAGGTCGGCTAGTTTGTACGACTGATGATGGATAATGAGTCATGCGAAATAGCTGAGAGCTACTCAGTGTATGTGTCGTGCCGAATAGGTAAAACTTGCAATTTTGGCTTAAATAGCAACGCTCTTCTTGACGAACAAGGCAAGCTAAAATTTGTGTACCTGGAGGAGGTTACCTGGAGGTTATTCCGGGGATAAACGCCCCCGCGGCCCGGTCCATGACCAGGCCTCCCGGTGGATCAGGGCCTGATCAACCAGGCTGTTACTGCTGGCCGCACGCAGTCCAACGTACGAGCCACAGCCCGGCTGATCCGGCACTTGAAGGCAGCCAGGGATTTATTGGTAATTCCCTTAATGCTTGATGGGAGGCTGTTGAACAGTCTTGGGCCCCGGACACTTATGGTGTTTTCTCTTAGTGTACCAATGGCGCCCCTACTTTTAATTGGGGATATTTTGCATCGCCTGCCCAGTCTTTTACTTTCGTAGGGAGTGATTTCTGTGTGCAGATTCGGGACCATTCCTTCCAAGATTTACCAAGTGTAGATTATGATATATCTCTCCCTCCTGCGTTCCAGTGAGTACAAGTCAAGTGCTTCCAAGCGTTCCCAGTAGTTAAGGTGCTTGACAGAACTTATACGTGCAGTAAAGGATCTCTGTACACTCTCTAGATCTGCGATTTCACCTGCTTTGAATGGAGATGTTAATGTACAGCAGTATTCCAGCCTAGAGAGAACAAGTGATTTGAAAAGGATCATCATTGGCTTGGCATCTCTTGTTTTGAACGTTCTCATTATCCATCCTATCATTTTCTTTGCACGTGCGATCGTGGCACTGTTGTGATCCTTGAAAGTGAGATCCTCAGACATTACTACTCCCAGGTCCCTTACATTATTTTTCCGCTCTATTGTATGGCCAGAGTCAGTAGTATACTCTGTTCTAGTTATTATCTCCTCCAGTTTTCCATAACGGAGTAGTTGGAATTTGTCCTCATTGAACATCATATTGTTTACCGTTGCCCACTGGAAAACTTTGTTTATATCTTCTTGGAGGTTAACCGCGTCCTCAGCAGATGACAGCCTCATGCAGATCCTAGTATCATCCGCAAAGGATGATACGGTGCTGTGATGTATATCTCTGTCTATGTCTGATATGAGGATGAGGAATAAGATGGGGGTGAGTACTGTGCCTTGTGGAACAGAGCTCTTCACTATGGCAGCCTCCGATTTAACTCTGTTGACCACTTCTCTTTGTGTTCGATTTGTTAGGAAGTTGAAGATCCATCTCCCCACTTTCCCAGTTATTCCTTTAGCACGTATTTTATGGGCTATTACGCCATGATCACATTTGTCAAATGCTTTTGCAAAGTCTGTGTATATTACATCTGCATTCTGATTTTCTTCCAGTGCATCCAAGGCCATATCATAGTGATCCAGTAGTTGTGAGAGGCAGGAGTGACCTGCCCTGAACCCATGTTGCCCTGGATTGTGTAGATTTTGTGAATCCAGGTGATTTGCAATCCTGCTTCTTAGCAATCTTTCAAAGATTTTTATGATGTGGGACGTCAGAGCTATTGGTCTATAGTTCTTAGCTAATGCTTTGCTGCCACCTTTATGGAGTGGGGCTATATCCGTTGTTTTAAGTGACTGTGGAATTTTACCCATGTCCAAGCTCCTCCACAGTGCACTTAGGGCACGCGAGAGGGGTTTCTTGCAATAGTTTCGGAAAAATCATTCTGAATCTAACGAAAAAAATATTTTATTGTGTTTATTATTAAATTTTTGTAAATTTACGTAAAATATATTTAGTTAGATTAGGCTAGATTATATTGCGCTTGTTATAATAAGGTTAGGTAACTTTTCTAAAGTTCTTTTGGTACAAAATTGTTAATTTTTACCTTAACATAAATGAAGACTGATGGACTGAACACATCGACTTCCAGGCTGAGGGACTGATTACCTCAAATTACTCAACCTCATCTTCCACCCTTCATCTGTGCACCGGACTGAGGAAGCCACTTGTTGGCAAGACATTTCCACAATACAGATGCCCAGATGTCGCAGAGTCTTAATTCTTCACTACGTATAGTGGCCGAGATCGCATCTCAATGAATCCCATTCCACAGGATCTTAGTTGGACCCTAAGAGTTCAACATAGCATCTGTGGTATGCTCTCAGATTATGCCTGTAAATGCTCTCAGATTATGCCTGTAAATGCTCTCAGATTACGTCTCTAAATGCTCTCAGATTACGTCTGTAAATGCTCTCAGATTATGCCTGTAAATGCTCTCAGATTATGCCTGTAAATGCTCTCAGATTATGCTTGTAAATGCTCTCAAATATCCCTGTAAATGCTCTCAGATTATGCCTGTAAATGCTCTCGGATTATGCCTGTAAATGCTCTCAGATTATGCTTGTAAATGCTCTCAAATATCCCTGTAAATGCTCTCAGATTATGCCTGTAAATGCTCTCAGATTATGCCTGTAAATGCTCTCAGATTATGCTTGTAAATGCTCTCAAATATCCCTGTAAATGCTCTCAGATTATGCCTGTAAATGCTCTCAGATTATGCCTGTAAATGCTCTCAGATTATGCCTGTAAATGCTCTCAGATTATGCTTGTAAATGCTCTCAAATATCCCTGTAAATGCTCTCAGATTATGCCTGTAAATGCTCTCGGATTATGCCTGTAAATGCTCTCAGATTATGCCTGTAAATGCTCTCGGATTATGCCTGTAAATGCTCTCGGATTATGCCTGTAAATGCTCTTAGATTATGCCTGTAAATGCTCTCGGATTATGCCTGTAAATGCTCTCAGATTATGCTTGTAAATGCTCTCAAATATCCCTGTAAATGCTCTCAGATTATGCCTGTAAATGCTCTCAGATTATGCCTGTAAATGCTCTCAGATTATGCTTGTAAATGCTCTCAAATATCCCTGTAAATGCTCTCAGATTATGCCTGTAAATGCTCTCGGATTATGCCTGTAAATGCTCTCAGATTATGCCTGTAAATGCTCTCGGATTATGCCTGTAAATGCTCTCGGATTATGCCTGTAAATGCTCTCAGATTATGCCTGTAAATGCTCTCGGATTATGCCTGTAAATGCTCTCAGATTATGCCTGTAAATGCTCTCGGATTATGCCTGTAAATGCTCTCAGATTATGCCTGTAAATGCTCTCAGATTGTCTGTAAATGCTCAGATTATTGCTCGTGGAGGAGCAATAATCTGAGCATTTACTTAGTATTTACTTAGTATTTTCATTAATTAATAACAGCGACAACACATTTCCCTCAGTCTGTCAGCAACAGTTCCTGAAACAACAGCTGAAAGCTGACGTTTCTTACTAGGAAAACATACCACAGAACCATTTTTTGAGACGATGTTTCACCCCCTGCGAGCTTCATGAAGTGCTTGATGTTGAGACGTGCTTGATGAAGTGGGCGAAACATTGTATAAATAAAGTGTTCTTTGCTACGTGCCTTTCTGATCTTAGAAGTAAAGGTAGAAGCTGGAAAGGTAGTAGTAGCAGTAATAGTAGTAGTAGTGTTAATAGTAGTAGCAGTAGTAGTGTTAATAGTAGTAGCAGTAGTAGTGTTAATAGTAGTAGCAGTAGTAGTGTTAATAATAGTAGCAGTAGTAGTGTTAATAGTAGTAGCAGTAGTAGTGTTAATAGTAGTAGCAGTAGTAGTGTTAATAGTAGTAGCAGTAGTATTATTAGCAGCAGTAGTAATATTAGCAGCAGTAGTAATATTAGCAGCAGTAGTAATATTAGCAGCAGTAGTTATATTAGTAGCAGTAGTAATATTAGTAGCAGTAGTAATATTAGTAGCAGTAGTAATATTAGTAGCAGTAGTAATATTAGTAGCAGTAGTAATATTAGTAGCAGTAGTAATATTAGTAGCAGTAGTAATATTAGTAGCAGTAGTATTATTAGCAGCAGTAGTAATATTAGTAGCAGTAGTAATATTAGTAGCAGTAGTAATATTAGTAGCAGTAGTAGTGTTAATAGTAGCACTAGTATTATTAGCAGCAGTAGTAATATTAGCAGCAGTAGTAATATTAGCAGCAGTAGTAATATTAGTAGCAGTAGTAATATTAGTAGCAGTAGTAGTGTTAATAGTAGCACTAGTATTATTAGCAGCAGTAGTAATATTAGTAGCAGTAGTAATATTAGCAGCAGTAGTAATATTAGTAGCAGTAGTAATATTAGTAGCAGTAGTAGTGTTAATAGTAGCACTAGTATTATTAGCAGCAGTAGTAATATTAGTAGCAGTAGTAATATTAGTAGCAGTAGTAATATTAGCAGCAGTAGTAATATTAGCAGTAGTAATATTAGTAGCAGTAGTAATATTAGTAGCAGTAGTAATATTAGCAGCAGTAGTAATATTAGTAGCAGTAGTAATATTAGCAGCAGTAGTAATATTAGTAGCAGTAGTAATATTAGTAGCAGTAGTAATATTAGTAGCAGTAGTAATATTAGTAGCAGTAGTAATATTAGTAGCAGTAGTAATATTAGTAGCAGTAGTAGTGTTAATAGTAGCAGTAGTATTATTAGCAGCAGTTAGTAATATTAGTAGCAGTAGTAATATTAGTAGCAGAAGTAATATTAGTAGCAGTAGTAATATTAGTAGCAGTAGTAATATTAGTAGCAGTAGTAGTGTTAATAGTAGCAGTAGTATTATTAGCAGCAGTAGTAATATTAGTAGCAGTAGTAATATTAGTAGCAGTAGTAATATTAGTAGCAGTAGTAGTGTTAATAGTAGCAGTAGTATTATTAGCAGCAGTAGTAATATTAGTAGCAGTAGTAATATTAATAGCAGTAGTAATATTAGTAGCAGTAGTAATATTAGTAGCAGTAGTAATATTAGTAGCAGTAGTAATATTAGTAGCAGTAGTAATATTAGCAGCAGTACTAATATTAGTAGCAGTAGTAATATTAGTAGCAGTAGTAATATTAGTAGCAGTAGTAATATTAGCAGCAGTAGTAATATTAGTAGCAGTAGTAATATTAGTAGCAGTAGTAATATTAGCAGCAGTAGTAATATTAGTAGCAGAAGTAATATTAGTAGCAGTAGTAATATTAGTAGCAGTAGTAATATTAGCAGCAGTAGTAATATTAGTAGCAGTAGTAATATTAGTAGCAGTAGTAATATTAGTAGCAGTAGTAATATTAGTAGCAGTAGTAGTGTTAATAGTAGCAGTAGTATTATTAGCAGCAGTAGTAATATTAGTAGCAGTAGTAATATTAGTAGCAGTAGTAATATTAGTAGCAGTAGTAATATTAGTAGCAGTAGTAATATTAGTAGCAGTAGTAGTGTTAATAGTAGCAGTAGTATTATTAGCAGCAGTAGTAATATTAGTAGCAGTAGTAATATTAGTAGCAGTAGTAATATTAGTAGCAGTAGTATTATTAGCAGCAGTAGTAATATTAGTAGCAGTAGTAATATTAGTAGCAGTAGTAATATTAGTAGCAGTAGTATTATTAGCAGCAGTAGTATTATTAGCAGCAGTAGTAATATTAGTAGCAGTAGTAATATTAGTAGCAGTAGTAATATTAGTAGCAGTAGTAAATTATTAGCAGCAGTAGTAATTATTAGCAGCAGTAGTAATATTAGTAGCAGTAGTAATATTAGTAGCAGTAGTAATTAATTATGCAGCAGTAGTAATATTAGTAGCAGTAGTATTATTAGCAGCAGTATTAATATTAGTAGCAGTAGTAATATTAGTAGCAGTAGTAATATTAGTAGCAGTAGTAATATTAGCAGCAGTAGTAATATTAGTAGCAGTAGTAATATTAGTAGCAGTAGTAATATTAGCAGCAGTAGTAATATTAGAATTAGCAGCAGTAGTAATATTAGTAGCAGTAGTAATATTAGCAGCAGTAGTAATATTAGCAGCAGTAGTAATATTAGTAGCAGTAGTAATATTAACAGCAGTAGTAATATTAGTAGCAGTAGTAATATTAGTAGCAGTAGTAATATTAGCAGCAGTAGTAATATTAGTAGCAGTAGTAAATATTAGTAGCAGTAGTAATATTAGCAGCAGTAGTAATATTAGCAGCAGTAGTAATATTAGTAGCAGTAGTAATATTAGCAGCAGTAGTAGTGTTAATAGTAGCAGTAGTAATATTAGCAGCAGTAGTAATATTAGTAGCAGTAGTAATATTAGCAGCAGTAGTAATATTAGTAGCAGTAGTAATATTAGTAGCAGTAGTAATATTAGTAGCAGTAGTAATATTAGTAGCAGTAGTAATATTAGTAGCAGTAGTAATATTAGCAGCAGTAGTAATATTAGTAGCAGTAGTAATATTAGCAGCAGTAGTAATATTAGTAGCAGTAGTAATATTAGCAGCAGTAGTAAATTATGCAGCAGTAGTAATATTAGTAGCAGTAGTAATATTAGCAGCAGTAGTAATATTAGCAGCAGTAGTAATATTAACAGCAGTAGTAATATTAGCAGCAGTAGTAATATTAGCAGCAGTAGTAATATTAGTAGCAGTAGTAATATTAGTAGCAGTAGTAATATTAGTAGCAGTAGTAATATTAGCAGCAGTAGTAATATTAGTAGCAGTAGATAGTAGTAGTTAATTAGTAGCAGTAGTAATATTAGTAGCAGTAGTAATATTAGCAGCAATAGTATATAATTAGCAGCAGTAGTAATATTTAGTAGCAGTATATGTAATTAATTTAGCAGCAGTAGTAATATTAGTAGCAGTAGTAATATTAGTAGCAGTAGTAATATTAGCAGCAGTAGTAATATTAGCAGCAGTAGTAATATTAGTAGCAGTAGTAATATTAGTAGCAGTTAGTAATATTAGCAGCAGTAGTAATATTAGTAGCAGTAGTAATATTAGTAGCAGTAGTAATATTAGCAGCAGTAGTAATATTAACAGCAGTAGTAATATTAGTAGCAGTAGTAATATTAGTAGCAGTAGTAATATTAGTAGCAGTAGTAATATTAGTAGCAGTAGTAATATTAGTAGCAGTAGTAATATTAGCAGCAGTAGTAATATTAGTAGCGAGTAGTAATATTAGCAGCAGTAGTAATATTAGTAGCAGTAGTAATATTAGTAGCAGTAGTAATATTAGCAGCAGTAGTAATATTAGTAGCAGTAGTAATATTAGCAGCAGTAGTAATATTAGCAGCAGTAGTAATATTAGCAGCAGTAGTAATATTAGTAGCAGTAGTAATATATAGCAGAGTATAGTAAATATTAGCAGCAGTAGTAATATTAGCAGCAGTAGTAATATTAGTAGCAGTAGTATAGTGTTAATATTAGTAGCAGTAGTAATATTAGCAGCAGTAGTAATATTAGTAGCAGTAGTAATATTAGTAGCAGTAGTAATATTAGTAGCAGTAGTAATATTAGTAGCAGTAGTAATATTAGTAGCAGTAGTAATATTAGTAGCAGTAGTAATATTAGTAGCAGTAGTAATATTAGTAGCAGTAGTAATGTTAGTAGCAGTAGTAATATTAGCAGCAGTAGTAATATTAGTAGCAGTAGTAATATTAGCAGCAGTAGTAATATTAGCAGCAGTAGTAATATTAGTAGCAGTAGTAATATTAGCAGCAGTAGTAATATTAGTAGCAGTAGTAATATTAGTAGCAGTAGTAGTAGTGTTAATAGTAGCAGTAGTAATATTAGTAGCAGTAGTAATATTAGCAGCAGTAGTAATATTAGTAGCAGTAGTAGTAGTGTTAATAGTAGCAGTAGTAATATTAGTAGCAGTAGTAATATTAGTAGCAGTAGTAATATTAGTAGCAGTAGTAATATTAGTAGCAGTAGTAATATTAGCAGCAGTAGTAATATTAGTAGCAGTAGTAATATTAGCAGCAGTAGTAATATTAGTAGCAGTAGTAATATTAGTAGCAGTAGTAATATTAGTAGCAGTAGTAGTAGTGTTAATAGTAGCAGTAGTAATATTAGTAGCAGTAGTAGTAGTGTTAATAGTAGCAGTAGTAGTAGTGTTAATAGTAGCAGTAGTAATATTAGTAGCAGTAGTAATATTAGTAGCAGTAGTAATATTAGTAGCAGTAGTAATATTAGTAGCAGTAGTAATATTAGTAGCAGTAGTAATATTAATAGCAGTAGTAATATTAGTAGCAGTAGTAATATTAGTAGCAGTAGTAATATTAGTAGCAGTAGTAATATTAGCAGTAGTAATATTAGTAGCAGTAGTAATATTAGCAGCAGTAGTAATATTAGCAGCAGTAGTAATATTAGTAGCAGTAGTAATATTAGTAGCAGTAGTAATATTAGTAGCAGTAGTAATATTAGTAGCAGTAGTAATATTAATAGCAGTAGTAATATTAGTAGCAGTAGTAATATTAGTAGCAGTAGTAATATTAGTAGCAGTAGTAGTAGTGTTAATAGTAGCAGTAGTAATATTAATAGCAGTAGTAGTGTTAATAGTAGCAGTAGTAATATTAGTAGCAGTAGTAATATTAGCAGCAGTAGTAATATTAGTAGCAGTAGTAATATTAGTAGCAGTAGTAATATTAGTAGCTGTAGTATTATTAGCAGCAGTAGTAATATTAGTAGCAGTAGTAATATTAGCAGCAGTAGTAATATTAGTAGCAGTAGTAATATTTGTAGCAGTAGTAATATTAGTAGCAGTAGTAATATTAGTAGCAGTAGTAGTGTTAATAGTAGCAGTAGTAATATTAGCAGCAGTAGTAATATTAGTAGCAGTAGTAATATTAGTAGCAGTAGTAAAATTAGCAGCAGTAGTAGTGTTAATCGTAGTAGTAGTAGTAGTAGTAGCAGTATTATTATTAGTAGTAGTGTTAATAGTAGCAGTAGTAGTAGTAGTAATATTAGTAGCAGTAGTAGTGTTAATCGTAGTAGTAGTAGTAGTAGTAGTAGCAGTATTATTAGTAGTAGTAGTGTTAATAGTAGCAGTAGTAGCAGTAGTAATATTAGCAGCAGTAGTAGTGTTAATCGTAGTAGTAGTAGTAGTAGCAGTATTATTATTAGTAGTAGCGTTAATAGTAGCAGTAGTAGTAGTAGTAATATTAGTAGCAGTAGTAATAGCAGTAGTAGTAGTAATAGCATTAGTAGTAGTAATAGTAGCAATAGTAGTAGTAGCAGCAGTGGTAGAAGTAGCAGTAGTAGCAGTAGTAGCAGCATTGGTAGTAGTAGTAGTAGCAGTAGCAGTAGTAGGAGCAGTGGTAGTAGCAGTAGTAGTAGTAGCAGTAGTAGTAGTAGCAGTAGTGGTAGCATTAGTAGTAGTAGCAGCAGTGGTAGAAGTAGCAGTAGTAGTAGCAGTAGTAGCAGCAGTGGTAGTAGCAGTAGTAGTAGCAGCAGCAGCAGCAGCAGTAGTAGTAGTAGTAGCAGCAGTAGTGGTAGTAATAGTAGCAGTGGTAGTAGTTGTAGTAGTAGTAGCAGTGGTAGAAGTAGCAGTAGTAGTAGTAGCAGCAGCAGTAATAGTAGCAGTAGTAGTAGTAGTAGTAGCAGCAGCAGCAGTAGTAGCAGTAGTAGCAGTAGTGGTAGTAGTAGTAGTAGTAGTAGCAGCAGCAGCAGCAGTAGTAGCAGTAGTAGCAGCAGTGGTAGTAGCAGTAGTAGTAGTAGCAGCAGCAGCAGTGGTAGCAGCAGCAGTAGTAGTAATAGCAGTAGTAACAGTAATAGTAGTAGTAATAGTAGTAGTTGTAGCAGCAGCAGCAGGAGCATTAATATTATTGTAATTATAATTATTATTATTAGAAGTAGTAGTAGCAGCAGTAATAGTAATAAAAGTCGTAGTAATAGTAGCGGCAGTGAGGTGAGTTGTAAGGGAAGACTCATAAACGATGACCAAATCAACAGACTTTAGGAAATCGGCTCCAGTTTTCCCTGCAGTGTCCTGATGACGGTATGCGAAGGTGTGACGAGAGAACCAGAGATGAGCGCCTCTAAGCCCGTTACCCTCACGTTCTACCACGCCCAGGTGAGAAACCCTCCACAAGGGACGTCAGTGACATCAACGCAAAATATCGGGTAGTCTCCTTGCGCTTGCATAACTTCCCGCAGATAGCCCCGGGATTCCTCTAAAAGGTTACGAAGAGGGTTTTATCGTGCGGCCACACGCCACGCAGCAGGTGTGGCCCTGGTACATAGCCCCAGAGGGTGGTGTGGCCTTGGCAAGTGGTCCTAGAGGGTCATGTGGCCCTGGTAGGCGGTCCCAGAGGGTGACAGTGGCCCTGGAAGGCGGTCCCAGAGGGTAGTGTGGCCCTAGTAGGCAGTCCCAGAAGGGTAGTGTGGCCCTGGTAAGCGGTCCCAGAAAGTAGTGTGGCCCTGATAAGCGATCTCAGAAAGTAGTGTGGCCCTGGTAAGTGGCCTCAGAAGGGTAGTGTGGGACAGATAAGCCGTCGCAGAAAGTGTGTCCCTGGTAAGTGGCCCGAAAGGTAGTGTGGCCACGGAATGCTTGGTTGTTCAGTAGCAGAAGCTTGGCAAGCCTCCAGTCACTGCCGGTTTGTTGAGGGTAGCGAGGGTATTCCAGCCATGCCAAGAGCCGTCCTGGGCGCTGTCTGTGGCTCGTACTGCGGCTCTCTGGAATGGTAATTGTGGGAGGGGGAGTTGGGGGAGCTATAGGGAGAGGGGAAGGTGCTCTCTGCCACCTGTTTAAACGACTTCAGGGGAAGGTGGTGGGTGACGGGGTGATGGGAGGGACAGTAGGTGGAGGAAGAACGTTGTGGAACGATGGGTGGAGGAGAACGTAGAGGGGATTACGTAGTGACATAGTACCAGGGTGATTGTCAGAATGAAACACGGGAGCAGTAGAAAGTGCCTGACAATAGTCTCCTTTGTCATTGTAGATACATCAGCGACAAGGGTATTTCTATTGCCATCCATGGCAGGACCTCCTGGTACCACATGTTCCTCATGGCAGGCTCCTGGTACACATGTTCCTCATGGCAGGACTCTGGGTACATGTTCCTCATGGCGGGATCTGGGCACATGTTCCTCATGGCGGACTCTGTAACATTCCTCATGGCAAGGACTCTGGTACACTGTTCCTCGATGGCTAGGATTCTGGTGAACATGTTCTCATGGAGGACCTGGACACATGTTCCTATGAGGACTCCGGGTAGACATGTTCCTCATGGAGGATCGGGTACACATGTTCTCATGGACAGGACTCCTGGACACATGTTCCTTTGTCATGATTCCTGTGACATGTTCCTCATGGCAGGACTCCTGGTACACATGTTCCTCATGGCAGGACTCCTGGTACACATGTTCCTCATGGCAGGATTCCTGGTACACATGTTCCTCATGGCAGGACTCCGCTACACATGTTTCTCATGGCAGGACTCCTGGTACACATGCTCCCCGTGGCAGGATTCCTGGTACACATGTTCCTCATGGCAGGACTCCTGGTACACATGCTCCCCGTGGCAGGATTTCTGGCACACATGTTCCTCATGGCAGGACTCCTGGTACACATGTTCCTCATGGCAGGACTCCTGTACACACGTTCCTCATGGCAGGATTCCTGGTACACATGTTCCTCATGGCAGGACTCCTGGTACACATGTTCCTCATGGCAGGACTCCTGGTACACATGTTCCTCATGGCAGGACTCCTGGTACACATGTTCCTCATGGCAGGACTCCCGGTACACATGTTTCTCACGGCAGGACTCCTGGTACACATGCTCCCCGTGGCAGGATTCCTGGTACACATGTTCCTCATGGCAGGACTCCTGGTACACATGTTCCTCATGGCAGGACTCCTTGTACACATGTTCCTCATGGCAGGACTCCTGGTACACATGTTCCTCATGGCAGGACTCCTGGTACACATGTTCCTCATGGCAGGACTCCTGGTACACATGTTCCTCATGGCAGGACTCCTGGTACACATGTTCCTCATGGCAGGACTCCTGGTACACATGTTCCTCATGGCAGGACTCCTGGTACACATGTTCCTCATGGCAGGACTCCTGGGATACATGTTCCTCATGGCAGGACTCCTGGGATACATGTTCCTCATGGCAGGACTCCTGGGACACATGTTTCTTAGCACACACTTCCCTCCTGACCTAACATAGTCATGTTTGTACCTCATAACCTCATCACTTATTCTCCCAACTGTATTTACCTATCCTTACCATGTACCTTCTTCTAGACTTGAAAACTAGCGACCTCTGCTTGGTCTCTAAGCAAAGGTCTCAGGTAACTGCTGCCAGTCTGCCATGGAAGACTACTACCAGAATAGATTTTTGCTACAAAAGTGGCTAGTTTATTGTGGACTCCATATCCATCCTGTAGAGGGTGGAGCAAGAGCATATGGATACACAAAAGGCTTAGGAACTAGGCCCCAAAAGGGTTAACAGGAGTAAATCTGGATTTATATCTACAGTTCACTTATCTGTCACAAACCAGGAAATTTGCTTAATATATCTGTCATAACACAGGAAGTCATTACTACATTGACAGAGAGACGTAAACATTTGTTCCCATGAAGGGATTATCATATAAATTGTGCACATTATGGTAGTGCAGTCCAAATGATCGTGCATGTAGTGATGGTTATGGTGTTACTGGTGATGGTGGGGGTGGTGGCGTTACCGGTGTTGGAGTTGGTGGTGATGGTGAGGGGGGGGGGAGTAGTTTTGGTGGTGGTTTCTTTACGTGTTGGAGGCAGTAGTGGTTGTGGTTGTAGTTTTAGTGGTAGTTGTTGTAATGGTGATACTGGTCACACATGGGGGCTCCTGGGGAATGGTATTCCTATCAACTTTCTCCAGCATCAACCAGCATCAATATGGCAGCCTCCTTCCCCTCGTTTTTTTCCTGTCTTTCTTCCTTCATGTTTCCCATTTCCTTATGTGTTCCTCATGTCTCTGTTTCTCACTTCCTTCATGTCTTCCGTTTCCTTATGTGTTCCTCATGTCTCTGTTTCTCACTTCCTTCATGTCTTCCGTTTCCTTATGTGTTCCTCATGTCTCTGTTTCTCACTTCCTTCATGTCTTCCGTTTCCTTATGTGTTCCTCATGTCTCTGTTTCTCACTTCCTTCATGTCTCCCGTTTCCTTATGTGTTCGTCATGTCTCTGTTTCTCACTTCCTTCATGTCTCCCGTTCCCTCATGTGTTCCTCATGTCTCTGTTTCTCACTTCCTTCATGTCTCCCGTTTCCTTATGTGTTCCTCATGTCTCTGTTTCTCACTTCCTTCATGTCTCCCGTTTCCTTATGTGTTCCTCATGTCTCTGTTTCTCACTTCCTTCATGTCTCCCGTTTCCTTATGTGTTCGTCATGTCTCTGTTTCTCACTTCCTTCATGTCTCCCGTTTCCTTATGTGTTCCTCATGTCTCTGTTTCTCACTTCCTTCATGTCTCCCGTTTCCTTATGTGTTCGTCATGTCTCTGTTTCTCACTTCCTTCATGTCTCCCGTTTCCTTATGTGTTCCTCATGTCTCTGTTTCTCACTTCCTTCATGTCTCCCGTTTCCTTATGTGTTCGTCATGTCTCTGTTTCTCACTTCCTTCATGTCTCCCGTTCCCTCATGTGTTCCTCATGTCTCTGTTTCTCACTTCCTTCATGTCTCCCGTTTCCTTATGTGTTCCTCATGTCTCTGTTTCTCACTTCCTTCATGTCTCCCGTTTCCTTATGTGTTCGTCATGTCTCTGTTTCTCACTTCCTTCATGTCTCCCGTTTCCTTATGTGTTCCTCATGTCTCTGTTTCTCACTTCCTTCATGTCTCCCGTTCCCTCATGTGTTCCTCCCGTCCCTCTCATTTTCATCCTATATCTCGTTACTTTCAGAATTTTCTCATACAAAGATACATGAAATAACTATCAACAAGCCTTTCACGCCTCTACGGGCGACGTTTCGCTCTCCATTACATAAATACCACGAGACTACTTGTTGCGCAAGGCTGAGGGACTAACCTAGCTATGTAACTTCTGTTTTTTTACAGAGGAATTTTTTTCTAGCCAATATTTTTAAATTTTTATGTAGTTTTACTTTCGATTTATTCTTAAAAATTTGGCTGTATATTGCAACGTTGATCTTGCAAAGTGCACAGGTTCGAATCCTGCTCTGGTCATATCAGGAGTTTACCTGGGGGTTGTTTTCGGGGGGCAGTGCCCCCGGCGTCCGGTCCGTGACCAGGTCTCACGGTGGATCGGGGACTGATCTTAGTGTTTTTACGTTTGTTTCGTGATTTGTGAAGTTTTCTAAAATCTTTCGTGTGCCGATGTTCGTGGCAGGGAATGAGCAAATTAGTAATAATGTTAGGTAAGTGCACACAGATGCAACTAATGTAACATTTTGTTGCGGCAACGTTTCGCTCTCCAGGAGCTTCATCAAGCCATAACGGCTGCGAAATGTTGCCAAAATATCACATTAACTGCATCTGTGTCCATTTACCTAACAATGAACAAATTAAATACAGAAATATATTCGTAATTTAAACGTAGTTAACTCTGATGTGTTATTATTAATTGCAGAAATCCCAGTTCATGATTTGTTAGGTTTTTCTCCCTGAAAAATATTGCGATTATAACTTTTACTTGTCACTGCCATTATCTAATTCCTTAAACTCGGGATTGTTGTCCTTCGAATAAATTGATGCGTATTTCTTGGCACTATTATCCTTCGAATAAATTGATGCTTATTTCTGCAAATTCCTCTTAGTGTATTTATGCGACTTTAAGTCTGGTCTTAAGCTGTCAACATCTGTATTGTGGTCACTTACATGACAAAATAAATCACTGTTGTGTACGAATGGTATACAATACCTACAAAATGAGATTAAGACACATGTGCAACATCTGGGTATCTTTATTGTAGACGTTTCGCCATCCAGCGGCTTTATCAATAAAAATTCTAGGACATAACTTAAGTTTTGTTGCCTTTTGTGTTCGTGCGCAATTTCATTCAGTCTTGCGAGCGAAGGTAATAAAAAATAATAAAGGAAGAAACACTAGTGTAGAGAGAGATTTATTGAGGAAACGCCTCGAGAGAAAGGAATTCAACTTAGGTTTGCTGCAAAGGGAAACCACGGTACGGGTGGGGTTAGAACTCATGGCAGGCGAGTCGTAAAACTCCAGGCCTGTGCGTTAACTATTTGCCATGGTTTGTTTGCAATTGTGTTATTACGATTTCGTGAACCATTAGGTGTGCTAACAATTGAGTTTAGTGTGAGTCATTTTCTTGAAGACTTTGAAATGCTCCTCTGGCCACACTTGTATCATCCACACATCTCAAGTATTTCATAAATTATCCACGTACTCTTCTAAGACTAACCTTAAATAACAAAAAGGCACAATACTTCAGAACACTCGTGACCTAACCTGATTCCTCCTTTTTCTTCTCTCTCTCCCCCTTTTCCTCTTTCCTTTTTCTCCTTTGGGTTGTCTGTCTTTCTTCTGCCCTGTGTACTTGTTCCTTTTATTTATTTATTTGTTTTTCTCCCCCTCGGTGTTCTTGCTCTTACCCTCTGTGGGCACCAGCTCCCTTGTAGTGCTCCTCTGTCTTAGTATTTGACTGGCCCCTCCTTCTCTTACCACCTCCCCACTACTACTTCCTTCCACCACTACTACTATTACAACTACCACTACTACTACTACAACAACAACTACTACTACTACTACTACTACTACTACTACTACTACTACTACTACTACTACCTCCTGCCTATATATACCCATCCTGCTCTCCTTTTCGTTAGTGTGACTTTGTAAATAGTCCAAGTCGGACCGAAACGTCGTCGTAAGCTCCTCTCTTCTATGTGCGGGTTATTTGTGTACTCTCTAACCTTTTTGTAGCCAAAGTTTATTCATCAGGTTCTAGGAACTTCCTCCAGTACACTTAATTGTTTGCACAATATTTTAATTTAGTTCTATTATTTTTAAAATTGGATACTCGACATACAAAGTTTGTGAAATAGTTTGTCTTCTGAGATTAAATTGTGCCGTCAAAGCTGCTAGTTAATTGTGCACCCCGACCCATCCTGTGGACGGTAGTGGCTAGTTTATTGTGCACCCCAGACCCATCCTGTGGACGGTAGTGGCTAGTTTATTGTGCACCCCAGACCCATCCTGTGGACGGTAGTGGCTAGTTTATTGTGCACCCCGACCCATCCTGTGGACGGTATTGGCTAGTTATTGTGCACCCCGAACCATCCTGTGGACGGTAGTGGCTAGTTTATTGTGCACCCCAGACCCATCCTGTGGACGGTAGTGGCTAGTTTATTGTGCACCCCGACCCATCCTGTGGACGGTAGTGGCTAGTTTCTATAATAAACTAGCCACTACCATCCACATGATGAATATGAGGCGCACTATAATAAATAGCTACTACCGTATCCATCCTGTGGATAGTAGTAGCTGGTTTAAAAGACATAAAAACTAGGGCCCCCAAATGATTTACAGGAGTACATCTGTAAATATGTTTTATTAATACATCGGCCGTTTCCAACCAAGATAGGGTGGCCCGAAAAAGAAACACTTTTACTATTATTCACTCCATCACTGTCTTGCCAGAGGCATACTTACACTACAGTTATAAAACTGCAACATTAGCATCCCTCCTCCATAGTGCAGACACTGTACTTCCCATCTCCAGGAATCAAGTCCGGCCTGCCGATTTCCCTGAATACCTTCATAAATGTTACCTTGCTTACACTCCAACAGCACGTCAAGTCGGTTGCTCCTATCTAACACGTTCACGCACGCCTGCTGGAAGTCCAAGCCCTTCGCACACAAAACCTCCTTTACCCCCTCCCTCCAACCTTTCCTAGGCCGACCCCTACCCTGCCTTCCCTCCACTACAGATTTATACACTCTCGAAGTCATTCTATTTCGTTCCTTCCTCTCTGTATGCCCAAATCATCCCAGTAACTCCTCCTCAGCCCTCTGGATAATAGTTTTGATAATCCCACACCTCCTCCTAATCTCCTAACTACAAATTCTCTGCATCCTATTCACACACATTGCCCTCAGACACGACATCTCCATTGCCTCCAGCCTTCTCCTTGTTGCAACATTCACCACCCATGCTTTACACCCATGCAAGAGGGTTGGTATAACTATGCTCAAATACATTCCCCTTTTTGCTTTCATGGATAAAGTTCTTTGCCTCCACAGACTCCTCAGTGCACCACTCACCTTTTTCCTCTCATCAGTTTTATGATTCGCCTCATCCTTCATAGACCCATCTGCTGACACGTCCACTCCTAAATATCTGAATACATTCACCTCCTCCATACTCTCATAAGTTGTTTTGCATACACAGCTTGTTCGCGATTTTTTGGCTTAAATCGAAACGCTCCACTTGCCGAATAAGGCAAGCGAAACTTTACGAATGCAATAATTTTGAAAAAATCATTCTGAACCAAACGAAAAAATATATTCCACTGTGTTTGTTTATTATTAAATTATTGTAAACTTATCTAAAATATATTTAGTTGGATTATGCTAAATTAAATTGCGCTTTTTATGATAGGTAAGTTTTCTAATGTACTTATGGTACAAAATTATTAATTTTTACATTAACATAAATGAAAAATCTATCTTTAAATGTATAAGAGAAAATTTTAGAAAGAACTTAATTTTAAGCGAGTTCTTGCTAATTGACCAGTTTTACCTATTCGGCACAACATTATATATATATATAATATATATATATATATATATAATATATATATTATATATATATATATATATATATATATATTTAATTTATTTATTGCACCCACGAACAAGTGGTATTGATCAATAACAACACTGTGACTAGTCAAGGAGTTGAACCCATTGTGCTTTGGCCTCATTATGGTGGGCGAAACTCATGACGCTTTAATCCAGAACTAGATGTTGTACTCGCTACCCAAGGACATACGATGGTGTGGATGACTCGAGGCTAATTTCATTTTACTCCCTGTTTGGTGTACTAGTACAACGAAAACCATTTAAAAAATTTAAAATTTGGGTAAAATCCCCCCTTTTAAAAATTTTAACCAAAAACCCCCCAAAAACCCTAACAAAAAATTTAAACAAAAAAATTTTTAAAATTTAAAATTTAAAAATTTTTAAATTTAATTTTTTTAAAACATTTTTAAAATTTTTCCCAAATTAAAAAAAACCCAAATTTTTTAAAAAAATTTTAAAAAAAAAAAAATTTCTTTTCCCCTTTTTCCCCATTTTAAAAAAAAATTTTCCCCCCTTTTTATTAATTTTTTCCCTATCAAAAATTTTTAAAATTTTAAAACCAACTTTTATAAATTACTACAACAATACTACTCAATTAAATAATATATTAACTTAATACTTAATACATTTTTCTACATTTTTACATGGTCAAATCAATAACAAATTTTATAACTTTTTTTTAAATTGAATGTCTGTTCACAATTTTATAAAAATCGGTTATTAAAATAATAAACTACTACAAACTATCTAACAATTAACTGCCTCTTTTAAATGAACTAATTCGCTTTCAAAAATAATCAAATCACACTTTAACTTCCCTTTAAATGTATAACGAGGCATTTTGAACGGTACGGGAATTTAACATTCTGTAAACTTAAGTTTCTAACCTAATCGGCAAAACTAACTATAACTTAAAGTTAACCCAAACAGGTAAAGTCTAACAGGCATAAATAAAGGTAGTACAGTTAAAGCACCATTTCCCGGAACTTGAACATTCCAATTTACAATCGTCCATGGATTGCCTTCCCTCCTTGGTAGGGGAAACGGGAAACAACTATGTTTGTCCCACACAATCGGTTTCTCCCGGCTTTTTTAACCCGGGTTGATTACATAATGGTTTTCTGTGGCCGGCTTTAAAGTCCTGAGGTACATTTTTGTTAACATTTACCAGATTGAAGTAATAATCATTTTCAATTTTATCCTTAAATAAAAAAATTTTCCTAAATAAACAAACTATTTTGGTTTTCTATTTGTAGCTCTTGCCTTTTTTCTACCCGGGTGACAATTCGATGTTCCCGGGTGTAAATTGCGGGGCTAATTCTGGGTTCACTTTAAGTTTAAATTTTTAAAATTTGTTCCCATCTTTAACTTATCTTTCTTTTGTCCCTTTTCCTAACCTTTTTACTGCCTATTTACTAACTTTCTAACCGTTTCCTTTTAAAATTCACATGCTATTTTGTTCCTGCGCTCTTGCTGTCCTGGTTCACCGGATGCCGGCTGTCTTGTTAAATCCGCTAACTTCGTTTAGAGTCTGTTAAACAATTGCTGATCTGTACTATCGAACCAGGCAGCTGCTTGGAACGTGTCCTTGATTCCGCTGCACTTGCGGCTCCTGTTAACGTGCTGCCAAACTGTTTAAACAATTGGCTAACTTTGGAAGTTGCCTCCTGCGTGAACCTTGTTGGACTTTGCCTTTTAACTACACGGCAACCCTTGTTACTGGCAAACTGCTGCTAACCCTTGTTTTACTTAGAGGGCGCCTCCCGTGTTCGTACTGGGGGACAGTGTTAGGAACGTCCCGGTGTAACTTGCAACGGCAGCATGGGAACTGCCTTTGTTACGTCGGGGGCTGTAACCGTCTGTCGGAACCCAACTGCAAACCCTTGTTCCCCTTCTCCTTTGCTGCTGACCCTTCTTACTGCTACTTGCTGCTCCCTTGTTACTCCCTACTTCTACCTTGTCTCTCCACTCCGGCATCTCAACCCTTACTGCTAACTCTGTGACCACCTGTTACTGCACCTGCTACTGTTACTAACTGCCTGCTCACTATTACTGCTCTGCTCCCTTGTTACTGCTTCGTGCCCCTTTGTTACTGCTACGTTGCAACAACTTGTTACTCTAACTTCTGTCTACCTTTTTTCTGCCCCCTTGCTGCTACCCCTGTAGTGGCTACGCTGCTTTGCTCTGCGCTACTGCTGCTTACTTTCTGCTACTTTTCTACCCTTGTTTTTCTTGCTGCACCCTTGTTACTGCTACTGCTGCTCCCTTTGTACTGCTACTGCTGCAACCTTTTAACTGCTCTTACCCTTGTTACTGCTACTGCTTGCTACCCTTGAACTGCTCTCCCTTGTTACTGCTACTGCTGCTACCCTTATGCACTGCTGCTACCTTGTTATGCTACGCTGCTACCTTGTTACGCTACTGCTGCTACCCTTGTACTGTACTGCTGCTACCCTGTTCTGCTACGCTGCACACTTGTACTGCTACTGCTGCACATTTGTTACCTATGCTGCTACCCTTGTTACTGCTGCTGCTAACCTTGTTACTAGCTACTGCGCACCCTAGTTCCCTGCTACTGCTGCTACACTTGTTACTGCTACTGCTGCTACCCTTGTTACTGCTACTGCTGCTACCCTTGTTACTGCTACTGCTGCTACACTTGTTACTGCTACTGCTGCTACCCTTGTTACTGCTACGTTTCTAACACTTGTTACTGCTACTGCTGCTACCCTTGTTACTGCTACTGCTGCTACCCTTGTTACTGCTACTGCTGCTACCCTTGTTACTGCTACTGCTGCTACCTTGTTACTGCTACTGCTGCTACACTTGTTACTGCTACTGCTGCTACCTTGTTACTGCTACTGCTGCTACACTAGACTGCTACTGCTGCTCCCACTTGTTACGGCAACTGCTGCTACCCTTGTTACTGCCTGTTTACTTGTTATGCTATGCTGCTACCCTTGTTACTGCTACGCGCTACCTTGTTATACTGCTGCTCCCACTTGTTACTGCTACTGCGCTACCTGTTACTGCAAACTGCTGCTACCCTTGTTACTGCTACTGCTGCTACCCTTGTTACGCTACTGCTGCCCCCTTGTTAACGCTACTGTTTGCTAACCCTTGTTACTGCTACGTGCAACCTTGTTACTGGCTACTGCTGCTACCCTTGTACTGCTACTGCTGCTACCCTTGTTACTGCTACTGCTGCTACCCCTTGTTCTGCACTGGCTACCCTTGTTACGGGTACTGCTGCTACCTTGTTACTGCTAACGCTGCTACCCCTTGTTACTGGCTACTGCTGCTACATTTTGTTACTGCTACTGCTGCTACCCTTGTTACTGCTACTGCTGCTACCCTTGTTACTTCTGCTACCTTTACTGCTACTGCTGCTACACTTGTTACTCTACTGCTGCTACACTTGTTACGCAAACTGCGCTACCCTTGTTACTGCTACTGCTGCTACCCTTGTTACTCTACTGCTGCTCCCCTTGTAACGCAACGCTGCTACACTTGTTACTGCTACTGCGCTACCCTTGTTACTGCTACTGCTGACACTTGTTACTGCTACTGCTGCTACCCTTTTACTGCTACGCTGCACACTGTTACGCTATGCTGCTTACCCTTTTTTACGCACTGCTGCTACCTTGTTACGGGCTACTGCTGCTACACTTGTTACTGCTACGCGCTCCCTGTTACTGCAAATGCTCTACCTTGTTATTTGGCAAAACTGCTGCGACATTTTGTTACTGCTACTGCTGCACCTGTTACTGCAACTGCGCTACACTTGTTACTGCTACTGCTGCTACCCTTGTTACTGCTACTGCTGCTACACTTGTTACTGCTACTGCTGCTACCTTGTTACTGCTACTGCTGCTACACTTGTTACTGCTACTGCTGCTACCCTTGTTACTGCTACTGCTGCTACACTTGTTACTGCTACTGCTGCTACCTTGTTACTGCTACTGCAGCTACCCTTGTTACTGCTACTGCTGCTACCCCCTTGTTACGCTACGCTGCTACCTTTTACTGCTACGCGCTACCTTGTACTGCTACTGCTGCAACCCCTTGTTACTGCTACAGCTGCTACACAGATGCAAACTGCTGAAACCCCTTTGTTCGCTCTGCCACCCTTGTTACTAGCTACTGCTGCAACACTTGTTACTGCTACTGCGCAACCCTTGTTACTGCTACTGCTGCTCCCCTTTGTTCTGCTACCTGCTGCTACCCTTGTTACGCTACTGCTGCACCCTTGTTACTGTTTACTGCTGCTACCTTGTTTACTGCTACTGCTGCTACACTTGTTACTGCTACTGCTGCTACACTTGTTACTGCTACTGCTGCTACCCTTGTTACTGCTACTGCTGCTACCCTTGTTACTGCTACTGCTGCTACCCTTGTTACTGCTACTGCTGCTACCCTTGTTACTGCTACTGCTGCTACACTTGTTACTGCTACTGCGCCCCCTTGACTGCTACTGTGCTACACTTTACTGCTACTGCTGCAACCCTTGTTACTGCTACTGCTGCTTACACTTGTTATGCACTGGCTGCACATTTGTTACTGCTACTCGCTACCATGTTACTGCTAACTGCTGGCTACCCTTGTTACTGCACTGCTGCTACCCCTTGTTACTGCTACTGCTGCTAACCCTTTTAAACTGCTACGCTGCTACCTTTTTACTGCTACGGGCTGCTACACTTTTAACTGCTATTTGCTGCTACCCTTGTTACTGCTCCCTGCTGCTACCCTTGTTACTGCTACGCTCTACACTGTTACTGCAACGCTGCTACCCTTGTTACTGCTACTGCTGCTGACCCTTGTACTGCTACTGCTGCTACACTTTTACTGCTACTGCTGCTACCTTGTTACGCAAACTGCGCAAACCCCTTGTACTGCTACTCGACCTTGTTTACTGCTGCTGCTACCCTGTACTGCTATGCGCAACACTTGTTACTGCTACTGCGCTACCCCTTGTTACTGCTACTGCTGCTACCTGTTACTGCTACTGCTGCTACACTTGTTACTGCTACTGCTGCTACCTTGTTCGGGTACTGCTCTACCCTTGTTACTGCTACTGCTGCTACCCTTGTTACTGCTACTGGCTGCTCCCCTTTGTTACTCTACTGCTGCTACACTTGATTACTGCTACTGCTGCTACACTTTTTTACTGCACTGCTGCTAACCTTGTTACTGCTACTGCTGCTACCCTTGTTACTGCTACTTGCTGCTACACTTGTTACTGCTACTGCTGCTACCCTGTTACTGCTACGCTGCACCTTGTTACTGCACTGCGCTACCTTGTTACTGCTACTGCTGCAACACTTGTTACTGCTACTTGAGCGGCTACCCTTGTTACTGCTAACTCTGCAAACACTTGTTACTGCTACTGCTGCTACCCTTGTTACTGCTACTGCTGCAACACTTGTTACTGACTGTCTGCTACACTTGTTACTGCACTGCTGCTACACTTGTTACTGCTACTGCTGCAAACACTTGTTACTGCTACGCTGCTACACTTGTTACTGCTACTGCTGCTACCCTTGTTACTGCTATTTGCTGCAACCCTTGTTACTGCTACTGCTGCCCCCTTTGTTACTGCACGTGCTGCTACTCTTGTTACTGCTACTGCGCTAACACTTGTTACGCTACTGTTTGCTACCCTTGTTACGGCTACTGCTGCTACAATTTGTTTACTGCTATAGACTGTTTAACTTGTTATTTAAGTCTCCCCTTTGTTACTGCTACTCGCTACCCTTGTTACTGCACTGCTGCTACACTTGTTACAGCTACTGCTGCACCCTTTTTACTGCATGCGCTACACTTGTTACTGCTACTGCTGCTACCCTTGTTACTGCTACTGCTGCTACCCTTGTTACTGCTACTGCTGCACCTTGTTACTGCTACTGCTGCTACCCTTGTTACTGCTACTGCTGCTACACTTGTTACTGCTACTGCTGCTACCTTGTTACTGTGCACATTGCTGCTCCCACAATTGTTAACTGCAACGGCTGCTACCCTGTTACAGCTACTGCTTGACCTTGTTAGCTACTTGCTTAATTTGCTACTCTGTACATTTGTACTGCTACCCCTTACACTTGTTACTACTACTGCTGGCAACCCTTGTTACTGCTACGGGCTGCTACCTTGTTACTGCTACTGCTGCTACAACTTGTTACGCAGCTAACACTGTACGCTACTGCTGCTACCCTTGTTACTGCTACTGCTGCTACCCTTGTTACTGCTACTGCTGCAACCTTGTTACTGCACGCTGCTACCCTTGTTACTGCTACAGCTGCTACACTTTTACTGCTACTCCCTGCAACACTTTTTACTGCTAACTGCTGCTAACCCTTGTTACTGCTACTGCTGCACCTTGTTACGGCTACTGCTGCTACCTTGTTACTGCAACTGCGCTACCCTTGTTACTGCTATTTCTGCTCCCTTGTTATTTGCTACGCGCTACCCTTGTTACTGCTACTGCTGCTACCCTTGTTACGCTACTGCTGCTACACTTGTTACTGCACAGCGCTACCCTTGTTACTGCTACTGCTGCCCCTTGGTTACTGCTACGGCTACCTTGTTACTGCTACGGGCTGCTACATTTGTACGCACGCTGCTACACTTGTTACTGCTACTGCGCTCCCCTTTGTTACTGCTACTGCTGCTACCTTGTTACTGCTACTGCTGCTACCCTTGTTACTGCTACTGTTTGCTACCCTTGTTACTGCTACTGCTGCTAACCCTTTTTAAACAGCTACTGCAGCTACCTGTAACTGCAACTGTTACACTGTTAGCTCCTTGCTTACCCTTGTTACCAGTCTGCCCCCTTACACTTGTATACTGCTACGGCTCTACACTTTTTACTGCTACTGCTCAAACCTTGTTACTCTACGCTGCTACCTTGTTACTGCTGACTACTCTTGGCACCCTTGTTACTGAGCTACTGCTGCTACCCTTTTACTGCTACTGCTGTACATTTGTACTGCACTGCTGCTACCCTTGTTACTCCCTTACTGCTGCTACCCTTGTTACGCTACTGCTGCTACCCTTTTTACTGCACTGCTGCTACCCTTGTACTGCTACGCTGCTACAGTTACTGCTACTCTCTACATTGTTACTGGCTGCTACCCTTGTTACTGCTACTGCTGCTACACTTGTTACTGCTACGCTGCACACTTGTTACGGGCTACTGCGCTACACTTGTTTACTGCTACTGCTGCTACCTTTGTTACTGCTACGCTGCTACCCTTGTTACGGGTACTGCGCTACCTTGTTACTGCTACTGCTGCTACCCTTGTTACTGCTACTGCTGCTACACTTGTTTACTGCTACTGCTGCTACCCTTGTTACGCTACTGCTGCTAAAACTGTTACTGCTACGCTGCACCCTTGTTACTGTGCTCCCCTGTACCTGCTACCCTTTTTACTGCTACTGCTGCTACCCTTTTTATCTGCTTATGCGCTAACCTTTTACTGCTACTGCGGGCTCCCCTTTGGGTTACTGCTACTGCTGCTACACTTGTACTGCTACTGCTGCTACCTTGTTAACTGCTACTGCTGCTACCCTTTTTTACTGCAACTGCTGCTACCTTTTTACTGGTACGCTGCTACCCTTGTTACGGGCTACTGCTGCTACCTTGTTACTGCTACTGCTGCTACACTTGTTTACTGCTACTGCTGCTACCCTTTGTTACGGGCTACCTAAGCTGCTACCCTTGTTACGGGCTACTGCTGCTACCCTTTTTTACGCTACTGCCTGCTACCCTTGTTACTGCTACTGCTGCTACCCTTTTACGCTACTGCTGCTACACTTGTTACTGCTACTGCTGCTACCTTTTACTGCTACTGCTCCCTACCCTTGTTACTGCTACTGCTGCACACTTGTTACTGCTACTGCTGCTACCTGTTACTGCTACTGCTGCTACATTTTGTTACTGCTACTGCGCTCCCCTTTGTTACTGCTACTGCGCTACAACTGTTACTGCTACTGCTGCAACCCTTGTAACTGCATCCCTGTTTCGGCTACCCTTGTTACTGCTACGTCTGCTCACCTTGTTACTGCTACTGTGCTAAAACTTGTTACTGCTACGCGCTCCCCCTTGTTACTGCAACTGCTGCTACCCTTGTTACTGCTACGCTGCTACCCTTGTTACTGCTACTGCTGCTACACTGTTACTGCTACTGCTGCAAACCCTTGTTACTGCTACTGCTGCTACACTGTTACTGCACTGCTGCTACCCTTGTTACTGCTCCTGCGCTACCCTTGTACTGCTACTGCTGCTACCCTTGTTACTGACTGCTGCTACACTTGTTACTGCTACAGCTGCTACACTTGTTACTGCTACTGATCTACACTTGTTACTGCTACTGCTGCTAACCCTTTTGTTACTGCTACTGCTGCTACATTGTTACTGCTACTGCGCTACCCTTTTTTACTGCTATTTCTGCTACCCATTTACTGCTACTGCTGCTACCCTTGTTACGCTACTGCTGCTACCTTGTTACTGCTACGCTGCTACCCTTGTTACTTGGGCTACTGGCTGCTACCCTTGTTACTGCTACTGCTGCTACCCTTGTTACATGCACTGCTGCTACCCTTGTTACTGCTACTGCGCACCCTTGTTACGTACTGCTGCTACCCTTGTTACTGCACTGCGCACCTTGTTACTGCTACTGCTGCTACCTTGTTACGGGCAAACGCTGCTACCCTTGTTACTGCTACTGCTGCTCCCCTTTGTTACTGCTACTGCTGCTACCCTTTTTTAACTGCTACTGCTGCTACCTTGTTACTGCACTGCTGCTCCCCTTTGTTACGCAAACTGCTGCTACCCTTTTTATACTGCTACTGCTGCTACACTTTTACTGCTACTGCTGCAACACTTGTTATTTCTACTGCTGCTACCCTTGTTACTGCTCCCCTTACCCTTGTTACGGGTACTGCTGCTACATTTGGGTTACTGCTACTGCTCCCTACCCTTGTTACTGCTACTGCTGCTACACTTGTACTGCTACTGCTGCTACCCTTGTTACTGCTACTGCTGCTACCCTTGTTACTGCTACTGCTGCTACCCTTGTTACTGCTACTGCTGCTACCCTTGTTACTGCTACTGCTGCTAAAACTTGTTATAAACTGCTAGACTGCTGCTACACTTGTTACTGCTACTGCTGCTACCCTTGTTACTGCTACTGCTGCTACACTTGTTACTGCTACTGCTGCTACACTTGTTACTGCTACTGCTGCTACCCTTGTTACTGCTACTGCTGCTACCCTTGTTACTGCTACTGCTGCTACCCTTGTTACTGGTACTGCTGCTACCCTTGTTACTGCTACTGCTGCTACCCTTGTTACTGCTACTGCTGCTACACTTGTTACTGCTACTGCTGCGCTACCCTTGTTACTGCTACTGCTGCTACACTTGTTACTGCTACTGCTGCTACCCTTGTTACTGCTACTTCTGCTACCCTTGTTACTGCTACTGCTGCTACCCTTGTTACTGCTTATGCTGCTACACTTGTTCTGCTTACTGCTGCTACCTTGTTACTGCTACTGCTGCTACACTTGTTACTGCTACTGCTGCACACTTGTTACTGCAAACTGGCTGCTACCTTGTTACTGCTACTGCTGCTACCCTTTTTACTGCTACTGCTGCTACCCTTGTTACTGCTACTGCTGCTACCCTTGTTACTGCTACTGCTGCTACACTTGTTACTGCTACTGCTGCTACCCTTGTTACTGCTACTGCTGCTACCTTTTTACTGCTACTGCTGCTACCCTTGTTACTGCTACTGCTGCTACCCTTGTTACTGCTACTGCGCTACCCTTTTACTGCTACTGCGCTACCTTGTTACGCTACTGCTGCTACCCTTGTTACTGCTACTGCTGCTACACTTGTTACTGCTACTGCTGCTACACTTGTTACTGCTACTGCTGCTACACTTGTTACTGCTACTGCTGCAACCCTTGTTTAACTGCTACTGCGGGCTACACTTGTTATTTGCAAACTGCTGCTACCCTTTTACTGCTACTCGCTACCCTTGTTACTGCAACTGCGCTACCCTTGTTACTGCTACGCTGCTACACTGTTACGCTACTGCGCTACCCTTGTTACCTACTGCTGCTAACCCTTGTTACTGCTACTGCTGCTACCTTGTTACTGCTACTGCTGCTACCTTGTTACTGCTACTGCTGCTACCTTGTTACTGCTACTGCTGCTACACTTGTTACTGCTACTGCTGCTACCCTTGTTACTGCTACTGCTGCTACACTTGTTACTGCTACTGCTGCTACACTTGTTACTGCTACTGCTGCTACCTTGTTACTGCTACTGCGCTCCCCTTTGTTACTGCTACACTGCTAAAACTTGTTACTGCTACTGCTGTTAACACTTGTTTGTACTGCTGCTACACTTGTACTGCTACTGCTGCTACCTTGTTACTGCACGCTGCTACCCTTGTTACTGCTACTGCTGCTACCTTGTTACGCTACGGGCTGCTACACTTGTTACTGGCACTGCTGCTACCTTGTTACGCTATTTCTGCTACCTTTTACTGCTACTGCAGCTACACTTGTTACTGCTAGCTGCTACCCTTGTTATCCTGGCAAACTGCGGGCTACACTTGTTACTGCTACTGCTGCTACACTTGTCGCTACTGCTGCAACCACTTGTTACTGCTACTGCTGCTACCCTTTTACTGCTACTGTTTGCTACCCTTGTTACTGCTACGCTGCTACACTTTTACTGCTCCCTCTGCTACACTTGTTACTGCTACTGCTGCTCCCACTTGTTACTGCTACTGCTGCTACACTGTTACGCTACTGCGCACCCTTTTTTACTGCTACTGCTGCTACACTTGTTTACTGCTACTGCGCTACACTTTTTTACTTGCAACTGCGGGCTACCCTTGTTACTGCTACTGCAGCACCCATTGTTTACTGCTACTGCTGCTACACTTGTTACTGCTACTGCTGCTACCCTTGTTACTGCTACTGCTGCTACACTTGTTACTGCTACTGCTGCTACACTTGTTACTGCTACTGCTGCTACCCTTGTTACTGCTACTTCTCTTGTTACTGCTACTGCTGGCTACCTTTGTTACTGCTACGCTCCCTACCCTTGTTACTGCTACTGCTGCTACCCTTGTTACTGCTACTGCTGCTACATTTATTACTGCTCGCTGCTCCCTTGTTAACTGCTACTGCTGCTACCCTTGTTACTGCTACGCTCCCCCTCTTCAAACTGCTGCTACCCTTGTTACTGCTACTGCTGCTACCCTTGTTACTGCTACTGCTGCTACCCTTGTTACTGCTACTGCTGCTACACTTGTTACTGCTACTGCTGCTACCCTTGTTACTGCTACTGCTGCTACACTTGTTTACTGCACGCTGCAAACACTTGTTACTGCTACTGCTGCTACCCTTGTTACTGCTACTGCTGCTACACTTGTTACTGCTACTGCTGCTACCCTTGTTACTGCTACTTGCTGCTACCCTTGTTACTGCTACTGCTGCTTACCCTTGTTACTGCTACTGCTGCAAACACTTGTTACTGCTACTGCTGCTACACTTTTACTGCTACTGCTGCTACCCTGTTACTGCTACGTGCTACCTTTTACGCTACGCTGCTTACCCTTGTTTACTGCAAACTGCTGCTACCACTTGTTACTGGCTACTGCTGCTACCCTTGTTACTGCTACTGCTGCAAACCCTTGTTACTGCTACTGCTGCTACACTTGTTATTGCTAACTGCTACACTTGTTATTTGCTACTGCTGCTACCCTTGTTACTGCTACTGCTGCTACCCTTTTTACTGCTACTGCTGCTACCCTTGTTACTGCTACTGCTGCTACCCTTGTTACTGCTACTGCTGCTACACTTGTTACTGCTACTGCTGCTACCCTTGTTACTGCTACTGCTGCTACCCTTGTTACTGCTACTGCTGCTACCTTGTTAATGCTACTGCTCTACACTTTTTCTCTACGCTGCTACCCTTTTTACGCTACTGCTTGCTACCCTTGTTAATGTCTGCTGCTACCTTGTTTTGCTACTGCTGCTACACTTGTTACTGCTATTTCTGCTACCTTTTTACGCTACTGCTCTACCTTGTTACTGTACTGCTGCTACCTTTTTTTACTGCTACCTTCTACACTTGTTACTGCTACTGCTGCTACACTTGTTACTGCTACTGCTGCTACCCTTGTTACTGCTACTGCTGCTACACTTGTTACTGCTACTGCTGCTACACTTGTTACTACTGCTACTGCTGCAACCCCCTTGTTACTGCTACTGCTGCTACCCTTGTTACTGCTACTGCTGCTACACTTGTTACTGCTACTGCTGCTACACTTGTTACTGCTACTGCTGCTACACTTGTTACTGCTACTGCTGCTACCCTTGTTACTGCTACTGCTGCTACCCTTGTTACTGCTACTGCTGCTACACTTGTTACTGCTACTGCTGCTACACTTGTTACTGCTACTGCTGCTACACTTGTTACTGCTACTGCTGCTACACTTGTTACTGCTACTGCTGCAAACACTTTTTTAACTGCTACTGCTGCTACACTTGTTACTGCCTACTGCTGCTACACTTGTTTACTGCTACGCTGCTACACTTGTTATTTGCTACTCGCTCTTACCCTTGTTACTGCTACTGCTGCTACACTTGTTACTGCTACTGCTGCTACCCTTGTTACTGCTACTGCTGCTACCCTTGTTACTGCTACTGCTGCTACCCTTGTTACTGCTACATGCTGCTACCTTGTTACTGCTACTACTGCTGTCTACCCTTGTTACTGCTACTGCTGCTACAAAAGTTACTGCAAACTGCTGCTACACTTGTTACTGCTACTGCTGCTACACTTGTTACTGCTACTGCTGCTACACTTGTTACTGCTACTACCCTTGTTACTGCTACTGCTGCTACACTTGTTACTGCTACTGCTGCTACACTTGTTACTGCTACTGCTGCTACACTTGTTACTGCTACTGCTGCTACACTTGTTACTGCTACTGCTGCTACCCTTGTTACTGCTACTCCCTGCTAAAACTTGTTACGCTATTTCTGCTACCCTTGTTACTGCTACTGCTGCAAACACTTGTTACTGCTACTGCTGCTACACTTGTTACTGCTACTGCTGCTACACTTGTTACTGCTACTGCTGCTACACTTGTTACTGCTACTGCTGCTACACTTCTTACTGCTACTGCTGCTACACTTGTTACTGCTACTGCTGCTACACTTGTTACTGCTACTGCTGCTGTTAATGTTGTTGCTGTCTGTGTTGCTGTTACAGCTATGCTGTTCTTTTAACTGCCGGAGCAAAATGTCGCAGTGCCGATAATAGTGAAGAAAAGGCAACGTTTTCCTCTGTGTACAGAATGATCCGGTCATCACGAGATGAAACTCTCACCCGGTCGAAACGTCGTTCCACTGGAACACCTTTCTGCTAATGTTTTGCTCCTTCACTCTCTGTTACTTTTGATCTTGTTGTTGTTGTTGTGTGTACTACTACCACTAGTTCTATTTCTACTATTACTATTACTACTATTTCTACTACAGCTACTACTACTATTACTACTTCAACTACTACTACTACAACTACTACTACTATTACTACTGCTACTACTACTACTATTACTACTACTACTACTACTATTACTACTACTACTATTACTACTACTGCTACTATTACTACTACTACTACTATTACTACTACTATTACTACCACTATTACTACTATTACAATACTACTACTATTACTACTACAAAATTACTACTACTGCTACTATTTACTACTACTACTTTACTACAACTACTACTATTAACTACTACTACTACTACTATTACTACTACTACTACTATTACTACTACTACTATTACTACTACTACTATTACTACTACAACTACTACTACTACAACTACTACTACTATTACTACTACAACACTACTAACTACAACTACTACTAACAATTACTACTACTACTACTACTATTACTGCTACTGCTACTATTACTACTACTACTATTACTACTACTATTACTACTACTATTACTACTATTACTAATACTACTACTATTACTACTACTATTACTACTACGCTACAAATTACTACTATTACTACAACTACTAACTATTACACTACTACTACTATTACTACTACACTATTACTACTACGCTACTATTACTACGCTACTATTACAACTACTACTATTACTACTACTACTACACTACTACTTTTACTACACAACTACTTTTACTACTAACAACTATTACTACTACTGCTACTATTACAACTACTACTATTACCACTACTCCTACTTTTATACTACTATTACTACAACTACTAACTACTACAACTACTATTTCACTACTACTACTATTTCTACTACTACTACTACTATTACTACTACTACTATTACTACACAACTACAAATTACACAACACTATTACTACTACAATACTACATACTACTACTATTTCTACTACTACTAATTTCTACTACTACTATTTCTACTACTACTACTATTAATACTACTACTACTACTACTATTACTACAACTTTTACTACTACTATTTCTACTACTAACTATTTCTACTACTACTATTACTACAACAACTACTACTATTAACTACTACTACTACTACCACTACTACTGTTTCAAACTACTAACTACTACTACTTACAAACACTACTATTACTACTACAACTATTTCTACTACTACTATACTACTACTAGTACTACTATTACTACTACAACTACTATTTCTACTACTACTATTTCTACTACTACTACTACTACTATTACTACTACAACTACTATTACTACTACAACTACTACTATTACTTCTACAACTATTACTACTACAACTACTACTATTACTACTTCAACTACTATTACTACTACTACTATTTCTACTACTACTACTATTTCTACTATACTACTACTATTACTACTAATACTATTACTGCTACTATTACTACTACTATTACTACTACTACTACTACTGTTACTACTAGTGCTGCTATTTCTACTATTAATACTAGTACTGCTGTTACTACTACTACTACTACTACTACTACTATTACTATTACTACTATTACTGCTGCTACTACTACTACTATACTACTACTAGTGACTTCAGTAAGGAAGTCAGATGTCGGGTGTGCCATCATTATTTTTGAAAATGGGTGGACCGATAAGCCAGTGAAAGGCCTGCCATCTTGCCTCTTGCCACTTGCCACCTACCATCTTGCCATTCTGACATCTTGTCACCTGCCATCTTGCCATTTTGCCAGCTTGCGTTTTTCACGAGACCGAGTGCAACACTTTTAACAGGCTTCAGTTTGCACTCATCTCACAATCTATCCAGGCTTAACCCAGGCTATCCAGGCTTAACCCAGGCTATCCAGGCTTAACCCAGACTATCCAGGCTTAACCCAGGCTACCCAGGCTTAACCCAGGCTACCCAGGCTACCCAGGCTTAACCCAGGCTATCCAGGCTTAACCCAGGGTTACCCCAGGTTATCTTCGTAATGATCCAACGTTCCTTAATCAGTTTAACAAATCCATTTTTTCCCTTCCAGTTAGGGAAAAAAGATGCATATCTCCCTACCTCTTTGTCAGGGGAAAACAATGGTGGGGAATTTCTAATATAATGTCCAGAACAATGGTGCCTTTTTCTCCCTGGTGTGATAATGGCACCATTGATGGTACAGGTATGATAATTGGTGGGGGGGGAGGGGGCTGACACACGGGACTGGTGGGGTGATGATTATATTTGTTTTATCATTTATTATTAGTTATTATTATTATTATTTCATCCTTTTCTATTTTTATTAATGCTAATACTAAATAATAATAATAATTATAATAATAATAATAATAGGGGAATGTATGAGAGTATAGTTATACCAGCGCTCTTGCATTGGTGTGAAGCATGGGTGATGAATGTTGCAACAAGGAGAAGGCTGGAGGCAGTGGAGATGTCATGTCTGAGGGCAATGTGTGGTGTGAATATAATGCAGAGAATTTGTAGTTTGGAAATTAAGAGCAGGTGTGGGATTACCAAAACTATTATCCAGAGGGCTGAGGAGGGGTTGTTGAGGTGGTTCGGACATGTAGAGAGGAAGGAACAAAGTAGAATGACTTTGAGAGTGTATAAATTTGTAGAGGAGGGAAAGTGGGGTAGGAGTCGGCCTAGGAAGGGTTGGAAGGACGGGGTAAAGGAGGTTTTGTGTTCTAGGGGCTTGGATTTCCAGCAAGCATGCGTGAGCATGTTAGGAGCGAATGGAGACAAATGGTTTTAGGGACTAGACGTGCTGTTGTAGTGTGAGCAGGGTAATATGATGGGATTCAGGGAAACTGGCAGGCCGGACCTGAGTCCTGGAGATGGGAAATACAGGGTCTGCACTCTGAAGGAGGGGTATTAATGTTGCAGTTTTATAACTGTAATGTAAGTGCGCCTCTGGCAAGACAGTGATGGAGTGAATGATGAAAGTTTTTCTTTTTCGAGCCACCCTGCCTTGGTGGGAGACGGCCGGTGTGTTAATAAAAAATAATATTATTATTATTATTTACTATTAATATTTTCTTTTGAATTTTTTATCTCAGTATTAATATACTATCATCAGTGCGGACGAGAGAGAGAAAGAGAAAGAGAAAGAGAGAGAGAGAGGAGAGGGAGGGGAGGGAGGGAGGGAAGGTACTGGGGCGGTGGAGTGGAAGGGTAGGTAGGGCGGGTCCTGGGTTCCTTATCAGAAATGACTCTTCATGCATTGCTAACGCAAACATATGCAGAGCGAGACGTCATGCACTGTTGCCTCTGTGGCATGGTACTGTGGGGGTGGGGGTGGGGGTGCATGGTGAGGGGGGAGGGTCGTTGGGGTGCAGGGAGAGGGTCATGGAAAGCGGGGGGGGGGATCCTTGGTGAGTGTTTCGGGCAGGGTTGCTTTGTTTATCCAGGTATGATAAGGTTCTTGGGTCAGAGAGAGAGAGGATCTAGTAGCGTCCAGCGAAGAGGCGTGAGCCAGTAGCTGTGCCTCGACCCCTGCAACCACACATATAGGTGAGTACAGGGCATGAGAGATTAGTGTATACAGGGAGTCGAGGTGTGGAAGGCTTCGGGTCAGTGATGTGTTGGTGAGGTCACTAGCCTGACACCAGGTTGACCAGCAGGCTTGAGGTACTGAGACTGCCACATGTCTGGACTACAGTCTTAGAAACAGCTTTGAACGTAGCCTGACAGCAGCGTCTCTTCTCCAGAAGAGGCTCATCAATTATCCTGGTTTCTCCTACACTTCCCCCACTTCATCAGTGTGCATGTGAACCAGGGCGGACCATAAAGACTTGAGGGACTGATTACCCCATCTTTCACTGTTTTCTGTGTTTAGTTCTGCCAGGCTGAGAGACTGAGTACCTCATCCTCTACTGTCTTCGAACATCAGCTCTGCATTGAACTGAAAGAGCCACTCATTTCCGAAACGTCTTCAAATAAAGATGCCCAGGTGCTGCATGTGTGTCTAATTCTCCATGGTGAATTATACATGCTCATGTTGTCCCCACCTAAAGAAATATTGATGTTCCAAACTCCTTGTCTCTTCCATGTATATTTTATGACCACCACAGGGGATGACGTAGACCTCTGCGTTAACGTCTGTGGGTGTGGTGCCGACGGCCTTGCTGACCAGGTCTATAACAGTGGTGGAAAAACAGGTGGCCACACACACCTGGCTAGGGCACTTGCCACGTTATCGGTTATGTCTCCCACACGGCAGAACAATGTACCTTTCACTGGGGACTAGTTGAAGTTATCGTGGTCATGAGTTTTTAATAAAATGTGACGAGAAGTGGGCACTTCGAGGATGGCCTGGTCACTTTAACTTGATATGTCAGTATTTATTTGTGTTGGCTGTTTACATTCATGATTTTACTGTGTTGTTGTTGTTTAATATTTTTTTATGACTATGAGAGTTGAGATCTTCTGCTGCTGCTGCTGCTGCTGCTGCTGCTGCTGCTGCTGCTGCTGCTGCTGCTGCTGCTGCTGCTGCTGCTGCTGCTGCTAGGAAGGCTGGGCTGAAGATCTAAGTTTTTAATAATTAAGAATAATTCAGTTATAATTCTTTTCTTGGCCCTTGTGTCATAACGGGAAACAATGAAAGATTATTATCATCGGCTCTGCTCAACAGGACATCATTCTTTTTCCAGGGTAAACTTGATGGCTGGTTCTATATTGTTGATTTCACAAAGTACATGCTAAATGTTAAACATCCTAAGATAGAAAAAAGAGCATATCACCTTCGTATGGATTCTGCATCGCTGGGATGATAAATCTGAAACTTTTAGCCTCATGGGATGGCCATGGAGTCACCCATGGCCATCCCAAAACATTGCCTCTAGCTGGCATCCCCGAATTTGAAATTGGTGAAATTAACACATAATTCTACTAGGGCAAGAGATAACCCGCACTTAGGAGATAAATTAGATACAGGTGTCTGTATTGTGGTTATTTATGTATTCCAGTCACGGTATTGTGCCTTTTTTTTCCCTATTGGTCAAAGTTCTAGAGGAAAATGGTTATAATTATAACCTTAATTTTTAAAGGGGTGGAGGGGTAAGCCAGTGTAAGGCCTCGGTCAGGTTACCAAAAGCTCCAGCTGTGGGTCACCATATGACTAAGACCCGCGTCAGGACACACTTCATTCCTGACGAATCATACCTAACCTAATGAAGTCTGTCATCGTGCGGCGATGGCCTCTTGTGGTGGGAAATTACTGAACAACGAGGTGACGTCAGAAGTAATTAGTTTTTCTTCTTGAAGCTCATGTCTTGTGTATGTGTAGTGACGTCGCCTGGATGTTTAAGGTGGACTTGATTTACTGAGCCACGTAATTTATAAAGGCCGCTTAGTGAATGGCTCCTAGTGTCTGTCTCTTCCAAAACCTGAAGTGATAGGCCTAGGTGGGATACTAGGCGTATAGGTTTTGGTAAGCCAATACACTCTAGCGAGTTATGGATAACTAGGAAAAAATCTCTAGCGCTGATCTAGTTTAGGAGGATACATCAAGCTAACTGACGACACTCTTCCTGGAACAATCTTACGTTGAAGAATGACACACTTGTGCAATATTTGGGAATCTTTATTGAGGAAACGTTTCGCCATACAGTGGCTTCTTCAGTCTAATGCGGAGAATAACAGAGGAAGATGAGGAGTAGTTTGAGGTAATCAGTCCCTCGGCCTGGAGTCGATGTGTTCAGTCCGTGAAGACTGATGGACTGAACACATCGCCCGGGATTGATTACATCAAACTCCTTATTTACCTCTGTTATTCTCTATATTGGACTGAAGAAGCCACTGGCTGGTGAAACGTTTCCTCAATAAAGATTACCAAGTGTCGCACGTGTCTCATTCTTCAACTTGTCGGTTTTCAAAACCATTTACATCACACTCTTACATTCTTCATCAAAGCTGCGAGCCTTAGCAATATAATTGCTGTAGTGTAGGGGGGGGGGGTATAAGGGCTCGCGCAGCTCCTGGGGAACTGGAGGACAGGTCGGTAATTTTGAAACATGAGTTCATCTCTACCATAATAACACCTCCCTTGAGACGTTGCGTCGCGACCAATGTGAAGGAGGTGGTTCGAACTCTCATGATTCTTCCCACTAGCGATGAAAGAAGAATTAAAATGACCCAAACATGGATTCCATCACAGCAAAACAAAAGTCTCTAGCGCAGGAAGTAGCCTGTCGTATGCAAGACAAGGTTTTCTTGGACAGTTCTCTAATACCTAAGAAAGAAAAGAAATATTGAGGAGAATTGTTAATTTATAATTAATTTTTAAGATATTCTTCATAAATTAGAATAATTTCGACTTATAAAAATGTAAAACGATTAGATGTACACGAGATACCTATACTAATGAAAATATATTACAGTTAAGTATCGCTCTGTGTAGAGCTTTTGATTAATAAAGCTCTAAGAGCCAATCTTTGTGACGATGTAAGCTCGCTCTACGTCCTATATGACTGTCGGAAGATCGCCTTTGTACTGATACTAATACTGCTGCACAATTATGATATTAAGTATATAATTACATAATTTGTCCCTGTGGGGTGGAGGGAATCACCCAGCTCAATTGCCAACTTCCTTGAGATCCGGGTTCGAGTCCTCCAGGGCAAGTGAGGGTGAATGTTCAGTGGCTCTTCACGACGGTATGTGTAGGCTTGATCCTCCAGAGATCCTGATGATGGTGAACCATCCTGGTTCTTAGAAGATCCTGATAATGGTGAACCATCCTGGTTCTTAGAAGATCCTGATAATGGTGAACCATCCTGGTTCTTAGAAGATCCTGATAATGGTGAACCATCCTGGATCTTAGAAGATCCTGATAATGGTGAACCATCCTGGTTCTTAGAAGATCCTGATAATGGTGAACCATCCTGGATCTTAGAAGATCCTGATAATGGTGAACCATCCTGGATCTTTCAAGATTCTGATATTGATGTCAGTAAGAGTGAGCACCACAGCCTTCGTCATTACGACCTACATCCGAAAAATTCTAAGACCAGACACCAAACCTGGTCGTCCAGACCAGACACCAGACCTGGTCGTCCAGACCAGACACCAAACCTGGTCGTCTAGACCAGACACCAGACCTGGTCGTCCAGACCAGACACCAGACCTGGTCGTCCAGACCAGACCTGATTGTCCAGACCAGACTTAGTCGTCCAAACCTGGTCGTCCAGACCAGACACCAATCCTGGTCGTCCAGACCAGACCTAGTCGTCCAGACCAGTCCTGATCGTTCAGACCAGACAACAGTCCTGGTCGTCCCGACCAGACATTAGACCTGGTCGTCCAGACCACACTGACACACCTGGTCGTCCAGACCACACTGACAGACCTGGTGGACCAGACCACACTGACAGACCAACTACACAACGAGATAATCTTAAACTGGAGGGAAAATATATCTGCATCGTCATGCAAAAAAAAAAAAAAAAAAAAAAATATTGTCTTTGTTGATGCCGCAAGAATTTGTTTAAAGCAAATTAAATAAGGAATAAAATTGACTCTTAATTCACTGAATTATTATTATTATTATTATTATTATTTTATTATCATTATTATTATTTTTATTATTCTTTTTATTTATTCTTTTTATTATTAAGAAGATTTATTACGATTTATTAAACACTATTTCAAATTTTAATTATTATTAATTACTGTATTCTTGGGGAAGCGCTAAACCCATACGAGTCAACGACTGAGGAATGGAAGTTCAAGTTTGATAGACGGAAGAGGAGTAGCAGCTCCGGTTCCTCGGATCAAGTGCCCTTCACAGGCCTTAAGGCACTCCCACTCTCCCCCCTTTCCATGAGGGACTCTTGATGCAAGGAACTGGAGCTGCTCTCCCTTTCCTCGGATCAAACTAGTTGGTCTCCAACCTGACGGGCGCTGTATGCCTCCTACAGCTTTAGCGCTTACTCCAGACCGTGACCTGACTTACACCAGACCATGACCTGATGATTTACACCAAACCATGACCTGATTTACACCAGACCCTGACCTGATTTACACCAGACCGTGACCTGACTTACACCAGACCGTGACCTGACTTACACCAGACAATGACCTGATTTACACCAGACCGTGACCTGATTTGCACCAGACCGTGACCTGATCTACACCAGACCATGACCTGATTTACACCAGACCGTGACCTGATTTACACCAGACCGTGACCTGACTTACACCAGACTGATTTCTCATTTTAAAACACACACACACACACACACACACACACACACAACACACACACAACACCATACACACACACACACACACACACACACACACCACACACACAACACCCCAACACCCCACACACACAAAATACACACCCCACCACACACACACACACACACCACCCAACACACACACCACACACACACAAAATACAAAACACACACACACACATACACACACACACCACCACACACACACACACACAACCCCACACACACACACACACACACCACACATACACCACACACACACACACACACACAAAACACATACACACACACACACACATACTACACAAAACACCACACACACACAACACACACACCACACAAACACACACACACCCCACACACACGGAAGGAATAGACTCTGAGGTGCCCCTGTTTGAAAGATGACGTGAAGTTGATGAGAAGAATACACTCGATCGAAGACCAGGCAGAACTACAAAGGGATCTGGACAGGCTGCAGACCTGGTCCAGCAATTGGCTCCTGGAGTTCAATCCCACCAAGTGCAAAGTCATGAAAATTGGGGAAGGGCAAAGAAGGCCGCAGACGGAGTACAGTCTAGGGGGTCAGAGGGCTACAACTCACTCAAGGAAAAAGATCTTGGGTGAGTATAACACCAGGCACATCTCCTGAAGCGCACATCAAAACCCAAAAAATGCTGCAGCATATGGGCCTAGCAAACCCCAGAACAGCATTCGACACTTAATAAGGAATCGTTCAGGACCCTGTACACCGTATACGTTAGGCCATATTGGAGTATGCGGCACCAGTTTGGAAACCCACACCTAGCCAAGGGACGTAAAGAAATAGAGAAAGTGCAAAGGTTTGCAAAAAAGACTAGTCCCAGAGCTAAGAGGTATGTCCTACGAGGAGAGGTTAAGGGAAATCAACTGACGACACTGGAGGACAGGAGAGATAGGGGGGTCATGATAAAAGACATACAAATACTGAGAGGGAATTGGACAAGGTGGACAAAAACAGGGGTGTTCCGAGATTGGACACAGTAACAAGGGGACACAGTTTGGGAAACTGAAGACACAGATGAATCACGGGATGTTAGGAAAGTATTTTTCAGCCACAGAGTAGTCAGTAAGTGGAATAGTTTGGGAAGCGATGTATTGGAGGCAGGATCCATACATAGCTTTAAGCAGAGGTATGAAAAAAGCTCAAAGGCTCAGGGAGAGTGACCTAGTAGCGATCAGTGAAAAGGCGGGGCCAGGAGCTCGGACTCGCCCCCCGCAACCTCAACTGGGTGAGTACTAGGGGGGAGTACCACACCACACCACACACACCACACACACCACACACACATACGCACCACACATACACACACACCACACCACACACACACACACACACACACACACCCCACACACAAAACACATACACACACACCCCAACACACAACACACACAAAATGTACTTTACATTCTGTGGGGAAAGTCTTGCGGTGGGGACTGTCAGGCAGTGGCATGTTTGTGTCATTGTGCACTCTGTACCTCTTCCCTGTGTACTTGTACCAGGTACTTGTCCTGTGTACTCTGTCCAGTGTACTCTGTCCCGTGTACTCTTTACCAGTGTACTCTGTACCTGTGTATTTGTCCGTGTACTCTGCCCGTGTATCTTTTTCCAGTGTACTCGTCCGTGTACTTTTACAGTGTATCTGTCCCAGTGTACTCTGTACCAGTGCACTCTGTCCTGTTTACTCTGTCCTGGTACTCTGTCCCGTGTACTCTGTCCCGTGTACTCTGTACCTGGTACTTGTACCTGTGTCTCTGTACCGGGGCACTCTGTACAGTGTACTCGATCTGCTACTCTGTCCTGTGTACTCTGTCCAGTGACTCTGTACCAGTGTATCTGTACCTGTGTACTCTGTACCGTGTACTCGTTTCCAGTGTATTTGTACCATTTGTACTTTTTCCTGTGCTTTTGTACCATGTACTCTGACCAGTTACTCTTTTCCCAGTTACTCTGTACCAGTGTACTCGACCAGTGACTCTTACCAGTGTCTCTGTACCGGGGTTTACTCTTACCAGTGTACTCGTACCTGTGTCTCTTACCGTGTACTCATACCAGTGTATCTGTACCAGTGTACCTGTACCTGTTACTCTTTTCAGTGTACTCTGTCCCATTTTACTCTGTCCCAGTGCACTCTGCTGTTTACTTGACCTGTGTACCTGTCCCAGTGTACTCTGTACCAGTGTATCTGTACAGTGTACTCTGTACCAGTGTACTTGTACCATTTGCACTCTGTACCTGTGTACCTGTACTGGTACTCTGTCCCTGGTACTCTGTCCCAGTGTACTCTGTCCCAGTGTACTCTGTACGTGTACTCTTTTCAATGTCTCTGTACGGTACTCGTCCACTGCCCCTTTTACCTTTTGTACTCTGTACCTGTGTACTCTGTCCCTGGTACTCTGTACCTGTGTTCTGTACCTGTGAAATTGTACTGGACTCTGTCCCAGTGCACTCTGTACCTGTGTACTCTGTCCCTGTTTATCTGTACCAGTGTCTTGTCCCAGTGTACTTTTTTCCTGTGTATCTGACCTGTGTACTCTGTCCCAGTGTATCGTACCGGTATCTGTACCGTGTCTCTGTCCCAGTGCACTCTTACCTGTGCACTCTTCCCTGTGTACTCTGTACCTGTGTACTCTTTTTCCTGTGTACTCTGTACCTGTGTACTCTGTCCAGTGTACTTGTACGTGTACCTGTACCCATGTATTGTCCCAGTGTATTTGTACCGTGACTCTGTACCAGTGTCTTACTGTGTACTCGTACCTGTGTACTCTGTACCGTGTACTCTGTCCCAGTGTATTTGTACCTGTGTATCTGTACAGTGTATTTTGTCCCAAGGTCTCTGTACCTGTGTACTCTGTACCAGTGCACTTGTACATGGGGCCTCTTCCTGTGACTCTGTCCTGTGTACTCTGTACCTTTTGTATCTGTACCTTGGTACTCTGTCCCAGTGTACTCTGTACCGTGTATCGTAAGTGTACTCTGTACCAGTGCCTCTGACTGTGTATCTGTCCCTGTGACTCTGTACCTGGTACTCTGTCCCTGTGTACTCGTCCCAGTTACTCTGACCTGTGTACTTTACTGTGATCTGTACCAGTGCACCTGTACCAGGTATCTGTACAGTGTACTTTACCTGTGTACTCTGTTATGTACTCTGACAGTGCGCTCTGTACCGTATACTCTGTCCCGTGTACTTGTACCTGTGTACTCTGTCCCTGTTACTCTGTACCTGTGTACTCTGTACCTGTTACTCTTCCCACTGTATCTGTACCAGTGTACTCTGTCCTGTGTACTCTGTACCGTGTACTTGTCCAGTGTATCTGTCCCATTTTTACTCTGTACCAGGTACTCGTCCCAGGTATTTGTACGTGTTTCTGTACCAGTGTACTCTGTACCAGGTACTCTTTTACCAGTGTTCTGTACTGTCTACTCTGTACCTGTGTACTTGAAACCTGTGTCTTGTCCCACTGTACTCTGTCCCAGTGTACTCTGACCTGTGTACCTGTACCAGTGTACTCTGTACCGTGACTCTGTACCAGTGTACTCTGTACCAGTGTATCTGTACCATGTACTCTTTTTTTACAGTTTTCCCTTGTACCAGTTCTCGTACCGTTTCTCTGTACCAGGTACTCTGTACGTGTTCTTGTCCGTGTACTCTGTACCAGTGTACTCTGTACCAGTGTACTCTGTACAGTGTTCTCTGTACCAGTGTACTCTGTACCTGTGTACTCTGTACCTGTGTACTCTGTACAGTGTTCTCTGTATCAGTGTACTCTGTACCTGTGTACTCTGTAATGTGTACTCTGTACCAGTGCACTCTGTGCCGTTTTACTCTGTGCCAGTGTGCTCTTTTATGTGTACTCGTACTAGTGAAATCTTACCCCCCAGTGCACTCTGTACCAGTGCACTTGTACCGTGTCTCTGTCCTGTGATCTGTACCTGTGTATCTGTCTAGTGCACTCGTACCAGTCACTTGTACCATGCACTCTGTACCGTGTACTCTGTACCTGTTTATCTGTCCTTTGTACTTGTCCTGTTGTATCTTTTACCAGTGTCCTTACTAGTGCACTCTGTAGCAGTACACACTGTATCAGTGCATTTTGAACCAGTGTACTCTGTCCCTGTGCACTCTCTACTAGTGCACTCTGTCCCAGTGACTCTGTATAGTGACTTGTACCTGTGCACTCTGTTCAGTGCACTCTGTAACCATTTTTGTACCGTTAATTTCTGTAAAAGCCCCTTAACTCTGGGAATGTTTGGGGAAGCATTGACTTGTACTCGTTGGAACGCAGGGGGGAATATATAAATTCCCTTTGGAAAAAATTTGGGAAAGGAATGGCCCCCAAATCTGCAACGAAATCACTCCCTACGAAAGAAAAAGGGACTGGGCAGGCGATGCAAAATGCCCCCAAAAAAAAAGTAGGGGCGCCATTGGTACACTAAGAGAAAACACCATAAGTGTCCGGGGCCCAAAACTGTTCAACAGCCTCCCATCAAGCATTAGGGGAATTGCCAATAAACCCCTGGCTGCCTTCAAGAGAGAGCTGGACAGATACCTAAAGTCAGTGCCGGATCAGCCGGGCTGTGGCTCGTACGTCGGACTGCGTGCGGCCAGCAGTAACAGCCTAGTTGATCAGGCCCTGATCCATCGGGAGGCCTGGTCATGGACCGGGCCGCGGGGGCGTTGATCCCCGGAATAACCTCCAGGTAACCTCCAGGTAACCTGGCACTGTGTACCAGTGCACTCTGTACCAGTGAACTCTGTACCAGTGTAATCTGTATCAGTGCACTGTACCAGTGCACTGTACCAGTGCACTGTACCAGTACACTCTGTACCAGTGTACACTATATCTGTATACTCTGTACTAGTGCACTCTGTACCAGTGCACTCTGTACCAGTGTGCACTATATCTGTGTACTCTGTACTAGTGCACTCTGTACCAGTGCACTCTGTACCAGTGCACTCTGTACCAGTGTACTCTGAACCAGTGTACTCTGTACCAGTGTACTGTGTACCTGTGCACTCGGTACCAATACGCTCCATACCAGTGCACTCTGTACCAGTGCATTCTGTACCAGTGTATTCTGTACATATGTACTCTACATGTGCACTCTGTACCAGTGTACTCTGTATCAGTGCACTCTATACCTGTGCACTCTGTACCTGTGCACTCTGCACCAGTGTACTCTGTACCTGTTACTCTGTACCAATGCACTCTGTACCTGTGTACTCTGTACGAGTGCACTCTGTTCCAGTGCACTCTGTACCAGTGTACTCTGTAACAGTGTACTCTTTAACAGTGTACTCTGTACCAGTGCACTCTGTACTAGTGCACTCTGTTCCAGTGCACTCTGTACCTGTGCACTCTACCAGTGCACTCTGTACCAGTGCACTCTGTACCTGTGTACTCTGCAACAGTGTACTCTGTAACAGTGTACTCTGTGCCAGTGCACTCTGTACCAGTGCACTCTGTACCAGTGTACTCTGTACCTGTGTACTGTGTACCAGTGCACTCTGTACCAGTGCACTCTGTACCAGTGAACTCTGTACCAGTGTAATCTGTATTAGTGCACTGTACCAGTGCACTGTGTACCAGTGTACACTATATCTGTGTACTCTGTACTAGTGCACTCTGTACCAGTGCGCTCCATACCAGTGCACTCTGCACCAGTGCATTCTGTACCAGTGTACTCTGTACTTATGTACTCTGTACATGTGTACTCTGTACCAGTGTACTCTGTACCAGTGTGCTCTGTACCAGTGCACTCTGTACCATTGCACTCTGTAACTGTGTAATCTGTACCAGTGTACTCTGTACCAGTGCACTCTGTACCAGTGCACTCTGTACCAGTGCACTCTGTACCAGTGCACTCTGTACCAGTGCACTCTGTACCAGTGCACCTGGAGACCTGTATCGCCGTTATAGGTTAATTTAGAGAGCCTGTAAGACTTGTCCTCCCTCTGAAGGGCTTTTGTTTTCACTACTCTGTTTCCAAATCAATACTTTCCTCTCTCCTTTCTAATTCTAAACTTAGACCGTCTATATGCACTTGTTATACCTTTAATAATGTAGTTTAGTACACCCTCCTCTCCCTCAGCGTGAGGTAGTACAGAGTCGTTATTGTGTACCTCCCTTCACCATACTGCAGACTAGAGTGATGAGGATCGTGGGGCGCTAAACCCGTATTGGGTCAGTCAAGGAGTGGTGGAAACTTGATACTGCGTCCACTAATCGCTAAACGCATCATCTCTGGTCATTAAGTTATAAGTTATTTTGCAGTTGCTGTGTTTACATAATTGTGTGTGTGTGTATGTGTGTGTGTGTGTGTGTGTGTGTGTGTGTGTGTGTGTGTGTGTGTGTGTGTGTGGTGCGCGTATGTGTGTGTGTGTGTTGTGTGTGTGTGTGTGTGTGTATGTGTGAGTGTGTGTGTGTGTGTGTGTGTGTGTGTGTGTGTATGTGTGAGTGTGTGTGTGTGTGTGTGTGTGTGTGTGTGTGTGTGTGTGTGTGTGTGTGTGTGTGTGTGTGTGTGTGTATGCGTATGTGTGTGTGTGTGTGTGTGTGTGTGTGTGTGTGTGTGTGTGTGTATGTGTGTGTGCGTATGTGTGTGTGTGTGTGTGTGTGTGTGTGTGGTGTGTGTGTGTGTGTGTGTATGTGTGTGTGTGTGTGTGTGTGTTGTGTGTGTGTGTGTGTTGCGTATGTGTGTGTGTGTGTGTGTGTGGTGTGTGTGTGTGTGCGTATGTGTGTGTGTGTGTGTGTGTGTGTTGTGTGTGTGTGTGTGTGGTGTGTGTGTTGTGTGGTGTAGTGTGAGTGTGTGGTGTGTGTGTGTGTGTGTGTGGTGTGTGCGCGTATGTGTGTGTGTGTGGTGTGTGTGTGTGTGTGTGTGTGTGTGTGTGTGTGGTGTGCGTATGGTGTGTGTGGTGTGTGTGTGTGTGGTTGTGTGTGTGGTGTGTGGTGTGTGTGTGTGTGTGTGTGTGGTGCGTATGTGTGTGTGTGTGTGTGTGTGCGTATGTGTGTGTGTGTGTTATGCGAAAGATAGAGACGTCTCCCACAAAGAGATAAAGCTAACACGAAGGTTCGTATTAGGTGGGATATCTGCCAGAGATCATCTCCTGGGCCTACATTACCTCAGACGGCACCTCAGCACCAGAGGGAAGGTGAGGTAGGCGCTTGTCTCACCCTGGGACGGGAGGCAGCAAGGTATCGAGGCTGGGTGGGAGGCAGCAAGGTATCGAGGCTGGGTGGGAGGCAGCAAGGTATCGAGGCTGGGTGGGAGGCAGCAAGGTATCGAGGCTGGGTGGGAGGGAGGCAGCAGGGTATCGAGGCTGGGTGGGAGGCAGCAAAGTATCGAGGCTGGGTGGGAGGCAGCAAGGTATCGAGGCTGGGTGGGAGGCAGCAAGGTATCGAGGCTGGGTGGGAGGGAGGCAGCAAGGTATCGAGGCTGGGTGGGAGGCAGCAAAGTATCGAGGCTGGGTGGGAGGCAGCAAGGTATCGAGGCTGGGTGGGAGGGAGGCAGCAGGGTATCGAGGCTGGGTGGGAGGCAGCAAGGTATCGAGGCTGGGTGGGAGGAGCAGCAGGTATCGAGGCTGGGTGGGAGGGAGGCAGCAGGTAGCGAGGCTGGGTGGGAGGGAGGGCAGCAGGTAACGAGGCTGGGTGGGAGGGAGACAGCAAGGTAGCGAGGCTGGGTGGGAGGGAGACAGCAAGGTATCGTGGCAGGGTGGGAGGGAGGCAGCAGGGTAGCGAGGCTGGGTGGGAGGGAGGCAGCAAGGTAGCGAGGCTGGGTGGGAGGGAGACAGCAGGGTAGCGAGGCAGGGTGGGAGGGAGGCAGCAGGGTAGCGAGGCTGGGTGGGAGGGAGGCAGCAGGGTAGCGAGGCAGGAGGGAGGGAGGCAGCAGGGTAGCGAGGCAGGGTGGGAGGGAGGCAGCAAGGTAGCGAGGCAGGGAGGGAGGGAGGCAGCAGGGTAGCGAGGCAGGGTGGTAGGGAGGCAGCAGGGTAGCGAGGCAGGGAAGGAAGGAGGGAGGAAGGAAACCAGGTCAGGTAGGACAGAGATACCATGAACCACGAAGGCCTACCTGTGGCCTCCTTCAGTGTTTTATTTCTTCAGTGTATAGTTCCCTCGGGACGGAAGTACCGGCGAATCAACATAAATGAATGAAGAGTATAGTTCCTTCAGCTATAATAATCTCAGACTCTGTGGAAGTGACTGACGTTAACAATAATAATACAAAAAACAAAATCTACGTTATACATCCTTACAGATTTCCCTGTTGAAGACGTGAGTCAATAAGTTCCTGTACTGATGATACAGCAGTCATCTGTCAGGATGATGGATGACCAGCTGTCAGCTGTTTGGTGGTAGCAGAAGCGCGCCTGGTGGCAGGACAGGACCGGGCAGGGGAGTCTCTCTCTAGATGACGAGGCAGGGGAAGGAAAGTCTCTCTAGATGAAAAGGCAGGGGAAGGAAAGTCTCTCTAGATGAAAAGGCAGGGGAAGGAAAGTCTCTCTAGATAAAAAGGCAGGGGAAGGAAAGTCTCTCTAGATGACAAGGCAGGGGAAGGAAAGTCTCTCTAGATGACAAGGCAGGGGAAGGAAAGTCTCTCTAGGTGGCAAGGCAGGGGAAGGAAAGTCTCTCTAGGTGGCAAGGCAGGGGAAGGAAAGTCTCTCTAGGTGGCAAGGCAGGGGAAGGAAAGTCTAGATGACAAGGCAGGGGAAGGAAAGTCTCTCTAGATGAAAAGGCAGGGGAAGGAAAGTCTCTCTAGATGACAAGGCAGGGGAAGGAAAGTCTCTCTAGGTGGCAAGGCAGGGGAAGGAAAGTCTCTCTAGGTGGCAAGGCAGGGGAAGGAAAGTCTAGATGACAAGGCAGGGGAAGGAAAGTCTCTCTAGGTGGAAAGGCAGGGAAGGAAAGTCTCTCTAGATGACAAGGCAGGGGAAGGAAAGTCTCTCTAGGTGGCAAGGCAGGGGAAGGAAAGTTTCTCTAGGTGGCAAGGCAGGGGAAGGAAAGTCTCTCTAGATGACAAGGCAGGGGAAGGAAAGTCTCTCTAGATGACAAGGCAGGGGAAGGAAAGTCTCTCTAGGTGGCAAGGCAGGGGAAGGAAAGTCTCTGTAGATGACAAGGCAGGGGAAGGAAAGTCTCTCTAGGTGGCAAGGCAGGGGAAGGAGTCCTTGCAAAGACTCAGGGACTGTAGAACTTGTCATTCCTTGTTCATTACTCAGTCTTTCCAGGGACGTTAAGGATGATGAACGTTGAAGAAGTGACAGGAGTGGGACGAAGAATAGTTGGAGAGTAGTGGGATAGAGGATAGTTTGAAGAGGAGTGGGATGTATT
>NC_069460.1:16680097-16704884 GCF_026875155.1 Cherax quadricarinatus | reverse complement strand
AAGAAGACAAACAAAATCTAAGTAAATCGCCTGCTCATCATTAAACTGCTTTCTCCTCTCTGTCTGTTCTCTCTCTCTTTGTCTCTCTCTGCCTGTCTCTCATCTCATTAATCTTGCTTGCGTGGATCAGCAAGATCTTTTTAATTGATCCGAAGCAAACTTTCTGAACTTACAACGCGCGAACCAAAATTCATGAACCTCTCCCCGAATCATAGTCCAACGTTGAAAATTTCAAGCCGATAGGGTAAGGCGTTTTCAAGTTCGTAACGAAAGTTTTGGATGAAGATTATATATATATATATATATATATATATATATATATATATATATATATATATATATATATATATATATATAATATATCCTGCCAGATGACTGTGAAACAGAAACCTGTAACTGTTTTGCATAATGGTAGGATTGCTGGTTTCTTTTTCTGTCTCATAAACACGCTAGATAACAGGGATATCTTGCTACTCCTACTTACACTTTGGTCACACTTCACAGACACGCACATGCATATATATATACATACATCTAGGTTTTTCTCCTTTTTCTAAAATAGCTCTTGTTCCTCTTTATTTCTTCTATTATCCATGGGGAAGTGGCGACTAAAATGCCGGGAGCAATGGGCTAGTAACCCCTTCTCCTGTATACATTTACTAAAAAAGAGAAGAAGAAAAACTTTATAAAACTGGGATGCTTGAATGTGCGTGGATGTAGTGCGGATGACAAGAAACAGATGATTGCTGATGTTATGAATGAAAAGAAGTTGGATGTCCTGGCCCTAAGCGAAACAAAGCTGAAGGGGGTAGGGGAGTTTCGGTGGGGGGAAATAAATGGGATTAAATCTGGAGTATCTGAGAGAGTTAGAGCAAAGCAAGGGGTAGCAGTAATGTTGAATGATCAGTTATGGAAGGAGAAAAGAGAATATGAATGTGTAAATTCAAGAATTATGTGGATTAAAGTAAAGGTTGGATGCGAGAAGTGGGTCATAATAAGCGTGTATGCACCTGGAGAAGAGAGGAATGCAGAGGAGAGAGAGAGATTTTGGGAGATGTTAAGTGAATGTATAGGAGCCTTTGACCAAGTGAGAGAGTAATTGTGGTAGGGGACCTGAATGCTAAAGTAGGAGAAACTTTTAGAGAGGGTTGTGGTAGGTAAGTTTGGGGTGCCAGGTGTAAATGATAATGGGAGCCCTTTGATTGAACTTTGTATAGAAAGGGGTTTAGTTATAGGCAATACATATTTTAAGAAAAAGAGGATAAATAAGTATACAAGATATGATGTAGGGCGAAATGACAGTAGTTTGTTGGATTATGTATTGGTAGATAAAAGACTGTTGAGTAGACTTCAGGATGTACATGTTTATAGAGGGGCCACAGATATATCAGATCACTTTCTAGTTGTAGCTACACTGAGAGTAAAAGGTAGATGGGATACAAGGAGAATAGAAGCATCAATGAAGAGAGAGGTGAAGGTTTATAAACTAAAAGAGGAGGCAGTTAGGGTAAGATATAAACAGCTATTGGAGGATAGATGGACTAATGAGAGCATAGGCAATGGGGTCGAAGAGGTATGGGGTAGGTTTAAAAATGTAGTGTTAGAGTGTTCAGCAGAAGTTTTGTGGTTACAGGAAAGTGGGTGCGGGAGGGAAGAGGAGTGATTGGTGGAATGATGATGTGAAGAGAGTAGTAAGGGGAGAAAAAGTTAGCATATGAGAAGTTTTTACAAAGTAGAAGTGATGCAAGGAGGGAAGAGTATATGGAGAAAAAGAGAGAGGTTAAGAGAGTGGTGAAGCAATGTAAAAAGAGAGCAAATGAGAGAGTGGGTGAGATGTTATCAACAAATTTTGTTGAAAATAAGAAAAAGTTTTGGAGTGAGATTAACAAGTTAAGAAAACCTAGAGAACAAATGGATTTGTCAGTTAAAAATAGGAGAGGAGAGCTATTAAATGGAGAGTTAGAGGTATTGGGAAGATGGAGGGAATATTTTGAGGAATTGTTAAATGTTGATTAAGATAGGGAAGCTGTGATTTCGTGTATAGGGCAAGGAGGAACAACATCTTGTAGGAGTGAGGAAGAGCAAGTTGTGAGTGTGGGGGAAGTTCGTGAGGCAGTAGGTAAAATGAAAGGGGGTAAGGTAGCCGGGATTGATGGGATAAATATAGAAATGTTAAAAGCAGGTGGGGATATAGTTTTGGAGTGGTTGGTGCAATTATTTAATAAATGTATGGAAGAGGGTAAGGTACCTAGGGATTGGCAGAGAGCATGCATAGTTCCTTTGTATAAAGGCAAAAGGGGATAAAAGAGAGTGCAAAAATTATAGGGGGATAAGTCTGTTGAGTATACCTGGCAAAGTGTATGGTAGAGTTATTATTGAAAGAATTAAGAGTAAGACGAAGAAAAGGATAGCAGATGAACAAGGAGGCTTTAGGAAAGGTAGGGGGTGTGTGGACCAGGTGTTTTTCAGTGAAACATATAAGTGAACAGTATTTAGATAAGGCTAAAGAGGTCTTTGTGGCATTTATGGATTTGGAAAAGGCGTATGACAGGGTGGATACGGGGGCAATGTGGCAGATGTTGCAGGTGTATGGTGTAGGAGGTAGGTTACTGAAAGCAGTGAAGAGTTTTTACGAGGATAGTGAGGCTCAAGTTAGAGTATGTAGGAAAGAGGGAAATTATTTCCCAGTAAAAGTAGGCCTTAGACTAGGATGTGTGATGTCACCGTGGTTGTTTAATATATTTTTAGATGGGGTTGTAAGAGAAGTAAATGCGAGGGTCTTGGCAAGAGGCGTGGAGTTAAAAGATAAAGAATCACACATAAAGTGGGAGTTGTCACAGTTGCTCTTTGCTGATGACACTGTGCTCTTGGGAGATTCTGAAGAGAAGTTGCAGAGATTGTTGGATGAATTTGGTAGGGTGTGCAAAAGAAGAAATTTGAAAGTGAATACGGGGAAAAAAATAAGGTTTGAGGATAACAAAAAAATTAGGTGATTTTAAAAATTTGGGAAACAATTGGGGGAGATATGGGGAGGTGAATGTATTAGATATTTGGGAGTGGAGTGTCAGTGGGTGGCTATAAAAAGAGGGAATCTAGAAATTTATGAGGGGGGAAAAAGGGGGGAGTGGTCGCTTAGGAGTCTGTGGAGACAAAGAACTTTGTCCTTGGAGGCAAAAAGGGGAAGTTAAAAAGTATAGTTTTACCAACGCTTTTAGGGTTGTGGGCATGGTGATGAATGTTGCAGCGAGGAGAAGCTGGAGGCAGTGGAGATGTCATGTTTGAGAGCAAGTGTGGTGTGGGAATATAATGCAGAGAATTCGTGTTTGGAAGTTAGGAGGAGGTGCGGGGATTACCAAAATTTTTGTCCAGAGGGGTTTAGGAAGGTTGTGGGGGGTTCGGACATGTGGAGAGAATGGAGCGAAAAAAGTGGAGAGAAGGGGAAGCAAAAAACCAGAATAACTTCAAGAGTGTATCAGTCTGTGGGGAAAGGGAAAGGCGGGGGGGGGATGGGCCCCGGGAAAAAGGTTTTGGGGGGAAAGGGGGTTTCAAGGAGGTTTTCGTGTCGAGGGGCTTGGATTTCCCAGCAGGCATGCGTGGCGTTTTTTGATAGGAGTAAAAGGGACAAAGGTTTTTTATATTTGAGTAGCTGTTGGGTGTGAGCAAGTAACATTTATGAAGGGATTCGGGGAAAAAGGGGCGGGCCCGGGATTGAGTCCTGGAGATGGGAAGTCAGTGCCTGCCCCTTAAAGGGGGGAGTTTTTAATGTTGCCAGTTTAAAAACGGTAGTGTAAAGCCCCCTTTGGAAAGGGCCCAGTGATGGAGTGATGATGGTGAAATTTTTTCCCTTTTTCGGGCCCCCCTGCTTGGGGGGAAAATGGGCCCCCAGTGGGAAAATAAATAAAAAAAATTTAAATATAAAATTATTTGGTTTTCTTATTTTTAAAAATTTCGCATGTCATTTCTTCTCTTTTCTCTCTTCTCTCTCTCTCTTTTCTCCCCTCTCTCTCTCTCTCTCTCTCTCCTCTCTCTCTTCTCTCTTTTCTCTCTGTGTTGGTAAAAAAAGGGGGGTTTAAAACATACAAAATTGGTGTTCTTTTAATTTGCTCTTTATAATACCTCCTCTAATTATCCCCTTGCCAGCATTTTTTATTTCTGGGGAAACCCCGAAAACTTAATTGCATTCCTGAGGTTTTTAAATTTTCCTTCTTTCCCTCCCCCTTCCTCCCCTCCCCTTTCCCTCCCTTCTCCTTCCCCCCTTTTCCCCCTTTTTAAAACCCCTCCTCCCCCCCCTCTCTTCTGTCTTCCTCATTTTCCCCTCCTAGTGACTTTTAAACCTCTTCTCTATTTCCCCTTTACCAATTTTCTCTCCGTTCTTTCCCTTCCCTTTCTTCTCCTTCTTTCACCCACTTTTTCCCTTTTTTTCCCCTCACAGACCCCCCTTTCTTATTAAATCCCTCTCTTCTCCCCCCCCTGCCCTCCCTCCCCCCTTTTTCCTTAGAGCGATTTTCCCTAAATTTCTTAAATCTCCGTACCTCCTTAAACCCCCAAATTATTACTCCCTTCCCTGTACATAAAATTTCTCCCCCCTTTCCCTCCCCTTTTCCCCTTCTTTTGCCAGATGTACGGTAATACCTGTCATTGAAAAAAGGCCCATCAGACCATTGATGTAAAAACGTCACCCTCGCGGGAAAATTCACGGGGGTGTTTCAAAAAGAGGGGACGTAATTTAAAAAGCAAACTTTTGAATAGTGTCCATATTTTTTGAAACCCCCTTTGTACATTAAAAAGTTTCGTTTTTGGGATCTTGAAACGGGGCCTCGAGTCTTTGGCGGTCCCGACTGCGTAAAAAACCCTGAAAAAACCCACTGGCAAAATTTTTAAAACATTAGGGGAAGGGTTTAAAAATTTTCCCCGGGGGGCCCAAAACCACCGAAACGAGCGATCCTTTTGGTTTCTGAGGCAAAAGCTCACTTTTTTAAAGGGGACGAATTAACCGCATCTCTCTTCAGTCATTTTTTTTTTTCATTTCGCTTTTTAAAACAAACACACCCACCCCCACACACACACACACACAATATTTTATATATTATATTTTATATTATATATATATATATATATATATATATATTTTATTTTATATATTTGTGACAGGAAAAGAGTACCAAACCCTAAAACCCTATCCCCCCCAAAACCGCGAAACCAGGTGACGGGGGTTTGGGCGATGGGGCCCCGTCGTTAAACCGTACCCAGGTTCCCGGGCCAAGGGAGAAGAGGGTTTTTTGGCAATCGCAGAGGTTTTGTGGGTACCACTCCCCTGTTGCCCTTGTCTTCCCCATTCTAGACCGGGTTTTGAACCCCACGGTTGCTCTTAGTGGTTTTCTATTCTGCCTTGTTTACCTTTGGGAGTGCACAAATTCCCTATCAATTAATAGTGTATATAGTGTACATGTTCTGTTCAAAATTGGGGGAAGGATATTATAAGTAAAAAATTTTTCGCGGTGTTTTTTTTTACTCCCCTTTAACCCCCCAGGATAACGGCCTTTTGGGATTTCCGGGGTTTGTTATATTATATATTTTATTATATATATATATTTTTATATATATTATATATTTAAATATATATTAAATATATATATTTTATAATATGCAAAAAAACCCATTTGGAAATAATAGAGAATTTCCCAAAGCCTTTCGGGGACTACTCACATTATAAAGGGAAACAATGATAATTTTCCCTTTTGATAATGCAAATTTTTAAGCCCCAAGAAAGCGCTTGGAATTCTCTTTCTTTCACAGCGGTTGTTTTGCATATTCTGAAATCCCCTGTTTACTGTGATTTTAGGGCATGCATATAATATATTATTTATATATATATATATATATAATTATATATATATATAAAATCGGGTGTGTGTGATTACGGGAATTTTCATCAGCTGTTTTCTTTAAAATTTTACACAAAAAACCCAGGGGGTTCCCAAACTGGGGGAAATTTTAAACCTTTTTTGGGGGGGGAAATGGAGGGGGTGCCCAAAAAAAAAATTTATGAATTCTGAAATCAAAAAAAACAATGCGGTACCCGGTATGAGGTTATTGTTAACTTTGTCTTAGTAAAAATAAAGTTTTTAAATTTAAAACCTATTATAAGTAAGTAAAAAATTTAAAACCCAAAAATAACAAAAAAACATAAAAAAACTAATATCCAGTATTAGAAAAAAAAAAAATTTTAAAAGCTAAGTGTGTAAAAAACCCAAAAGTATTTTGAAAGAAAGGGCTTCAGGACAAAAGTATAAAGTACCCCAAAGGAATGGGACCTGTCCAGTACCCCCGTCATCACTTCCTGAGGCTGACCCTATTTTACACTGCCCAGTTTATCTGTGAGCTTTCAGCCGGGTAAAATTTAAGCTGGTATGTATTGTACTGCCCTGTGCAGGTTTGTTAGTATTTCCCCAAATTTTTTTTTGTAATTTGTAGCTATTTTTAATTTTTAAATTTTAAATGTATGTGGGGGGTTTTCGTTTTAATGGTTTTGTTTAGGTTTGCGGGAGTATGGGGAGGTTGTATACTTTTACTTTTTAGCCATATATTTAAATTTAATAACAACATTTTTGGGGGGAAAGGGGGTTAACATGCTTTAGGGTGGAATTTTTTAAATTTGGGGTTTAACAACTAAAAAAATTTTGGGGAAAACCATGCTAAAAAACTGTTAAAATTTCCTTTACCTGGATTTTTACCGGGAAAGAGTTCCGGGGGTAAACGCCCCGCGGCCGGTCTGTGCCGGGCCCTTGGTGGATCAGGCCGATCAACCAAGCTGTTGCTGCACGAAAACCCAAAGGGACGGGGCCACAGCACGGCTGATCGGAACTGACTTTAGGTGCTTGGCCAGTGCCAGCTTGAAGATTCCCAGGGGTCTGTTGGTTTTTTCCCCCTGGTGTGCGGGGAGGCAGTTAAAACGTCTCGGGCCCCTGACATTATTGATGGTTTCTTCCCGTGCTAGGGGAACCCCCCCGCTTTTCTTTGGGGGGGATGGGGGCATCGTCTGGCCAAGGGTTCTTTTGCTTTTTTTGGGTGAGTGATTTTCGTGTGAAAATTTCCCGGTACTAGCCCCTCTAGGTTTTTTCCAGGTTTTATAAATCATGTATCTTTTCCCTCCTGCTTTCCAGGGAATACAGGTTCAGGAACCTAAAGCGCCCCCCAGTAATTAAATTTGTTTTTATCTCCTTTTATGCGCGCCGTAAAGGGTTTTTTGACATTTTCTAGGTCGGCAATTTAAAAACCCCTTCCCTTGAAAGGTGCTGTTAGTGTGCAGAAAATTTTCCCAGCCTAGATAGAACAAGTGACCTAAAGAGTGCCCATCAGGGGTTTGGGCCCCTCCCTAGTTTTGAAGGTTCTCATTACCCAAACCCGTATTTTTTTTTGCAGTTTGCGTTGATAAAATGTTATGGCCCTTGAAGGTGAGTCCCCCGGGGACATGATCACTCCCAGGTCTTTGACTTTGGGTTTTGTTTCGCTCTTTTTTGTGGCCAAAAATTTGTTTTTTTACTCTATGAAGTTTTAAATTTTCCTCATTTTTTACCATATAGGAAATTAAAATTTCCCTTTCGTTGAACTTTAAGCAGTTTTCGGGGGCTACAAGAAACCCCTCTTTGTCTAAGAAGAGTCTAGTCATGGGGCCCTAGATCCTAAAAACCCTTTTGGGGTTAAAAATCAATGCAGGGTTCTGGCCTAAATACCGGGGTTTTGGGGGGGTGACTGGCCCAGGTTCTCTGGTACGTCCCGGCCCGGGCCCTTGTCTATTTTGGGTAAATGTGAAGCAGTAGTGTTTGCTGTTTGGGTTTTGGTTTCTCCGGGTTTTGTGTTTGTAAGCTTCTTGCTAAATTGGTTGGTGCTCCGAGGTGGGTTTGTAAGCTTTTGCTGACTGGTTGGGGCTCCAAGGGGTTGGTTCCGTAAGCTTGCTGCTGTTTTGGTTTCGGCGTTCAAAGGGTGGGTTATCCCCCCAGGGGCTCATTGACTGTTTTTTTCCCCCTCTGTGGGGTGTTTCTAAGGTCGCAAACTGAATTAGCTGTTGCTCCTTGTGGATTGTAGTCTGACTGTTTTTATTAGCCACGATTGGGGTAACTGTGACATGGTCTAGACAAATAGGGGAAAGAAAATTACTAATAGACCCCCGGGTTTTCCTATGAACTGTTTGCAAGGATTTTAAAAAGGAAAATGTAAAGAGGAACTTAGCATCCCTTTTGGGTAATTTTTTAAACCCTATCACTAAAAAACTGGCTTTAGTCCCTGAAAAGTGGAAAATGGAAAAGGGGAAATACCTATTTACAAGGCGGTGACAGGCCCTTGGGCTTAAAAATTTATGGCCCAATAAGCCTTACCTCCATAGGGGGAAAAAATTTTTGGGGAAACCCCCCCCTTAATTGCCGAAGAAATTTTCATAGCCATCTTGACGGGCTTAGATTATTAATGAATTTCAACACGGGTTTTACAAAGCGGCGTTCCTGTCTACGAATTTACAAAATTTTTTTTCCACTAAAGTGTTTGGGGAGGTGTCTTGGTAAATGAATTTGATATGGTGTATAGGGGATTTCAGAAAGGGGCTTTTGCCCGGGTCCCCCCATCAGAGGCTATTGAGGAAAAAAAGGGGGGGAAAGAAAAAAGGAAAATTTTTTTCCTGAGTAGAGTCATGGTTGAAAAAATGGGCAGCAGAGTTTGCTAAATGGGGGGGAAAAATCAGAAGGGGGGACGTCCAAGCGGTTTTCCCCAAGGAGTCAGTTTTGGGGGCCCGTTGTTGTTCACAATTTACAAAAAACGACATAGATGAGAGAATAAATAGGCCCAAACCCAAATTTGCTGGGGTGAAAAAAAAAATAGGCCGCCCAATTCATTCTAATGAGGACATTTAGAGCGCCCCCGGATGTTTGAATAGACTGATGCAATGGTCGGGGGAAGTGGCAGTGCGTTTAATATAGACAAAGAAAAAATTCTAAATGTTTGGGACAGGTAAAAAACCATGCCACATAAAAATAAATAATGTAGATTTTAAATTTCTTTTAATTCCCAAAAAGGGAAATTTGGGAAAGTTTGGTTGCAGAAAACCAAAAAACCAAAGGAAAAACCCGTGCATTAGTGTTCCCCCAATAAAGTTTAACAAAATTTTTTGGTTCATATCTAGAAGTAAAAATAATAGAAGTCCTCAGGTTGTTCTTAAAAACTCTATATACCCCTTGGTTAGGCCCCCCTTTTGGACTATGCTGTTTCATTTCGGGGTCACCGTATTACAGAATGGATAAAAAATGCTCGGGGAAAAACGTAAAAGGGGGTGACAAAAGTGACCCCATGTTTTCAAAAAATCTTCCTTTTTGAGGATAGATTTAAAGGCCCCCTGAATCTGCACTCTCTCAAAAAGGCTTTAAGAATTGGGATGATAGGGATCGAGGTTTTATAAAGGGAAAACGGGGAAAAAATGGGGGGGGAAGGAAAAAATGCGTGCAAAAAAATTTCCAGCCTTTGACAGGGACTCGCAGAAATGTTCCAATTTGGGAAAAATTCAGTTTCAGGAAGGATATGGGAAAAAGCAGGGGTTTTTGGTAAAAAGAGTTGTGGATGGGGTGGAACAAACCCCCGATTTTCCAGTTATTGAGGCTAAAACGTTGGGGAAATTTTTTAAAAAATGGGTTTTGATAATAACTTTGAGTGGGGTGGGTGGATGTGAGTTGGCCCGACTGCTTGTGCTGCTGGGTCTGGTGCTGTGCTCCTTCCTTGGTGGGGGGTGACCGGGATGGGGGGGGTCTTGGGCTAATCCGGGGGGGGCCCTTTGGATCGGGCCCCCAAGGGGGTCGAAGCCCGGTTGCAGTTTTCCCTTTCCCTTTCTTAGTTCTTTAGTATCTTTTTAAGCTGCGTTTTGAGTGGCCAGTTCCCTGTAGGGGGTTTTTGGAAAAGTTCAGTGTTGAGGGGGCCCAAAGGGGAATTGAAAAAAAAAAAAAACTACAGGGAAAATTTGGGCATTCTGTATTCTATCTGTAGGCCCCATTACGCCCCCCAAACCTTATTCTTATAAATAAAAAAAGTTCTCCACATTTAATCCTTTCCCTTATCCTTTGGGAAATACCATAAATTGCTTTGCCCTTGAAAATTTGAATTGGAAAATTTGGGGTTTATTAAGTTTTTCATTAGATCACCCCACACACACACACACACACACACACACACACACACCACACACACACACACACACACACCCCACACACACACACACACAAAACCACCCCTCCCTGGGCCGAGGGGGGGTCCCACAGGGGTCAGTTTGGGGCCAGTGCTATTTTTGTATATGCGAGGGGACTGAGGGAAAGGGAAAAAAGACTCTGAAGTTTCCCTTTGGGGTGAGGGGAAGCTGATGAGAAGAATTAAAAAAAAAGGGGGGGGGGGGGGGAAAAAAAGGGGGGGGGGCCCCCCCCAAAAAATTTTTTTTCCCCAAAAAAAAAAATTGGGGGGGGAAAAAAAAAAAAGGAAAAAAAAAAACCCCCCCCCCCAAAAAAGGGGGGGGGGAAAACCCCCGGGGCCCCCAAAAAAAAAAATTTCCCCCAAAAAAGGGGCCGGCCCCCCGGGGGGGAAAAAAAAAAAAAAATTTTTTTTGGGGGGTTTTTTCCCCGGGGGCCCCCCAAACCCCCAAAAAGGGGAAAAAAAAAAAAATTTTTAAAAGGGGGGTTTTAAAAGGGGGGGGAGGGAAAAAAAAAGGGGGGGCCGGGGAAAAGGGGGGGGGGGGCCCCCCCAAAATTTTCCCGGGGGGGGGGGGCCCCGGGGGGTTGGGGGGGGGGGAAAAAAAAACAAAAATTAAAAAAATTTTTTGGGGGGTTTTTTTTTTTTTAAGGGCTGGGTTAAAAAAAAAAGTTGGGGGGGGGGGGGGAAAAATTTTTTTTAAAAAAATTAAAAACCCGGGGGGGGGGGGGGAATTGGGGTTTTTGGGGGGGGGGCGGGGGCCCCCCCCCCCCCAAAAGAAAAGGGGGGAAAAAAAAAACAAACACACACCCCAAAATTTAAAAAAAAAGGAAAAAAAAAAAAACCCCCCCCCCCCCCCCCAAAAAAAAAAAAAACACCCAAAAAAAAACCCCCCCACACATACAAAAAAAAAAAAACCCCCCCCCCCCCCCCCCCCCAAAAAAAAAAAAAACACACCACAAAACCCTACATAAATTCATACAACACAAATATTTCCAAACCCACACAAAAAAAACACACAAACACACACACACACAAAAAACACACACAAAAAAAAAAAAAAACCACCCCACCCAAACCCCAAACCACAAAAAAACACAAAAACCCCCCCCACATTCCCCCCCCCCCCCCCCAAAAAAAAAAAAAAAAACACCCAAAAAAAAAAACCCCCCACCCAACAACACCAAAAAACCCCCCCCCCCCCTTTTTTTCCCCCCCCTTACCCAAAAAAAAAAACAAACAAACAAAAAAAAAAAAATTTTTTTTACCAAAAAACAAAAAAAAAAAAAAAAACCCCCCCACACACACACCCCCGGGGGGGAAAAAAAAAAAAAGGGGGGAAAGGGGGGGGGAAAGGGGGGAATTTTTTTTGTTTCCAACAAAAAAAATTTTAAAAAAAAGGGGGGGAAAAAAAGGGGGAAAAAAAAATTTTTGGGGGGGGGGCGGGGGTTTCCCGGGGAAAGGGGGGGGGGGGAAAAAAAAACCCCCCCCCCCCCCCCCCCAAAAAAGGGGGGAAAAAAAATTTTTTAAAAAAAAACCCCGGGGGGGGGGGGGTTGGGGGGCGGGGGGGGGGGGGAAAAAAAAAAAAAAAAAAAGGGGGGGAAAAAAAAAGGGGGGAAAAAAAAAAGGGGGAAAAAAGGGGGGGGAAAAAAAAAAGGGCCCCCCCAAAATTAAAGGGCCCCAAAAACCCCCCCCCCCCCCCCCCCCCCCCCCCCCCCCCCCCCCCCCCCCCCCCCCCCCCCCAAAAAAAAAACCCCCCCCCCGGGGGGAAAAAAACCCCCCCAAAAAAAAAAAAAACCCAAAAAAAAATCAAAAAGGCCCCCTTTTTAACCCCCCAAAAAAAAAAAACAAAGTTTAATTTTAAAAAAACCGAAGGGGAAAAAAAAAAAAGGGGGGGGGGGGGGGGTTTGGAAAAAAACCCCCAAAAAATTAAAAAAAGGGAAAAAAAGGGAAGGGAAAAAAAATTTTTTTGGGGGGGAAAAAAGGGGGGGGGGGGGGGGGTTTTTCCCCCCCAAAAAAAAAAAAAGGAAAAAAAGGGAAATGAGGGAAAAAAAACCTTTTTTTGGGGGGAAAAAAAAAACCCCAAAAAAGGGAAAAAAAAAAACCCCCCCGGGGGGGGGGAAAAAAAAAGGGGGGGCCCCAAAAGGGGGCCCAAAAGGGGGGGGGGAAAAAAAAGGGCCCCAAAATTTGGGGAAAGGGGGGTTTAAAAGGGGGAAAAGGGGGAAAAAAACCCCCCCCCCAAAAAACCCGGGGGCCGGGGGGAAAAAAACCAAAAGGGCCTTCCAAAAAGGGGGGGGCCCCGGGGGGGGGTTTTTTGGGGAAACCGAAAAAAAAATAAAAGGGGGGAAAAGGGGGGGGGGTTTTTTTTTGGGGGGGGGGGTTAAAAAAAGGGGGAAAAAAAAAAAAAAAAAAAAAGGGGGGGTTTTTAAAAAAAGGGAAAAAAAGGGGGAAAACCCGGGGGGGCCCAAAAAAAAAAAAACCCTTAAAAGGGGAAAAAAAACCAAACAAAAAAGGGGAAAGGGGGGAAAAATAAAAGGGGAAAAGGGGCCCCGGTTTAAAAAGGGAAAAAGGAAAAAAAAGGGCCAAAAATTTTTTAAAAAAAAAAGGGGGGGGAAAAAAGAAAAAAAGGGGGGGAAAAAAGGGGAAAAAGGGGGAAAAAGAAAACCCAAAGGGTTGGGGGGGAAAAAAATTGGGAAAAAAAAGGGGGAAAGGGGGGGGAAAAAGGAAAGAAAAAAAAGGGGAAAAAAACCCCGGGGGAAAAAAAACCCAAAAAAAAGGGAAAAAATTTTGGGGGGCCCAAAAAAAAGGGGGGGCCCCAAAACCCGGGGGGGGGGGAAGGGGGGAAAAAAAACCCCCCCGGGGTTTTTTCCCCAAAAAAAAAAAAAAGGGGGGGAAAAAAAAAATTTTTTTTTTTAAAAGGGGGGGGGCCCCCCCCCCAAAAAAGGGGCAAAATTTTTTTTAAAAAAAAAAACCCAAAAAAGGGCCAACCCAAAAAAAAAAAATTTTTAAAAAAAGGGGGGAAAAAAAAAAAATTTTTAAAAAAGGGGGTTTTTAAAAATAAGGTAAAAAAGGGAAGGGGTTTGGGGGGGTTTCCAAAGGGGGGGGGGAAAAATTTTTAAAAAAAAAGGGGAAAAATGGGAAAAGGGGAAAAAGGGGGTTTTTCCCCAAAAAAGGGCAGGGAAGGGGGGGGGTTTTTGGGGGGGGGAAAAAAGGGGGGTTTTTAAAACCCCCCAAAAAGGGGGGGGAATTTTTGGGGGGTGGGGAAAAAACCCAAAAACCCAAAAATGGTTGGGGGAAAAAAAATTTTTGGGGGGGGGGGGGGCCCCGGGGGGGAAAAGGGGCCCCCTTTTTTTTTTTAAATTAAAAAAGAAAAAGGGGGGGGGAAAAATTTTGGGGAAAAAAAAGGGGGAAAAAAAAAGGGGCCCCCCCGGGGGGGCGGTGGGGGGTTTTTCCCAAACCAACCCCCCAAAAAAAGGGGGGAAAAAGGGGGGAAAAAAAAAGGGAAAAAAAAGGCCCCCAAAAAGGGGGTTTTTTCCCCCCCCAAAAAACCCCCCCCAAAAACCCCCCCCCCGGGGGGCCCCCAAAAAAGGGGGGAAAAAAATTTCCCCCCTTTTTGGGGGGGGGCCCCGGGGGGGGGCCCAAATGGGGGGAAAAAAAAGGGGGGAAAAGGGGAAAAAAAAAAAAAAAAGGGGGGGGAAAAAGGGGGGGAAAAAAAAGGGGCCCCCGAAAAGGGGGGGTTTTTAAAAGACCGGGGGAAAAAGGGGGGGGGAAAAAGGGGGTTTTTTTTTAAGGGGGCCGGGGGAAAGGGGGAAAAAAGGAAATTTGGGGGGGGAAAAAAGGGGGAAAAGGGGGGGGGGGGAAAAAAAAAGGGGGGGGGGGTTTTTTCCCGGGGGTGGGGGGGAAACCCGAAAAAAGGGGGGGGAAAAAAAAAAAAAAAGGGGAAAAAAAAAAAAAGGGGTTTTTTTAAAAAGGGGGGGAAAAAAAAATTTTTTTTTCCCCAAAAAAAAGGGGGAAAAAAAAAAAGGGGGAAAAAAAAATGATTTTTAAAAAAGGTTTTAAAAAAATTTTTTGGGAAAAAAAAGGGGCCCGGGAAAAAAAAAGGGAAAAAAAAGGGGGAAAAGGGGCCTTTTTTTGGGTTTTTGGGGGGGTTTTTTTTTGGGGGGGGTTTTAAAAAAATTTTTTTTTTTTGGGGGGGAAAAAAAATTTTTGGGGGGTTTTAAAAAAAAGTGTGTGTGTTTTTTTTGGGGGGGGGGCGGGGGGTTTTCCCAAAAGGGGGTTTTTTTAAAAAAATTTTAAAAGGGGGGGGTTTTAAAAAAAAATTTTTTTTTTTTTTTGGAAAAAGGGGAAGGGGAAAAAAAAAGCCCGGGGCCCCCGGGGGGGGGGGGGGGGGGAAAAAAAAATTTTTAAAAAAAAAAAAGGGGGGGGAAAGGGGGGCCCCCGGGGGGGGAAAAAACCGGTTAAATTTTGGGGGGGGGAAAAAAAATGAAACCCCCCAGGAAAACCCGGGGGGGGGTTTAAAAAACTTTTTTGGGGGGGGGGGGGGGGAAAAAAAAAAAAGGGGGAAAAAGGTTAGGGTTTTTTTTAAAAAGGGGGGAAAAAAAAACCCCCCCCAAAAAATTTCCCCGGGGGGGGGAAAAAAAAAAAAAAAAAAAAACAAAAAGGGGGGGAAAAAAAAAAAAAAAAAAGGGGTTTTTGGGGGTTTGGGAAAAAGGAAAAAGGGGGGGAAAGGGGGGGGGGGTTGGGAAAAAAAAAAGGGAAAAACCCCCGGGAAAAGGGGCCCCCCCTTTTAAAGGGGGAAAAAAAAAAGGGGGGGAAAAAAAAAAAAACCCCCAAAAAAAAAAAAAAAAGGGGGGGGAAAAAATTTAAAAAGGGGGGGGGAAAAAAACCAAAAAAAAGGGGGAAAAAAAAAAAAAAATTTTTGGGAAAAAAGGGGGGAAAAAAAGAAAAAAAAGGGGGGGGGGGGGGGTTAAAGGAAAAAAAAAAAGGGGGGAAAACCCCCAAAAATTTAAAAGGAAATTTTTTAAAAAAAAGGGGGCCCCCCAAAAACCCGGGGGGGGGGGGGGAAAAATTTTTAAAAAATTTTAAAATTCAAAAAGGGGGGCCCCCAAAAAAAATTTTTTTTAAAAAAAAAGGGGCCCGGGGGGAAAAAAAAAACCCCCTTTTTTTTTGGGCCCCCAAAAAAAAATTTCAAAGGGGGGGGGGAAAAAAAAAAAAAGGAAAAAATTTTTTTAAAAAAAAACCCCCAAAAAATTTTTTTTTGGGGGAAAAAAAGGGGGAAAAAGGGGGGGGGGGGGGTTTTTTTTTTTCCCCCGGGGTTTTAAAAAAACCCCAAAAAAAAGGGGAAAAAAATTAAAGGGAAAAAAAAAAAGGGGAAAAACGGGGGAAAAAAAAAAGGGGGGGGGGGGGGTTTTTTTTTTTGGGGGGCCCCGGGGTTTGGAAAATTTTTTTAAAAATTTTTAAAAAAAAAAGGGGGAAAAAGGCCCCGGGGGAAAAAGGGGGGGAAAAAAAAAAAGGGGGGACCCCTTTGGGGCCCAAAATTGGAAGGGTTTTAAAACCCCTTTTAAAAAGGGGGGGGGGGAAAAAAAAGAAAAAAAATTTTTTTTAAAAAAAAACCTTTAAAAAAAAAATTTGGGGGGGTTTAAAAAACCCCAAAAATTTAAAGGGGGAAAAAAAAAGGGGGGGCCCCCCAAAAAATTTTTTTCCCCAAAAAAACCCCCCCCCGGAAAAATTTGGGGGGGGGAAAAAATTTCCCCGGGGGAAAAAGGAAACCTTAAAAAAAGGGGGGGGAAAAAAAGGTTTCCCGGGGGGGAGGGTTGGGGGCCCCCCCACGGGCCCCCCCCCCCCTAATTTAGGGGGGGGCCCCCCCCAAAAGGGGGGGGGGGAAAAAAAAAAAAAGGGGGGGTTTGGGGGGGGGGGGGAAAACCCGAAAAAGGGGGGGGAAAAAGGGGGGGGGGAAAAAAAATTAAAAAAAAAAAAAACCCCGGGGGGGCCCCCGGGGGGGAAAAAAGGGTTTGGGGGGGAAAATTTTTTAAAGGGGGGTTTTAAAAAATTTTTAGAAGGGGGGGAAATTGGAAAATTAAAAACGGGGGGGAGGGGAACCAAATTTTTAAAAAAAATTTATTTTAAAAAAAAAAAAAACCCCCCCCAAAAAAAAAAACCCCCCCCCCCCCCCCCCCCCCCAAAAAAAAATTTTTTTTTTAAAAAAAAAAACCAAAAAACCCCCCCCCCCCATCAAAATTAAATTCCCCCCCAAAAAAAATTTTCCCCACAGAACCCCCTCAAAAAAGGGGGGGGGTTTAAAACCTTTAAAAAACCCTTAAACCCCCGGGGGGAAAACCGGGCCCAAAAAAAACCCCAAAAACCCCCCCCTTTTTTTCCCCGGGGGGGGGGTTTTAAAAAAAAAGGGAAAAAAACCCGTTTAAAAAAGGGGGGGGAAAAAAAAAAAAGGGGAAAAAACCCCAAAAAAAGGTTAAAGGGGGGGTTTTTTTTTGGGGGGGGTTTTGGGTTTTGGGGGGGGGGTTTTTTGTTTTTTTGGGGGTTTGGGGGTTTTGGGGGGGGGTTTTTGTTGAAAGTGTGTTTGTTTTTTTTTTTTTTTTTTGTGTGGTTTTGTGGGTTGTGTTTTGGGGGGGTTTGGGGGGTTTTTTTTTTTGTGTTTTTTTTTTTGGGGGGTGGGGGGGGGGGGGTTTTTTTTTTTTTTTTTTTTTTTTTTGGGGGGTTTTTTTTTTTTGTTTTTTTGGGGGGGGAATTTTTGGGGTGGTGTGTGTTTGTGGTTTTGGGGGTTTTGGGGGTTTTTTTTTTTTTTTTTTTTTTTTGGGGGGGGGGGGGGGTTTTGGCCCGCCCTTTTGGCCTTTTTTTTTTTTGGGGGGGGGTTTCCCCTTTTTAAATTTTGTTGGGGGTTTCCCTACCAAACTCGGGGCCCCCCCCCCCCAAAAATTTTAGGTAAAATTTAAACCAGTCAAATACTTCAGATCTGACTAACACCAGCAGGTCAAGACCACTCTGGTCCTACAGACCAGGTCAAGAGCACTCTGGTTCTGCAGACCAGGTCAAGACCATTCTGGTCTTGCAGACCAGGTCAAGGCCACTCTGGTTCTACAGACCAGGTCAAGACCACTCGGCTCCTACAGACCAGGTCAAGACCACTTGGGTCCTACAGACCAGGTCAGGACGAAGGGAAAGAGATCTGAATTAAAATTGATAATCGAGTTTTTACCTTGAAATCAGCTGAGCAGTTGGCAATAAACGCCAGGGAACGGGCCGTTAAACAACGTGTCTGTTTTAGTCCATGATCGTTAAAGTGTCGAGGTTGTGGGGGTTATCTGTATGTATGTGTGTGTGTTTGTGTGTGTGTGTGTTTGTGTTTATGTGTGCATGTGTGCGTGTGTGTGTGTGTGTGTGTGTGTGTGTGTGTGTGTGTGTATGTGTGTATGTGTGTGTGTGTGTGTGTGTGTGTGTGTGTGTGTGTGTGTGTGTGTATGTGCTTGTGTGTGTATGTGTGTGTGTTTGTGTGTGTGTTTGTGTTTGTGTGCATGTGTGCGTGTGTGTGTGTGTGTGTGTGTGTGTGTGTGTGTGTGTGTGACTCACCTGTTCACCTGTTGTACTACCTAGTTGAGTTTGCGGGGGTCGAGTCCTGTGTGGTGTGTGTGTGTTCCTTGTGTATGTGCGTGTGTGTTTGTGTACCCAGTTGTACTCACCTTATTGTAGTTGCAGGGGTCGATACTCAGCTCCTGGCCCGCCTCTTCACTGAACGCTTCTAGGTCCCCTCTCTCCCTGCTCCATGAGTTTTATCATACCTCTTCTTAAAGCTATGTATGGTTCCTGCCTCCACTACATAGCTCGCCAGACTGTTCCACTTCCTGACTACTCTATGACTGAAGAAATGCTTCCTAACATCCCTATGACTCATCTGAGTCTTCAACTTCCAAGAGTGACACCTTGTTTCTGTGTCCCCTCTCTGGAACATCTTGTCTCTGTCCACCTTGTCTATTCCACACAGTGTTTTGTATGTCGTTACCATGTCTCCCCTATCCCTCCTGTCCTCCAGTGTCGTCAGGCCGATTTCCCTCAACCTTTCTTCATAGGACATTCCCCTTAGCTCTGGAACTAACCTTGTCGCAAACCTTTTCACTTTCTCTAATTTCTTAACGTGCTTGACCCGGTGAGGGTTCCAAACTGGTGCTGCATACTCCAGTATAGGCCTGACGTACACAGTGTACAGTGTCTTGAAAGATTACTTACTTAGGTATCGGAATGCTAATCTCAGGTTTGCCAGTCGCCTATATGCTGCAGCAGCTATCTGGTTGATGTGTGCTTCTGGAGACGTGTTCGGTGTTAAACTCACGCCAAGATCTTTCTCCTTGAGCGAGGATTGCAGTCGTTGGTCACCTAGCCTATACTCTGCGGCCTTCTTTGCCCTTCTATAATCTTCATGACTTTACATTTGGCAGGGTTGAATTCGAGAAGCCAGTTACTGGACCACGTGTACAGCCTGTCCAGGTCTCTTTGAAGGCCTGCATGATCCTCATCTGATTTAATTCTCCTCATTAATTTCACATCATCTGCACTAATCTCTTGTGAGGAACTGTGTCAAAGGCCTTCTTGCAATCCAAGAAGATGCAGTCAACCCACCCCTCTCTCTCGTGTCTTACTTCTTTTACTTTATCATAAAACTCCAGAAGGTTTGTGACATAGGATTTGCCTTCCATGAATCCATGCTGGTTGGCGTTTATACTTTTGTTCCGTTCCAGGTGCTCCACCACTCTCCTCCTGATAATCTTCTCCATAACTTTGCATACTGTACACGTCAGTGACACAGGTCCATAGTTTAGTACCTCTTTTCTGTCTCCTTTTTTAAAAATGGGAACTACATTTGCCGTCTAACATACCTCAGGTAGTTGCCCAGTTTCCTGGGATGTGTTGAAGATTGTGGTAAGTGGCACACACAGCATATCCGCTCCCTCTCTAAGGACCCACGGGGAGATGTTGTCTGGTCTTATTGCCTTTGAGGTATCGATGGTGTAGTGGTGTAGTTTATCTGAAATGTTAATGTTGAGCTGTGTGTGTGTGTGTGTGTGTGTGTGTTTGTGTATGTGTGTACTCACCTAGTGTGTGTGTATGTTTGTGTGTATGTGTGTTTGTGTGTGTTTGTGTGTGTGTATGTGTGTGTGTGTGTTTGGTGTATGTGTATGTGCGTGTGTATGTGTGTGTTTGTGTGTGTATATGTATGTGTGTGTGTGTATGTGTGTGTGTGTATGTGTATGTGTTTGTGTGTGTGTGTGTTTGTGTTTATGTGTGCATGTGTGCGTGTGTGTGTCTGCAACAATAGTTTTTATATTCTCTTCAGTTTATCCTATATTGTTTTCAAAGGTTTCAATTCTTGTAGTAAGCTCTAAGTCGTCTTCAATCCCATATATATACCTGGAATTTACCTGGAGAGAGTTCCGGGGGTCAACGCCCCCGCGGCCCGGTCTGTGACCAGGCCTCCTGGTGGATCAGAGCCTGATCAACCAGGCTGTTACTGCTGGCTGCACGCAAACTAACGTACTAGCCACAGCCCGGCTGGTCAGGAACCGACTTTAGGTGCTTGTCCAGTGCCAGCTTGAAGACTGCCAGGGGTAAGTAAGTAAATAAGTTTATTCAGGTATACACAAATACAGTTACATAGAAATATACATAGCAGCATATGTGTAGAGAACCTGGGATAACCCAAGAAAGTCAGACAGAGTGACTTATTTCCATTGGGGTCCTTTTACCTTATTATTATAATATAAAGGTTATAATATTTTCTTATTATTCTACAATGAAGATAACATCTTATTATCATACTAAAAAGACTATCTACTACACGAGGGTCATTAAGACTATCTACTACACGAGGGTCATTAAGACTACAATACCAGGGTCATTACTAGGAATAAGGTAAATTTACACGTATGTTAGCTAAAAAATAAAAAATTATTCCCCTCCCTTTCTGTAGCTACATTCATCAGACACCTTTTGGCACTCTTCTTGAACTGGTTCATGCTATGACAGGCCTTGACATGTGCGGGCAGTCTGTTCCATTCCTTTATTGCTGTACAATAAAAGGTGTTTGAAGCCTGGCCACTGACTGTGGGTACTACAAAGTTGTGTTCTCTCCCCCTGGTACTATGATTGCTTTGGTTCCCAACCTTGACAAAATTGACAGCAAGATATTCTGTCAGGTAAGTCTGTTGGTAATCCCCCTTATGTATGCTGGGAGGCAGTTGAACAGTCTCGGGCCCCTGACACTTATTGTATGGTCTCTTAACGTGATAGTGACACCCCTGCTTTTTATTGGGGGGATGTTGCATCGTCTGCCAAGTCTTTTGCTTTCGTAGTGAGTGATTTTCGTGTGCAAGTTCGGTACTAGTCCCTCTAGGATTTTCCAGGTGTATATAATCATGTATCTCTCCCGCCTGCGTTCCAGGGAATACAGGTTTAGGAACCTCAAGCTCTCCCATTATTATTATTATTATCAATTATTATTAATTATTATTATTACCTCATTGAGCTATAGCTGTTGAGCCAATCTAACTTCCTTTTGGTGTAGTTTATCTGAAATGTTAATGTTGAGCTGTGGTTCCTGGGCTGTGAAGGTGGTGAGAGAAAACTGACACTTAGTGTTATGAGAGCGAACAAGGTTCTTGTAGCGCTGAACGAAAGCTAAATATCTGGGAGAATATCAGGGAGGTATGAGGTTGGATGACACGGATTTATCTGGGAGAACTGTGACTTCAGGAGAAGTAACGGTGATATTAAATGATCATTTATGACAAGGAGGGAAGGGTGTGTATTTATAATCAAGAATTACCTGAATTAGAATAAGGGTGGGATATGTGAAGTGGGTTGTAGTGTTATTTGCACCTTAGAAGTAAGTGTAAGCGAGAAGAGTGAAGATTAAGAGAGAGATGTTGGCAGGTGTTAAATGAGTGTTTAGGAAGTTTGAAACCAAGTGAGAAAATTGTTGTGTGGAACCAAGTTGCTAATGTGGGAGAGGCTGTGGTGGAGAGTGTAACAGGTGTGTTAAAATGATATTACCCACAAGTTGATGAGTAAGACGCATGTGGAACTGTTGCACATGTAATAATATCTTTATTTCTACCAGTACATGTACAAGGTATACAGACCGTAGCTGACATCAGTGACATATTACTATATAGAAAGCCTCTTGTTATACAGAGCATTTCGAGCAAATTAGGTCAGTTTTGTCCCAGGATGCGACCAACACCAGTCGACTAACACCCAGGTACCCATTTTACTGATGGGTGAACATAGGCAACTGGTGTAAAGAAACACGTCCAATATTTGTTCCCCTTCTCCGGGAATCGAACCCAGGCCCTCGCCGTGTGAAGTGAGACCTTTAGCCACCAGGCCTCGGTGCCCCGTGGCCTGGTGGCCGTGTGTTAATCATCAGAGTAGCAGTTAGAGTGCCAGGTGTAAGTGATAATGAGGGCCTCTACGTGAACTATGGAAAGGAAGAAGTTAGGTAATAGGTGATAAGTAGTAGGTTATAACTCCGTTAAGAAAACAGGGGTAAATTAGTATGCAAGATATGATGTAGAGCGCAGCAGTGAAAGCAGTTTTCTGGTCTATCCATTTGTAGATGAAAGGCTGATGGGTAGACTTGCAGATGTGTGTGTGTTGTAGAGGAGTGACTAACTTGTATCTATAGTGAGAGTAAGAAGTAGATAGAATACAAGGAGAATGTCACCAGTGGGTGAGAGAGAAGCCGAACATTGTTCTCCTTTATTCATTTTCCCAGTTCGATTACACATGTGATCACAACTTTTAATGTTTCCAGTAATTTAAGTGCTTTACTGAACTTATTCGAGCAGTGAAGGTTCTCTGAATATTCTCCAGGTCTGCAATTTCGTCTGCCTTGAAAAGGGCTGTTAGTGTACAGCAGTATTCCAGCCTAGAGAGAATAAGTGATTTGAAGGATAGTAACTGGCTTAGCATCTCTTATTTTGAAGGTTCTAGTTATCCTGCATGTCATATTCAGGGTTCTAGTTACCTTGCCTATCATTCTGAATGTTTACTTATTCAGCCTATTTTGAAAGTTCTAGTTATCCAGCCTATTATTTTAAAGGTTCTAGTTATCCTTCCTATCATTTTAAATGTTCTGGTTATCCAGCCTGTTATTTTGAAGGTTCTAGTTATCCTGCCTATCATTTTAAAGGTTCTAGTTATCCATATCATTATTTCGAAGGTTCTAGTTATCCTGCCTATCATTTTCCTTGCCGCTGTGTTAATAACACTGTGATCTTTGAATGTGAGATCATCTGACATTATTACTCCCAGGTCCTTCATATTATTCTTCTAGTCTACCTGGAGGGAGTATACCTGGGGGTGTTTCAGGGGTCAACGCCCCCGCGGCCCAGTCTGTTTTAAGCTCTATTCGAGTTCATATATCTTCATTTTGTTTAATAACAGAGTAAATATAGAGGAAAGTAATTTTATTTCATTTGGCAAACGGAGGATCGAGCCTGCAACGGCTCTTTTTATTACAGCAAATATTATATTATCGAGAGAAGAGACTTTTTATATTTTTTTGCAATCGTCATTTTGAATTATCTTCAGTCTCTCTGGCGTTCAGAATTCATAGTTGTAAAAATCCCCCCAAATTTCACTTCCAATGTTTGCAACTTTTTTAATAGTAAGACCTAATCAAATTTAGTTTCAAAAAGTTTATGATAATTTTGGTTTGGTTCTTATGTGTGTCTGATATACACTCCGGTGAGGAGATGTTACCATGGCAACTACAAGTGGTGAGGGAGGCTGCTAGAGCAGTGGTAAAAACCCATCAGTGGGAGTTTCTCCTCTTGTTCCGTCTCCCTAGCTCTCCTCTGTTGCTTTCTCTTACCCCTACACAATAACAACATGCTTATTAGAGAAGCCAGGTACAGATACTCAAAAATTCGGAAAAAAGGAATTAATTTGAAATTGCTATGTATCTCATCACACATTGGATTACTCCTCCATGATGAAGTTAATATGTTAGTCAAAAAGAGCACTCAGGTGTGTCCTCCAGTTCTTCCTTCACACTTCTATTTTTCGTTTATATTTGCACTCTCGCATATTGTTTTTTCAGCATTATGACTTCCATTTGTTCCTGTTCTCTCCTGTCTTTTGAACATCAACCTTGCCCCTCCCCCATCAACCTTACCCCTCCCCATCAACCTTGCCCCTCCCCCATCAACCTTACCCCTCCCCATCAACCTTGCCCCTCCCCATCAACCTTACCCCTCCCCATCAACCTTGCCCCTCCCCCATCAACCTTGCCCATCCCCCATCAACCTCTCCCAGGATAAGAACTTTAAAAGATAATACAAAAATCTGGTCGCTTAATGTGGGGACGGGATGTGACAGGATGTGACGGGAGAACAGAACAGGCCGAGACAGAGCGGTACACAACAGGACAAAGGAATAGAACAGAATAGCAGGAGGAAGCAATACGGAAAGGAGAGAATCAGGTAAGGGATAAGGAACAGGTGAAAACATAGACAGGCGAGTACAGTTAATTAAGACATGGGTGGACTGTGTGAGACACGTCTAAGACACGCTATTCCAACCAAGACATGGAAAATTGTAGCAGGTGAGAGAGAGAGAGAGAGAGAGAGAGAGACCAAAGAGGGTAGGGGTAGGGAGAAAGGTATAAAGAAAGAAAAAGGGAGAAGAGGGAGCTGGGAAAACTTGAAAAAAATCTGGAGCCAGACCCACACCCCTAAAAAACGTGGCCTCCCACTCTCTCTCTCTCTCTCGCTCGCTCGCTCTCTCTCTAACAATAAATTTGTTTAGTTAGGCATAAGAATTAGCAAGTGGGCGTCTACACTGCAAACTGAATTGTTTGTCATCGTAATGGCGCTAAAGTTAACCATGACACTGAGCTTGACTCTATCATCATTACTGATTCTATGTCATCATTGAAGACTCTTGACTCATATAATGACTCTAACAACATGTTCATTGGTGAAGCCAGGTATATTAAAAAATCCGGGAAAAAGGAATTAATGTACAATTGCTATGGATCCCATCACACATTGGATTAGTCCTTCATGATAAAGTTGATATGTTAGCCAAGGAGGAGAATGTAGAATATAACTGGTATATCTGCGTCTAGCATTAGGAATAATATTAGGAGAGAAGTAAATAATGAAAATGATTGTTATAGGAATGCAGTTGGAAGCCTGAGTAGATCGATAACCCACTATGATAACATGAACGTAGATAACTGTGTTTATGGAGCAACTTGCAATGTGAACAGACTGACTGATGTTGTAGTGGCCAGGCTTAGGCTTGGTTACAAGTACTTCTGGCAGTTTGGCAGACACACACATGATCAAACTAAATGAAAATTTTGTGATCAAACATATAGTCACTGCCTTGAACACTATATGCTTAATTGTCCACCTATTGAGGAATACAGAGACAGTATAATAACCTATGTGACATGTCAAGATATTAATGAAAAGATACCAGATATACTAAGCAAATTTCCTAAATTTGCTTGTAACAGATAAGTGTACTATAGATATGTAATATAAATCCAAAT
>NC_069460.1:16638816-16679597 GCF_026875155.1 Cherax quadricarinatus | reverse complement strand
CCCCCACAGCGACAGTACTGGGCAGTGCCATTTAAAATTGGGGGTTTAGGACACCACCACAGCGACAGATGGGCAGTGTCATTCATCATGTGGGTTAGGACACCACCACAGCGACAGTATTGGGCAGTGTCATTCATCATGTGGGTTAGGACACCACCACAGCGACAGTACTGGGCAGTGCCATTCATCATGTGGGTTAGGACACCACCACAGCGACAGTACTGGGCAGTGTCATTCATCATGTGGGTTAGGACACCACCACAGCGACAGTATTGGGCAGTGTCATTCATCATGTGGGTTAGGACACCACCACAGCGACAGTACTGGGCAGTGCCATTCATCATGTGGGTTAGGACACCACCACAGCGACAGTACTGGGCAGTGTCATTCATCATGTGGGTTAGGACACCACCACAGCGACAGTACTGGGCAGTGCCATTCATCATGTGGGTTAGGACACCACCACAGCGACAGTACTGGGCAGTGCCATTCATCATGTGGGTTAGGACACCACCACAGCGACAGTACTGGGCAGTGCCATTCATCATGTGGGTTAGGACACCACCACAGCGACAGTACTGGGCAGTGCCATTCATCATGTGGGTTAGGACACCACCACAGCGACAGTACTGGGCAGTGCCATTCATCATGTGGGTTAGGACACCACCACAGCGACAGTACTGGGCAGTGCCATTCATCATGTGGGTTAGGACACCACTACAGCGACAGTACTGGGCACCACTAGCGTCGTCAGCACCGTCTCCAGTTATCGCAGTATTCAGATATCGTTATCTTAGGCAAGTTATGTTTGCTTCCCCTATCAAGACACTTCTCATTGAGTTAGGCATGACTTCACTCTGCTATCTTGAGCTCTGAGCTGGCCAGCGGCTTGGCCCGTAGATGGCCACTCTGACTACGACCACTCTAACCATAGCCACTGTGACCATGACCACTCTATCCATGGCCACTGTGACCACGTCCACTCTAGCCGTGGCCACGATCATAGAGGCATTGATGGCCCTTTGGCTAGTTGATTTCTTAGAAGACAGTTGGCAGCAGTTCCGTTTGTGTACAATCATTTTTCCATTTAAGAAAGTGTCCTTTGGAAAGTAGCCAGGCTACAGGTGTGGCTGTAGGTGTAGCTACAGGTGTGGCTGTAGGTGTAGCTACAGGTGTGGCTGTAGGTGTAGCTACAGGTGTGGCTGTAGGTGTAGCTACAGGTGTGGCTGTAGGTGTAGCTACAGGTGTGGCTGTAGGTGTAGCTACAGGTGTGGCTGTAGGTGTAGGTAAAGGTGTGACTGTAGATGTAACTACAGGTGTGACTGTAAGTGACAGTACTGTGGTGGTGTCTTCACCCACAGGATGAGTGGTATTATTATCTACTGGTATCACTACTGTATCATTATCTACTGGTATCACAACCTTTGCAGGTTAGCATTATCTGATTGCAATAAATAATGCATATTTTCTGTATAAAACGCTGTAGACATTAGTTACAACTTGCTACAATTGTTCATGCCTGTAGATGTGATAGTCTATCATCCAGTAATATGCTATATTCATTCTAAGGTAGAGTGCCAAGGAGTGTGTTTAGTATCCTCTCCACACATACTTTACATTGGCTCTCCTCTCTTGTTGCTACACCAGCTTGCAACCTACACCAGCTTGCAACCTACACCAACCTGCAACCTACACCAGCCTGCAACCTACACCAGCCTGCAACCTACACAGGGGACCTAATTGACTCCTGGTTACCGCCTCTGCGCTTCTGTTTCTAGCTTCCACAAATAAATAGCTCGTGCAATGTCATACTTTCGTAATGCTCAATAAATTCACTATTTTCTGTCAAACATCTCTCACTGAAATTCATCCTCGGTATTTTTATTTTGATCTTATGATATACTGTAGCGTTTATCCACAACTACTCTATTTTTTTTTGTATATTTGTATTCTACCAAGTGAACAACAGAACATAAACTTGTAAATAATTGATAAATGAGACACTTGTGTAATATTTTGGTATCTGTATTCTGGAAACGTTTCGCCAGCCAGTGGTTTCTTCAGTCCAATACAGGGAAAGGTGGAAGATGACGAGTAGTTAGAGGTAATCAGTCCCTCCTCAGTCTGGAGTCGATATGTTCAGTCTATCAGTCTTGGAGTCATTATGTGCCTCTGTAATCCTTTGATTACCACCCAAATGACAGGTAATAGGTGCAGATTAAATCTGTCGAGCTGAACTAAAACTACCAGTACGTCAGCTCTCTCATTCCCTGCTAGATTACCATGAACTAGTAGCCACACAATAATAGTTTCTTGAAACAGAATAGTTTGTATAGATATCAACTCAAATTTATCATCGCGGGAGATGAGAGAGAGAGAGAGAGAGAGAGAGAGAGAGAGAGAGAGAACTGATAAACTGGCAGAAATGGAAGCATAAGAAAACACAGACTGAAGATTACGGAAGACTCACTCGGGCAGATGATAAGAAAATAAAAAATTTGAAGCTCTTAGAGGATGAGGCAGGTTGGTAAAGAGTGTATGAATGTTGTCATAGAGACGAGTTGACTGGTGACGCCACCTCTGTCACCAAGTTGGGTGTGCAAGTTAAAGGTGATCATCACAGCAAGGTCCACCATACCTAGCACATGAGGTCAGCTCTCTCTCTCTCTCTCTCTCTCTCTCTCTCTCTCTGCATAGATCTTTTGTTATTAATGAATCACTGGACATTGTAATGGAAAGTCCCAGAGACCTGTTTTTTGATGTCTCATATGTGTATGAGAGAAAAAGAGTGAGGGAAGTCAGGAGGGTGAGGGAGGGAGGGATGTCAGGAGGATGAGGTAGGGAGGGAAGTCAGGAGGATGATGGAGGGAGGGAAGTCAGGAGGATGATGGAGGGAGGGAGGGAAGTCAGGAGGATGAGGGAGGGAGGGAGTTAAGGGGTGGTGGGAGGAAGGTCGCAAAATGTGTCAGATAAGAACACATTATAAGTGAGGAGACGAGTGTGTCCCCCATCACGCATACTTCTTAATCTTCTCCCACACCTCCCCCACACCCACATGCACCTCACACACGCCCACATGCACCTCACACACACCTCTCACAGCCACACACACCTCACAAACAGCCCACACACCTCTCCCACACCCATACACACCTCAAATACCCACACGCACCTCACAAACACCCAAACACACCTCAAAACATATACCTATGACACCCACACACACCTCATACACCACATACACCTCACAAACACCCACACACACCTCACAAACACCCACACACACCTCACAAACACCCACACACACCCCATACACACACGCACACCTCTCACACCAACACACACCTCATACACCGCACACACCTCTCACACTCACACACACCTCTCTCACACCCACATACACCTCATACACACACACACCTCAGAAACACCCACACACACCTAACGAACACCCACACACACCTCACAAAACACCACACACACCTCACAAACACCCACACACACCTCACAAACACCCACACACACCTCACAAACACCCACACACACCTCACAAACACCCACACACACCTCACAAACACCCACACACACCTCACAAACACCCACACACACCTCTCACACCCACACATCTTTCAATAAATATAGACAACTAAACACTAGGACATATTAGAAAAAGTTTGGGTTCTGGAACCTGGTAAGTTATCCAGGTTCCAGGACCGAAACCTGTTTCTAATCAGTATGTCCTAGTGTCTGCTCACTTGTCTTTCTAAACTATATATATGTCGTGCTGAATAGGTAAAATTGGTCAGTTAGCAAGAACTCATTTAAAATTAAGTCCTTTTTAAAAAAAATTCTTATACGTTTAAAGGTATATTTTTTTCATTTATGTTAGTATAAAAATTAATAATTTTGTACCAAAAGAACCTTAGAAAACTTACCTAACCTTATTATAACAAGCGCGATTTAATTTAACCTAATCTAACTAAATATATTTTAGATAAGTTTACAATAATTTAATAATAAACAAACACAATGAAATATATTTTCTTCATTAGGTTCAGAATGATTTTTGTGAAATTATTGAAAGCGAAAATTTGCGTATACAATAATTTCGCAAAAATCATTCTCAATCTAATGAAAAAAAAACACATTTAATTGTGTTTGTTTATTATTAATTTATTGTAAACTTATTTAAAATATATTTAGTTGGATTAGGCTAAATTAAATTGCGCTTGTTATAGTAAGGTTAGGTAAGTTTTCTAAGGTTCTTTTGGTACAAAATTATCAACCTTTACATAAATGGAAAAAAAATATATCTTTAAACGCATAAGAGAAAATTTAAAAAAAGACTTAATTTTAAACGAGTTCTTGCTAATTGACCAGTTTTACCTAATCGGCACGGTCTCTCTCTCTCTCTCTCTCTCTCTCTCTCTCTCTCTCTATATATATATATATATATATATATATATATATATATATATATATATATATATATATATATATATATATATTATATATTATATATATATATATATATATATATATATATTATATATATATATATATATATTATATATATATTATATATATATATTAATATATATATATATATATATATATATATTATATATATATATATATATATATACATATATATATATATATATATATTATATATATATATATATATATTGTGTGTGTGTCTACGTTTGCGCGTTATTATATTGTAATTTTAAGGTTTATCTTGTGCTCAAGACTGTTTATCTAATGTCATAGAAATTCTATTGTCATTGTGTGCAGAGTTATACTGTGTAGATCTTGACGCTGTCAAGATCTACTGTGTAGATCTGTGTATGTGACGCTCGTTATTACTGTTCCATGTGTGTTCTCGTTGGTCAAGATGTTGACTACTGTGTTACAACGTCGTATCTCTTGGATATAATATTTAGGAAGTCGTAGATATTTGGATTCTGTGATATATACTGCACATATTCCATGTATGTTCTGACGGTACACGTAGTATATGAAGTATTCACTCAATTATTATATCCTGTAAATAAACAATACTGTGTAAGTGTTTGAGACGTGACGAGAAAACTCTGGGTCTTGTTCGCTAAAAAACACTTTTTAATTCTTAATATATTTAGACACATGGAAGGAATTACAATAAGAAGCGTGATTGCAATTATGAAAAAAAATACCCCAATAAAATAGAAAATAAAACTAGAGCGCTTTCAGGTGCTTACACACATCTTCAGAGGAAAAGGAAGAAGAATTCAGATTATATTTCCTATTTTTCACTGTGGTATTTTTTTCATATTTAGATACATTCCCTCGAATAATAAACCATTTTTAATGTTTATGTTTAATATTTTGTCGTATTGAATATATTTTGAATTTCCACTGATGGTAAAACTCTATTAAGGCCTATATACAGGTCTGTCGTTATTATTCAAAATGAGAAATCCATACCAATGACAAATTCGTAATATACAAGAAATTTTTTCCTGATTTTTCTCATTCCCCCCAGTTCTATATAACCCTTGCGGATTTAGTGCTTTCCCGTGAATAACATATGTAGAGAAGTACTTTTTAAATTAGATTTTTATTATAAATTTATGAACGTATGAATAATGATGACAAATGTTTTTGATGAACTCTGAACATTCTTAGTGGCCAGGATATCAAAGTCACGTGACTTTGACAATAATATCCACCATTTTGCAGGTCAAAAGCGCCGTTTTCATTGTGTCATTTGATGAAGCTATAAAGGGGGTACTTGTGAAAGTGTTATGTTATACAAATATCATCAGTGTGCAGCTGTGCAATAACATCACAATAAACAGGTGATATCACAATATGCAAAACAACTACTGTGAAAAAATAGTGATATTCCAAGGGCTTTCGTGATTTCTCACATTATCAAGGGTCCTTGATAACGTGAGAAATTACGAAAGCCCTTGGAATCATACTATTTTTTCACAGTAGTTGTTTTACATATGAAACTATATATATATATATATATATATATATATATATATATATATATATATATATATATATATTATATATATATAATATAGGGAGGTACCACCTCTAGAACTGTCATAGGGATTCTCATCTTCAGAGAAAAGAATAAACTTGCTTCAGGTAAAACTCAAGGTTTTCCCTGAAGTATGTTTTATTTAAAGACAAAAATACATTGGCCAAACATTAACAAAAATACAATATATATATATATATATATATATATATATATATATATATATATATATATATATATATATATATATATATATTATATATATATATTATATATATTATTATGAATGAAACTACAGCCAGTTTAAATGTGTTTGACTCGCTATGTTTCTGAAAGATACATACATTGAGAGGTGTATGTCTCGGTACATACACTGAAAGCTTATACTTTAATCCATATTTTAGGGATTAAAGTATTCTTGACTGCAGATTCTGTGACGTCAGTCAGGTGGACATTCCTGGTGGCACGAAGTGTTTTATCAGGTGTTATAGAACTTGACAACCCATCCTGCTGATCAGAGTGTATTACTATAGCTTAGACAGTCGGATATGTGACTGTGACACTCAAATAATATGACTGTTTATCATACTGTCTTCTCTGTGTCTCCCCGAGTAATGTTTATCTCACTAGTTATTGGTCCAGGTTGTCATAACTTCCATAAGTTATTTGTGTATTCTGTGTGTTTTCATAAATCTTTATTGTTTTGTTCGTAGTATTGCATTTATTATCGTTTTGATATATGATAATTAGTTACCTTTTGTTAAGATAATCTAAATTAACCAAAGTGAAGCTAAATAACGTAAATCTAGAAAATTGTTGAAAATAGTATGTAAAAAACCGACTTAGAATGAAGGGAAAGTTCATCAGGAACTCATATTATAAATAAAATTTAATGTATAGACGCTTCATAATTCCTGGATAAGCATTAATTTGCACGTATTTTAATAATGTGCAGTATTATGCTTGAAATAAACAGAAGGCTCGATCCTCTGACCTCCCAGACAGGAGTGTAAGTGTGGTAACTCGGTGGTAGGACAGGGAACGCTCAAGCCTCCGCATTTCCCAGGTAAAAAAAATCAAATTATAAAATACTTTTGTTGCTACTCAGGAGAGGTAAACAGCAATGGCGCACTTTACCGCCAGTATGCAGGACGCTCCCCATGAGACGTCAGTCGCAATCTATTTTATTTCTTTTATTTAGTAATTTGAGGTAAGAGCAGCATGCCAAAGCCACTTATATGCATAGCATTACGGGCTGAACTTGTGGCAGACTTGTGCTTATGGTGACTTGAGGGATCACATGATAGTTATGTTGCTGGGAGGAAGAAGTTATACAGGGTTCAGAAGGTTGTTGGTTCTCTTCCTTCAACAGGACTCGTCAATTTGAGATGTTTCCCTGTAGACTGAAAGTAGGTTTATTGATGCCGACAATATGGGTGGCAAGACTACAGTGCATATATTTATGTCATCTTTATTGAATATGTTTGGGTCCTGGGACCTTGGTCACGCCTCACCCGTACGTGCTCCTGCTCCTCTCTGTGGTGTGTTGGGTGCAACTGACTGCTGAACATATTTTAACTGTTCTGAAGTTTCAGCTCTGTCTTTTACCAATAGTTTATACAATTACCTAGATGCCTATAGTAACCTCAGGGAAAATATTGGAAGTCTTTATGGCATTATATATTTTTTCTTAAATATTGCAGGTTATGTTAACCTATTTTATTATATTCGCCCCAAAAATCTGTCACCGTTTCCCGTGATAATGTGATATTGCTTATTTATTGTTGTGCATTTGTTGGTTAGTTAGTGAATATAACTGAATTTGGCCAGGCCTAGGGGCTCCGTGGCCTGGCTGGTAAAGTTTTCGCTTCGCACGCTGAAGGTCCGGGTTCGATTCCTGGCAAGAGTGGAAACATTCGACGCGTTTCCTTACACCTGTTGTCCTGTTCACCTAGCAAGTAGGTAACTGGGTGCTAATCGACTGGTGTGGGTTGCATCCTGGGGGGACAAGACTGAGGACCCCAGCAAAAATAAGAAAATAAGTGCGTCGATGACGCACTGACTTTTGCTGGGTTATCCTGGGTGGATAGCCCTCCAGGGTTATAAATCAGAACAAAATCTTATCAAGTTAGTTTAGAAAAACACGTAAACAAACATTAGGCCACATTTATTCTTAAACCTTATCATACATGTCACAGGAGTCACGTAATCACATTGTTTACCCGTCATCCCAACATGTCATTCTTCAGGTCACTATGTGTCACACCTCACTCTCCGCCTATGTATACTGTCTTTTAACCTCTGTATGTTAGAAGTGATCAAGGTCCCAGGACCGAAACGTTTTTCTAATAAAAATTTCTAGTTGGCAGGAACAGTAGAGGTGTGAAGACGATGTGTCTTACCAACCTGTCATATTAATATACACTTTTGCTCTTGGTGCACATACTTCAAAAATATACTCGTCAGAATATGAAATACAAAGTACCAAATAATGTGACTTATTTCTCAAAAGTAATAAAGTATATCATGCTATAGTGGGGTCCTACCCACACATCCTGTAAGTGTGAGGCAAATGCTCTAAGTATTGCTATACGAGGCACCTATAAAACTATAATAATTAATAATAATAATTCATTATTTCCCAAGAAGCTACATACGATGCATCATAACATGAGGTAAATACGAATACAAATTATTTACATACTCCGTAATACCCATTAATGATGCTCATATTAATAAACAATCTAACTAGAACACAGAATGTGGAAAACAATATTGCTGCGACAGAATCAACGGGCGTGGAGAGTTACCCGAGTTACCCCTACAGTGGGCCAAGTTTTCTCAGAACATAGAGAACGGAGCTGGACTCACCAGTAACTTGCTCATTAGGTAGGGTGAAGGCAGGTAGTAGGAGCGGTCCCATACATCTAGAAGAACCATCTCTTCTTCGTCTTCAGACTCACTAATACACTTACATCTTTCCACGACACAAACTTTAAGTGTTTTTTTACGGTCTAAGGAAAATATTCAAATATTTACTATTTTTTCAAAGTCGTTTACAGGACGAATTCTCATACTTATAAAACACAACGCTTTAGTGATTGTTTTTATATTTTTAGTAAAATATTCAGCATTATTTCTTTTCAGTCTTTAAAATTAATTTATATATCTACATCTTTCCACACCACAATTTTCCTTTTTTTTTATCTTTCAAATAAAATATTCAGCAAATTATTAGTTTTTTTCAAAGTCATTCTCAGAATAAACTTACATCCTCACACACCACAAATCTTCAGTGGAATTTGTTAGACAAATTATTTTCTTTAACCATCAAAAAAAAAACTTTTACTCAGACTTTATTATATAGATGTGTCTGATAACTGCTGTAAAATTATTAAGCCACTATAATTCCCCTGCTTAAATTATTGAAGGTGAGCTGTTAAGGACCCCAATGGAAATAAGTCACTCTGTCTGACTTTTTTGGGTTATCCCAGGTTCTCTACACATATGCTGCTATATATGATAATTCTATATAACTGTATTTGTGTATACCTGAATAAACTTACTTACTTACTTACTAACCTTCTCGTAACTCTATCAAAACACTACAGCCAGAGAGGAAAAAATGTCACTGTCAATCTTAATTTAGAAAATAGAAATAATTTTTTATAGATTATTTATATATTTTTTTCAAACAATAACATCGTTCTTGACACAAAGATAATTAGAAACAACACTCGAGTTATTTTTGACATCGAGAACAAAAATTTACACATATGCACTGCCATGGCCTCGTTTTATTCAGTTTTCTTACATAAATGATTTTTTTACAATTGTCTTGAAGGGACACAGTTGTTATGGGCACACAGGTGTTATGAGTACACAGATGTTATGAGTACACACATCATCATGTAAATCTTTACCTAGTTCCAAAATCATGCAGTCTGGGAAAGGCAGTATACTGTACCTTTCCGGATATGTGTAGGCCTATACTGCACTGCCCATACCTCCCTCTGCATTCTGTTACATTCGCCCCAAAAATCCGTCATACCGCTCCTCGTGAAAAATATTTCGGGTCTGTGGGTAGCAGAGGCTAAGATGGAGAGCGCAGCCTCGCCAGTGTTAGCGGCATTCCTTAGCTAGACATAATGTCTGTTATCTTGTCTGCCATAATAGCTGTCAGTATCTTGTCTGCCATAATAGCTGTCAGTATCTTGTCTGCCATAATAGCTGTCAGTATCTTGTCTGCCATAATAGCTGTCAGTATCTTGTCTGCCATAATAGCTGTCAGTATCTTGTCTGCCATAATAGCTGTCAGTATCTTGTCTGCCATAATAGCTGTCAGTATCTTGTCTGCCATAATAGCTGTCAGTATCTTGTCTGCCATAATAGCTGTCAGTATCTTGTCTGCCATAATAGCTGTCAGTATCTTGTTTGCCATAATAGCTGTCAGTATCTTGTCTGCCATAATAGCTGTCAGTATCTTGTCTGCCATAATAGCTGTCAGTATCTTGTCTGCCATAATAGCTGTCAGTATCTTGTCTGCCATAATAGCTGTCAGTATCTTGTCTGCCATAATAGTTGTCAGTATCTTGTCTGCCATAATAGCTGTCAGTATCTTGTCTGCCATAATAGCTGTCAGTATCTTGTCTGCCATAATAGCTGTCAGTATCTTGTCTGCCATAATAGCTGTCAGTATCTTGTCTGCCATAATAGCTGTCAGTATCTTGTCTGCCATAATAGCTGTCAGTATCTTGTCTGCCATAATAGCTGTCAGTATCTTGTCTGCCATAATAGCTGTCAGTATCTTGTCTGCCATAATAGCTGTCAGTATCTTGTCTGCCATAATAGCTGTCAGTATCTTGTCTGCCATAATAGCTGTCAGTATCTTGTCTGCCATAATAGCTGTCAGTATCTTGTCTGCCATAATAGCTGTCAGTATCTTATACTGGCTGTCATATCTTCCATAAGAGCTGTCACAGTATCTTGCACCGGTGACTGTCATATTGACTCATCTAAATTAATATTTCTGTGCGAAGTAATATTACAGGTTCACTGTAATATTACAGTGAACCTGTAATATTACAGTGAACCTGTAATATTACAGTGAACCTGTAATATTACAGTGAACTGTAATATTACAGTGAACCTGTAATATTACAGTGAACCTGTAATATTACAGTGAACCTGTAATATTACAGTGAACCTGTAATATTACAGTGAACCTGTAATATTACAGTGAACCTGTAATATTACAGTGAACCTGTAATATTACAGTGAACCTGTAATATTACAGTGAACCTGTAATATTACAGTGAACCTGTAATATTTGCCCAACTTATATCCAGTATATTCTTCTATAATTATATTTTAACTATCCAGTCATCTATATTTTATAACATTGTCTATCGTGGTATATCAAATGTATTATGAAGCTCCTATATTATTATATATCTTGAATTATATATCGTCTTCTATAATTCCCATATTATACATAGAACTAATTATTCTTTGATATAATCTGTTGTGCCAAGTAAATAATTTATTATTACTATTATTAACTATTATTAAGTTCACGAGGAAGCGATAAACACACAAGGATTATACAATGACTGGGGAATGGCAGGCAATGAAGTTTGATCCGAGGAAGGGGAGGATAGCTCAAGAAAAATCATAGTTCTGTTTATCACTTAGCAAATTTCAAAGAAATTTAATTCTAATATATATATATATATATATATATATATATAATATATATATATATATATATATATGCAAAACAACCACTGTGAAAGAATAGAGAAATTCCAAGCGCTTTCGTGACTACTCACATTATCAAGGAACAAGTTTGTTCCTTGATAATGTGAGTAGTCACGAAAGCGCTTGGAATTTCTCTATTCTTTCACAGTGGTTGTTTTGCGTATATATATATATATATATATATATATATATATATATATATATATATATATATATATATATATATATATATATATATATTATAGTATTTAGCAATAAATGAAAATTTGTGGAAATAACATCTCCGTCGTAATTAGCAAGTAAATTAACCGGTAATTGCTTTTGGTTCATGCAGGACGAGGCGCACTCCAGCCTCCTTCGATTAACCCACAGTTTCGAACACTCCTCAGACGACGTTTCGGTCCTAGAGGGACCTAAACGTCGCTAGATTGTGGCTTGGTTGTGCCTTCTATTACACATCTTTCGTGTCATTAAGAAAAATCATAATGATGGTAATTAGGGAGTACAGTTAATGAGGGTCATTAAATCAGGACTATTAAGTGTGACTAATGTTACATTCACGGGGAAGCGTTAAACCCGCAGGGAAGAGGATGGGGTCATGCAGCGCCTGGGAGAGGGAAGACAATCAGATTTGATCCAAGGAGCGACCAGATCCAGTTCCATCGATCAAGAGCCCCTCCCCGAAGTCAAGGGATCTCCCCCCAGACGATTAAAAATTAATCATATTAAAAAAAATAATTTTAACAAATTTCACTACATAATTGTGAGCTGTTTGGTCCATACTGGTTTAGCGCTTGTTTTACAATTATTGTTATAATTATAGTCCTTAGCACACACATTTTTTTTTAAGTGTTGAGTTTTTCAATAATAATTTCCTTTATTTATTTTTATTTTTTTCAGTTAATAATTTGCATTTATATAATTCGTTCTATGATAATTTATTTTGGTTTCTAATAAACTCTGATAGTTGGCAAAATTAGTGACATGTAATTGAGATTATTGGGTTTTATTATTATTATTATTATTATTATTATTATTATTATTATTATTATTATAAATTTAGCTTTCAGTTTTTGTAATAATTATTATTATTAATTTTATTATTTTATTTTTTCAATCACTAGGCCTACCACAAATCGGTCACTAAACCCATTACAATTCCGTCACTAGGCTAATCACTCGCACTGTTCTACCCACCAATCGCTTGTTATGACCACTAGGTCACCCTGGATGACCTCGTAAGGGTCAACCTGCCTCTGTCAATAACAGTCCACTAATTGATTTATTTTTGCGAATATTGTACAAGAATCTCTTTTCTGAGAATCACTGGGTGATGTTGAAATATATGATTACTTGTTCACTGCCGCTTGGGGCATAGCATGCCCGGGGCGTCTTGAAAGAGGTTGCAAGATGCCGAAGGATGCTGGGGGAGGAGGGGTACGAGAGATGAGAAGCACCTTTTGAGAAGTGTGTTCCAGCAGACAGGTGTTGATCCTCTCCTCTCCGGGCGGTGCGAGAAACTGAGGCAGCTCGGGCCAGTTCGATACCATGGGGGCAAGCAGGAATTTTTCATTGTAATATGATAAAATTACCAAAATACCACATCACGATGCGATTAACAATATTGGAATACCAGGTGGCGAGACCGTCGGGGTAACGGAGAGACCGCCGCTTTGGCTTTCGTTCACCCCACTTAATGAACGTTCACGACCCCACCTGCAACCCGGCCGCTGCTACGCGTACCCAGCCTACAACCTCCGCTAATTACCCAATCTACCGACTTCTCGGCCATCCGTAGCACCCGAAATCCGCAAGAAATCGGCCCGAAATCGCTGGCGACAGGTACAAAACCTCGCCACCCACCGCCATTTTTGCACATCCAAGCAATTTAGCACAAGACGATGGGGTCAGCACCGCCGCACGCGTGTCAAATACCCGAGTCAGGATCCAAAGCTTCCAACAACGCAAACACCAGAATCAATCAATCAGCTGCAGAGGCCATCGATCAATCCTCCCGACTCGCCCAGCCCTACAAAACCTTCCAATATGAAATCGTCCGCAGCGAAAATCGCCGGAGTATGAAAGATATGTTATTGGGGAGTTCCAGGGAAAGCGGACATGTTTGCCAGGATAAGTCACATAGTTGAAGTATTGAGCCAGCCGCCCTTGTTTTATTGGAGTGGCCCGGACGCCACCCCTCTGCATCCCACTCATTCCAGCCCATTCCTGCCCATTCCAGGCCATTCCTAGCATCCCACCAGCTCCAGAACCCTCCCTCCCTCCGGTTCCCTCCACAGCTTTGGGTAGCTAGACCTCTCGCGTACATGGCCTTTGCCCCCTCACCCCTGGAGGCCACGAGAGGTAAAGGGAAAAAACTGGAAATTGAAAAGGGTGCAGCTTGAATCTCCAATGATGTTTATGAGGTTTTAATTACATACTTCAGCTGCTGCTGCTCTCTCTCTCTGTCTCTCTCTCCTCTCTCTCTCTCTCTCTCTCTCTCTCTCTCTCTCTCTCTCTCTCTCTCTCTCTCTCTCTCTCACAAAGGCATGTCTTCCCCCTCGTATGAATAATGGCTGGTCGGCTCCTGATCGTCCAAACTTAACTATATATCAAAGTTATTAACTATCAGATTTTAGAGCTAGTTATTTTTACAGGAACTAGAATACTTAAAATCACAAATATTCACTGCAATATTTAATGCTTCTTGCCGTATATAAGAATATATATATATATATATATATATATATATATATATATATATATATATATATATATATATATATATATATATATATATATATATGTATATATATATATGTATATATATATATGTATATATATATATGTATATATATATATGTATATATATATATATATATATATTTATATATATATATATATATATATATGCAGAGGTTGGTGGATGAGTTCGGTAGGGTATGCAAAAGAAGAAAATTGAAAATGAATATAGGAAAGAGTAAGATGATGAGGATAAAAATTACTTAACGAAAGATTGGATATCAGGTTGGAGGGAGAGAGTATGGAGGAGGTGAATGTATTCAGATATTTAGGAGTGGATGTGTCAGCAGATGGGTCTACTGAAGATGAGGTGAATCATAGAATTGATGAGGGGAAAAAGGTGAGTGGTGCACTGAGGAGTCTGTGGAGACAAAGAACTTTGTCCATGGAAGTGAAGAGGGGAATGTATGAGGGTATAGTTATACAAACGCTCTTATATGGGTGTGAAGCATGAGTGGTGAATGTTGTAACAAGGAGAAGGCTGGAGGCAGTGGAGATGTCGTGTCTGAGGGTAATGTGTGGTGTGAATATAATGCAGATAATTTGTAGTTTGGAATATTAGGAGGAGGTGTGGGATTACCAAAACTATTATCCAGAGGGCTGAGAAGGGGTTGAGGTGATTCGGACATGTAGAGAGGATGGCACAAAATAAAATGACTTCGAGAGTTTATAAATCTGTAGTGGAGGGAAAGCGGGGTAGAGGTCGGCCTAGGAAAGCCTGGAGGGAGTGAGTAAAGGAGGTTTTATGTGCGAGGGGCTTGGATTTCCAACAAGCATGCGTGAGTGCGTTAGGAGCAAATGAAGACAAATGGTTTCTAGGACTTGACGTGCTGCTGGAGTGTGAGCAGGGCAATGTTTATGAAGGGATTCAGTAAAAGTCTTGAACTAAGGTTAAAACAACATAAATATAGCATTAGAAGTGAACAAGATTCTTATGCTCTGTTTATTCATGTGAGAGATTTTAACTATCCAATTGATTTTCAAACGGCTGAGAAAATTATATCAAGCAAGTCCATGGTTGACAGGAATATAATAGAATCATGTTTCATAAAAAGAAGTTTTGAAAATATGAATATTTCTATTGGTTTCTATAAATTGGATTCATTTATATTAATAAAATTTTGGAAGAATTTAAGATTCATTAGACAAAACAATTTGGGGTAGAATATAAGCTGTGTTTCACGGATCACTGACTACCTACCAACATCATCAAAAAAAACGTCAGATGGTGATGTGGGTGGCAGCGAGGTGTGGTCTGGCCCTTATATGCCTTCCTGTTAACCTTTTATTTTTATAGTTCCTTGATAATATGAGAAGTCACGAAAGCGCTTGGAATTTCACTATTTTTTTCCCAGTGGTTGTTTTGCATACAATCAGAGGTATATATACCATGAGAAATGTATATCTGTCACTGTATATATGCTTAGAGTTTATTTTATCTCTATTTTAGGTATTAAAACATTCTTGACTGATGGACTGATTACATCGACTCCAGGCTGAGGGACCGAGCTTCACCATTCTTCTTTGTGAAGATTGAGACACTTATGTAACATATGGGAATCTTTATTAAGGAAACATTTCGCCACATAGTGGCTTCATCAGTCCAATACAAAGCAGAGAGGGGGAGTTTGAGGTAATCAGTCCCTCAGCTTGGAGTAGATGTGTTCAGTCCATCAATGTTGTAGAAAGTACAGCACATGGCCGGAGAAGTGGCTTATATACTGTCGTCAGGTCAGTGGAAGCAGGAGGAGGCGGGATCACAGTGGAACCATCCACTAGTCACTAGTGTAAGGTCTTTGTTCAAAGGTTGGACAGGTGTTGAAGAATTCCTTTTATCAAGATCCCATGATGTTGCAGTGTCTGACAGATGTGACATTTACACTAGTGGATGGTTCCACTGTGATCCCGCCTCCTCCTGCTTCCACTGACCTGACGACAGTATATAAGCCACTTCTCCGGCCATGTGCTGTACTTTCTACAACATTGATGGACTGAACACATCGACTCCAAGCTGAGGGACTGATTACCTCAAGCTCCTCCTGGAGTCCTCTAATATTTTATAACCCTCGAATACAAAAAGATATCGCTTACTTTCCCCTTAAATACAAACTTGAGGGGAAATTTCATTTAACATTATACAAACTGCTGTATTTCCACACACCATTTTGTTTTATGTTCATTTACATGTTGTAGCTAAATTTTTAATAGACAGACTATATCCGAAGGAGGATGGAGGGAAGTGGCCGTGGTTGACAGTGGGTGATCAACCAGGTTATGATGGTTGTGTGGGTGTGATGCGGGAACCTAACAACCTCTTCTCTAATTTCTTCACTTTTTTACTTGACTCCAGTTCATTTCATAGTTTTTATTTATTATTAGTATACTTTTTATTATTATTACTAATTACTTTTATTATATTATTGATATTATTATTATTATTATTATTATTATTATTATTATTATTATTATTATTATTATTATTAAGTCATAATATTCAGAAAACTTGTACTTTCGTTCCTATCCTTAAGAAACCGTCATATTTAGTCTTGAAGCTGTGTATGATTTTTGTTTTCACTGCCTCCGACTCCTTCCGTCCTTTTTTTTTTAATTATATTTAGCTGAAGAAGTATTTCCTAACATCCTTATGGTTCGTCTGTTTGTTCAGTTTCTCTGTTCTCTCGGTGATGTTCTGAAGTACTAAACCTGTTAGTACTTCAGAGGATCATGTATGTCGTGATTATATCTATCCCAATCCAGGTTTTTCTTTCTTCCACGGACATCTTTGCTATAACGGTGTTAGTTACATGTGCAACACCTGGGTATCTTATGTGAAGATGTTTCAAAAACCAGTGGCTTTATCAGTGCAATACAGACATGGTAGATGAAGACAGTAGAAGGTGAGGTAATCAGTCCTTCAGTCTTGTAGAACTATACACAAAAGACAGTAGAAGGTGAGGTAATCAGTCCCTCAGTCTTGTAGAACTATACACAAAAGACAGTAGAAGGTGAGGTAATCAGTCCTTCAACCTTGTAAGACTATAGACGCAAGACAGTGGAAGATAAGGTAATCAGTCCCTCAGCCCCTTTCATAAATGTTAACGTCATTTCCGTCACCATTTCCAACTAGTACATTGTCTTCCTCAGTTACTGAACCAGTTTGCTTGCTAAAAAAAAAATCAATATATTCTACATTTTCCGTTAATGATTTCTTGTGGGCTCTACACTGGTGCTACATACTCGATGATCAGCCTAGTGTGTAGCCTTAATGACGCTCATTCAGTCGGTAGGCTTCAAACCCAACACTCCACTGGACTTGTGTTATAAACTGTAACAACTACACCATTATGGGAAGGTTCTTCTTAAATAATACAAATGTTACTCAGCTATATTATTTATGACAGATAATGTTAATATTAAGTATAATTCTATGTTCACAACATGTTCACAACATGTTCACAGTAATAATATGCTTATTAATGTACAGTGCCTCCCCCACCCCCTTTTTTTTTACACAGGGTTTGACAAGGTTAATGATCCCTAGTTTTATTGACAGCTATTTACAGGTTAAGGATTCCTAACTTTATTGGCAAGCTAAGAGCTGTTACCTACATCAGCTCATTTGAAAGCATTTTTATTGTTATGAGACATACAAGTAGGGAACAGGATGAATCTCTCTCTCTCTCTCTCTCTCTCTCTCTCTCTCTCTCTCTCTCTCTCTCTCTCTCTCTCTCTCTCTCTCTCTCTTTCTGTCTGTCTCTCTGTCTCTCTGTCTCTCTGTCTCTCCCTCTCTCTCTCTCTCTCTCTCTCTCTCTCTCTCTCTTCTCTCTCTCTCTCTCTCTCTCTCTCTCTCTCTCTCTCTCTCTCTCTCTCTCTCTCCCTCTCTCTCTCTCACATATATACATACAAACGCCAAGTGTCTATAAACAAATGCCTCTGACAGAAAGAAAACCAACACGCCCCCGTCCAGAGAAAATAGATGTAAGTCTACAAGAACTAGAAAGAAAAGTAAAACATTATACATTATATATATATATATATATATATATATATATATATATATATATATATATATATAAAATTGCCTACTAAGCTATATATTTTTCCTGGCACTGTAAATCTCCTCCAGTTCTTATTAAAATAACAAATATGTTTTTATAATCATTCTAATTATGATATTTTAAAATCAACAGAAAAGTGTAATATACCTTGAGTAGTACATATATCAGTGTATATACAACGAGAGGTTAGTATATCTCATAATACATACGATACTTGTATATACCAGTGTAAATATACAGATATACACTTATGTGTATATACTGCACATAGGTCTATATCTGTATATGTACACTTAGAGATGTTTATCTGATAATTACTGGAACTGGAAAGTGTGAATTATTATAATAGGAAAGTAATAATTATCATAAGGGGAAATTATCAACTATTATAACTAGAAGTTATATTTAGTTATGATAATTTGTGACCTGAAACTTCATAAAACATTCATAATTAATTTATTTAAAAATTTATTATGTTAATTATATAATGCAGAAGTGTTAATGTTAATAATTATTATAATAATTATTAATATTATTAATCTCTTATTATTTTTATTCTCTTATTATTATTATTTATTAATAACAGTAGTATTTTCTTATTATAATGACTCAAGGGGAAGCGCTAAACCCCTCGGGGCTCTAAAGCGCCTGGGTCTCAATGAGGCTTGATCCGAGGAAGGGGAGGAAAGCTCCAATTCCTTGGATCAAGAGCCCTTCACCGGCATCAAGGCGCCTTCAAGATGAGATAAAAAAAAAAAACATTTTCTGATTTATTACAATAAATTCCCCATAAATAATGAACACATAAATTAGATAATTTTTTTTTAACTGTTTACCAAATTGTGTAAAATTTTGGCCCATCTATCATCTCTTAGTGAATTATTTCCCTATAATTTGTGAGAGTATTTCTTCTTCTTCTTCTTCTTCTTCTTCTTCATATTATTATTATTATTATTATTATTATTATTATTATTATTACTAACTTTATATAATTATTTTTATTATTGCCTTAGTTTTTGAATAATTATAAATAATAAAAATACTACTATTACTAAGAATAAATTTGATATTATTGTTATATAAGAAATTCAAGTAAAATGTAATATAATTTTCTAAATATATTATTAATATGTAATAATCTGTAATATATTATTTAATATATATATAATTTAATAATTCTACATAATCCTTAGTGTAATTTTCATTAGAATAATTATAATCTTCAAAATCAATAACTATTTTTATTTTTTTTAATAATTATTCTCTGTGTTATATATAATAATTCCTTATATATAATTATCTATAAATGACAATAATTATTATCAGTGACTGAAGAGAGATACAAACTGAAGGGAAAAAGATACTTAGGCAGATAGACTGTGGTGAAAAAGATACTTAGGCAGATAGCCTGGAAGGAAAAAGATACTTATACAGAGAGCCTGGAAGTAGAAAGATACTTAGGCGGATAGATTGTGAGGAATAAAGATAATTAGGTAGATTGTAATGAAAAAGATACTTAGCCTGGAAGAAAAAAGGATACTTAGTCTGGAAGGAAAAAAGATACTTAGCCTGGGTGTAAAAAAAAGATATTTAGCTTGGGAGGAAAAAGATACTAAGGCAGATAGCCTGGAGGAAAGTAGCTACTTAGTAAGGGATGCTTGGCCTTCGGAGGAAGGTATATATAAGATGGTGCCTCTGAAATGCCAATCCCCATTGCTCACATAATAATTTGTCCACTACTAATACCGTACCAGAGGGGTTCGAGGAGGCCAGAGTTACTCCTGTCTTCAAGAAAAATAGTAGGTCTGATGTCAGCAACTATAGGCCTGTTGGTATACTCAGTGTAATATCCAAAATTCTAGAGGGCGGTGTACTGTCAAGTAGTTAATTACCTTAATGACAACAACATTTCTTCATAGTTACCAATCAGGCTTTAGGAGCTCTTACTAAAGCGACACCTCCCTAATTAATCTGATGGATTACATGAGAACTGAAATGTCGATAGGGAACCTCATAGGAATGGTAACCTTAGACTTGCAAAAGGCCTTCGATACTGTTAACCACAATATATTATGTAAGAAACTTCAAGCTATTGGCATAGGTTCCATAGACTGGTTTAAGTCCTATCTTAGCAATAGGAAACAAATTGTCAAACTCAACAAAACAGAATCAGAACCCCTGCCGATAGAATGTGGAGTTTCCCAAGGTAGTATTCTGGGTCCTTTATTATTTCTGTTATGTAAATGACACGCCCATCAGTGTCAAGTGCAAACTCCTACTGTATGCGGATGACAGTGCTCTGTTAGTGTCAGGTAAAGAGCAACAACAATAGCTAATGCAATAACACTAGAACTGGAGTCCAGCAGCAAATGGTTAGTAGACAACAAACTATCGTTACACCTCTGGAAAACGGAAGCCATTTTCTTTGGCCCGAAACACAAACTGAGAAGGGTAAATTTTAATGTCCGGTGTAATGGAGAACCCATCACTTCAGTTTCATCAGTAAAATATCTGGGAATCCCTTTTGACCCATGCATGTCAGGAGAACTAATAGGGAACAGTGTAGTAAAGAAAGCGAATACCAGACTGAAGTTCTTCTACAGACAAGCACAGTGTCTACCTACTGAGGCTTGCAGGACCCTATGTCTAGCCCTTATACAATGTCATATGGACTACACTTGCTCTTCATGGTACTCTGCCTTGACAAAAAAAAAAAAATAAAGATAAACTGCAAATCACCCAGAACAAAATGGTAAGATTCATCCTGGACCTGCGTCCAAGAGAACATGTAGGCCAGGATGAATTATAACAATTGGATATACTGAGTACTGAAGACAGAGTAAAACAACTGAGGTTAAATCAAGTTTATAAAATTGCTCACAAACAGTGTCCAGAATATCTTGCTGCCAATTTTGTCAAGGTTGAAAACTAAAGCAATCATAGTACTAGGGGGAGAGAACACGACTTTGTAGTAGCCACAGTCAGTGGCCAGGCTTCAAACACCTTTTATTGTACAGCAATAAAGGAGTGGAACAGACTGCCTGCACATGTCAAAGCCAGTCATAGCATGAACCAGTTCAAGAAGAATGCCAAAAGATGTCTGATGAATGTAGTGACAAAGGGAGGAGAATGATTTTCTATTTGTTTAGCTAACACGCATGTAAATGTAAATAACTCTTTTTACCTTATTCCTAGTATATCTCCTTTATAGTATGATAATAAGGTATTAAAAGTGCTACAATGGAAATAAGTCACTGTGACTTTTTTAGGTTATCCCAGGTTCTTTACACATCTGCTGCTATGTCTGAGCTGTGCAACTGTATATGTATATTGAATAAACTTACTTCCTTACTTCCTTACTTACTCGTACATCCTGGCAGGATGCTGACAGTCCAATTTCCCGCCTGACACACGCTGATGATGGTGGTGGCATTGCTGACGAACTCCCCACTAACACACCAGTAGCCCACTGTAGTCCCTTCCACCGCAAAACCACTGTAGTTACTCTGTAGGGAGCCACTGGTGGATGGGGGACTGGTGGAACACACTGTAGGAAATACAAGTTTATTATACATCAGTGGATACTTCTACAGTGTGCTGCTACACTATTCTATGTGATAGTTACACATAGCTAGTAGCTATGTTTACCTGTTGTATTCCGTTACCCAGGATGGTGCTCATACAAGGTGTTGGAGATACAGCATAGATACTATGAGGGATGTATTTCATTGTATATATGCCGAGAGTTCACTTTAATTCCCATTTTAGGGATTAAAATGTTCTTGTCTGGTGTGTTTTTGTGTGTTTCTGGTTGGAAACCTAGAGAATCTTTCCGCTTAAAAGCGTCTCTTTTTAAACGTTTCACAAATTTCAAAAGCCTCTAATTTTTTTTCTTGGAAACTTCATGTTTGTGTACTCACCTAGTTGAGGTTGCGGGGGTCGAGTCCGAGCTCCTGGCCCCGCCTCTTCACTGATCGCTACTAGGTCACTCTCCCTGAGCCGTGAGTGTGTGTGTGTGTGTGTGTGCGTGTGTGTGTGTGTGTGTGTGTGTGTGTGTGTGTGTGTGTGTGTGTGTGTGTGTGTGTTTAGAAGCACTAACCATTAAGACACTCGAAGGTAGGGTCGAGTGTGGACCATGCCCCGCCACTCTCAGTCACTGTGGTGTAGGTCCTGCCGTCAGGAGCCATGGTACCCTGAGGACAGCTGAAGTTTAGAGACATCCCACTCCAGTAGGGACCGGTATATGTCCCTGACATCACTGTCCCATCGGCGGACGTCACCAGCATGGACGTCACTCCCACTGGCAGGGATGGCGGAGGAACTGTGATTTCTGTAAACGCAATATGAGATTTGGGTAAGAGTTACATTTTTCCTTAGTTTATGTACTCAAGACCACTTTATTAGGTACACCCTTCTAGTACTGGGAAGGCCCCACCCCCACCCTCCCTTTGCCCCTAGAACAGCCTGAATTCTTTGTGGTATGGAATTAACAAGGTGTTGGAAACATTTCTTTAGAGATCCTGGTCCATGTTGACAGCATCATGCAGTTGATGCAGAATTATCAGCTGTATGTTCATGCTGTGAATCTTTTGTTTCACCACATCCCAGAAGTTTACGATAAATTCAGACTCTACCATCTGCATGTCGCAGCAGAAATCACGATTTCTCAGACCATGGGACGCTTTTCCAGTCTTCAACTGTCCAGTTTTGGTGAGCCAGTGCCCACTGTAGCTTTCGTTTCCTGTTCTTAGCTTCTGTAACCCATCCACTTCAGGGTTCGACGTGTTGTTCGTTCAGAGATGCTTTTCATACCACTGTTGTAACGTGAGGATATTTTAGTTACTTTCGCCTTCCTGTCAACTTCAACCAGTCTCGACATTCTCCTCTGACCTCATTAACAAGACGTCTTCGCCCATAAAACTGCCGCTCACTGCATTTCTTTTTTGCACACTAATCTTCGTAAATTCTAGAGACCGTTGTGCGTGAAAATCCCAAAAGATCAACTGTTCCTGAGATACATAGACCAGCCCGTCTGTCTGGCACCAACAATCATTCCACAAAGTTACTTGGATCACATTTCTTCTCCAGTCTGATGTTCAATCTGAACAACTAAAACCCTTGATCATGTCTGTATGATTTTAGGCATTGAGATGCTGCCACGTTATTGGCCAGTTGGATATTGGCATTAACGAGGTGTACATAATAAAGTGGCACCGTGTGTGTGTGTATATATATATATATATATATATATATATATATATATATATATATATATATATATATATTATTGTGGGTGAGGGGCTTGGACTTCCAGCAAGCGTGCATGAGCGTGTTAGATAGGAGTGAATGGAGACGAATGATACTTGGGACCTGACGATCTGTTGGAGTGTGAGCAGGGTAATATTTAGTGAAGGGATTCAGGGAAACCGGTTATTTTCTTATAGTCGGACTTGAGTCCTGGAAATGGGAAGTACAATGCCTGCACTTTAAAGGAGGGGTTTGGGATATTGGCAGTTTGGAGGGATATGTTGTGTATCTTTATACGTATATGCTTCTAAACTGTTGTATTCTGCAAAAGCAGTGATAATGTGTGAGTGTGGTGAAAGTGTTGAATGATGATGAAAGTATTTTCTTTTGGGGGATTTTCTTTCTTTTTTTTTGGGTCACCCTGCCTCGGTGGGAGACGACCAACTTGTTGAAAAATATATATATATATATATATATATATATATATATATATATATATATATATATATATATATATATATATATATATATATATATATATATATATAATGTCGTGCCGAATAGGCAGAACTTGCGATATTGGCTTAAATAGCAACGCTCATCTTGCCATATAGGACAAGTGAAAATTTGTGTATGCAATAATTTCTCCAAAATCATTCTGAACCTAACGAAAAAAATGTATTTCACTGTGTTTGTTTAGTATTAAATTATTGTAAACAAATCTAAAATATATTTAGTTGGGTTAGGCTAAAATGAATTGTTCTTGTTATAATAAGGTTAGGTAAGTTTTCTAAGATTCTTTTGGAGCAAAATTAAAATTTTTTACATTAACATTAATGATAAGAATATATCTTTAAACGTGTAAGAGAAAATTTTAGAAAGGACTTAATTTTAAATGAGTTCTTGCTAATTGACCAGTTTTACATATTCGGCACGACATATATACGACATATATATATATATATATATATATAATATATATATATATATATATTATATATAATTATATATATATATATATATATATATATGCAAAACAACCACTGTGAAAGAATAGAGAAATTCCAAGCGCTTTCGTGACTACTCACATTATCAAGGAACTATGAAAGTAAAGCATCCAAGGAAGGTATATAAGGGGTCTGGCACACCTCACTATCAGATCCCACAACAGTTAAACACCTGACGCGCGCCGGCCCGACTGGACAGGTCCTTCGCACAACCCACCAACAAACTATTCTACCCAAGAAAATTAAAAAAATTATTATTTGTCCAGTGTATTATTAAATTCTTCCCAAATTCTATTAATTATAAATGGATCTAATTTATATATATATATATATATATATATATATATATATATATATATATATATATATATATATATATATATATATAATATATATATATATATATATATATATATATTTATATATATTATATTATATATATATATTATATATATAATGTCGTGCCGAATATGTAAAACTGGTCAATTAGCAAGAACTCATTTAAAATTAAGTCCTTTCTGAAATTTTCTCTTATATGTTTAAAGATATATTTTTTTCATTAATGTTAATGTAAAATTTTTTTAATTTGTACCAAAAGAATCTTAGAAAACTTACCTAACCTTATTATAACAAGAGCAATTTATTTTAGCCTAACCCAACTAAATATATTTTAAATACTTTTACAATAATTTAGTACTAAACAAACACAATCAAACATATTTTTTTCGTTAGGTTCAGAATGATTTTGGCGAAATTATTGCATACACAAATTTTCACTTGTCCTATATGGCAAGATGAGCGTTGGTATTTAAGCCAAGATAGCAAGTTCTGCCTATTCGGCACGACATATATATATATATATATATATATATTATATATATATATATATATATATATATATATATATATATATATATATATATATATATATATATATATATTTGTCTGTTAAAAATAGGAGAGGAGAGTTATTAAATGGAGAGTTAGAGGTATTGGGAAGATGGAAGGAATATTTTGAGGAATTGTTAAATGTTGATGAAGATAGGGAAGCTGTGATTTCGTGTATAGGGCAAGGAGGAATAACATCTTGTAGGAGTGAGGAAGAGCCAGTTGTGAGTGTGGGGGAAGTTCGTGAGGCAGTAGGTAAAATGAAAGGGGGTAAGGCAGCCGGGATTGATGGGATAAAGATAGAAATGTTAAAAGCAGGTGGGGATGTAGTTTTGGAGTGGTTGGTGCAATTATTTAATAAATGTATGGAAGAGGGTAAGGTACCTAGGGATTGGCAGAGAGCATGCATAGTTCCTTTGTATAAAGGCAAGGGGATAAAAGAGAGTGCAAAATTATAGGGGGATAAGTCTGTTGAGTGTACCTGGTAAAGTGTATGGTAGAGTTATTATTGAAAGAATTAAGAGTAAGACGGAGAATAGGATAGCAGATGAACAAGGAGGCTTTAGGAAAGGTAGGGGGTGTGTGGACCAGGTGTTTACAGTGAAACATATAAGTGAACAGTATTTAGATAAGGCTAAAGAGGTCTTTGTGGCATTTATGGATTTGGGAAAAGGCGTATGACAGGGTGGATAGGGGGGCAATGTGGCAGATGTTGCAAGTGTATGGTGTAGGAGGTAGGTTACTGAAAGCAGTGAAGAGTTTTTACGAGGATAGTGAGGCTCAAGTTAGAGTATGTAGGAAAGAGGGAAATTTTTTCCCAGTAAAAGTAGGCCTTAGACAAGGATGTGTGATGTCACCGTGGTTGTTTAATATATTTATAGATGGGGTTGTAAGAGAAGTAAATGCGAGGGTCTTGGCAAGAGGCGTGGAGTTAAAAGATAAAGAATCACACACAAAGTGGGAGTTGTCACAGCTGCTCTTTGCTGATGACACTGTGCTCTTGGGAGATTCTGAAGAGAAGTTGCAGAGATTGGTGGATGAATTTGGTAGGGTGTGCAAAAGAAGAAAATTAAAGGTGAATACAGGAAAGAGTAAGGTTATGAGGATAACAAAAAGATTAGGTGATGAAAGATTGAATATCAGATTGGAGGGAGAGAGTATGGAGGAGGTGAACGTATTCAGATATTTGGGAGTGGACGTGTCAGCGGATGGGTCTATGAAAGATGAGGTGAATCATAGAATTGATGAGGGAAAAAGAGTGAGTGGTGCACTTAGGAGTCTGTGGAGACAAAGAACTTTGTCCTTGGAGGCAAAGAGGGGAATGTATGAGAGTATAGTTTTACCAACGCTCTTATATGGGTGTGAAGCGTGGGTGATGAATGTTGCAGCGAGGAGAAGGCTGGAGGCAGTGGAGATGTCATGTCTGAGGGCAATGTGTGGTGTGAATATAATGCAGAGAATTCGTTAGTTTGGAAGTTAGGAGGAGGTGCGGGATTACCAAAACTGTTGTCCAGAGGGCTGAGGAAGGGTTGTTGAGGTGGTTCGGACATGTAGAGAGAATGGAGCGAAACAGAATGACTTCAAGAGTGTATCAGTCTGTAGTGGAAGGAAGGCGGGGTAGGGGTCGGCCTAGGAAGGGTTGGAGGGAGGGGGTAAAGGAGGTTTTGTGTGCGAGGGGCTTGGACTTCCAGCAGGCATGCGTGAGCGTGTTTGATAGGAGTGAATGGAGACAAATGGTTTTTAATACTTGACGTGCTGTTGGAGTGTGAGCAAAGTAACATTTATGAAGGGATTCAGGGAAACCGGCAGGCCGGACTTGAGTCCTGGAGATGGGAAGTACAGTGCCTGCACTCTGAAGGAGGGGTGTTAATGTTGCAGTTTAAAAACTGTAGTGTAAAGCACCCTTCTGGCAAGACAGTGATGGAGTGAATGATGGTGAAAGTTTTTCTTTTTCGGGCCACCCTGCCTTGGTGGGAATCGGCCGGTGTGATATAAAAAAAAAAAAAAAAAAATAATATATGTCGTGCCGAATAGGCAGAACTTGCGATCTTGGCTTAAATAGCAACGTTCATCTTGCCATATAGGACAAGTGAAAATTTGTGTATGCAATAATTTCGCCAAAATAATTTTGAACTTAACGAAAAAAATATATTTCACTGTGTTTGTTTAGTATTAAATTATTGTAAACAATTCTAAAATATATTTAGTTGGGTTAGGCTAAAATAAATTGGTCTTGTTATAATAAGGTTAGGTAAGTTTTCTAAGATTCTTTTGGTGCAAAATTAAAAAATTTTGCATTAACATTAATGAAAAAATATATCTTTAAACGTATAAAAGAAAATTTCAGAAAGGTCTTAATTTTAAATGAGTTCTTGCTAATTGACCAGTTTTACATATTCGGCAGGACATATATATATATATATATATATATATATATATTATATATTATATATATATATATATATATTATATATATTTAGCTCGAAGTATCAGAGGACAAGTGCCTGACGATACATGACAAGTGAAAGTGACAATACAGTGAGAGGTGAAGGTGTTAGCGCTCACCTGCGCGACAGGTAAGCAGGGTCGGGTCCACACTAGTCCAGTTCCCGTCATTCTCACATCTCACGATCACCGACTCATTCAAGTCTGCGAACTTCATGCCGTCGGAGCAAGTTACGTTCACCTGAAGATGAAGGTGAACATCAGAGTTAGGAGAAAGAGGATATAGAATATAGAAGACTCACTTAAGGCGCAGGTGACTCACCTCAGTGCCTACGGAGCGGGTGAAGTTGTTCCAATCAGAGGTGGCCCCTACGGGTGGCGAGAGCGGGTCACTCAGACACACTGTCAGTCAGAGAATGAAAAGGGAGAATGAAAAAAGGGAGAAAGTAGAGGGGGCGGGCGGGGGGGGGGGGGTTATGCCTAGCGAAAGGCTCTTGATCTAAGGGACTGGATCCATCCACCATTGTCTCCCATTCCCCCCAGGTGATGCATGGCACCCTACGAATTTAGCGCTTCCCCTTGAATGCAGTAACGCATTGCAAGATAATATTAGTTCTCAATAGGAGTTATGAGTGCCATCTGGCTGCCAAGGCAACCATCTGGCTGTCAAGACAACCATCTGACTTGTCAAGGCAACCATCTGGCTGTCAAGGCAACCATCTGGCCGTCAAGGCAACCATCTGGCTGTCAAGGCAACCATCTGGCTGTCAAGGCAACCATCTGACAGTCAAGGCAACCATCTGGCTGTCAAGACAACCATCTGACCGTCAAGGCAACCATCTGGCTGTCAAGACAACCATCTGACCGTCAAGGCAACCATCTGGCTGTCAAGGCAACCATCTGGCTGTCAAGGCAACCATCTGACTGTCAAGGCAACCATCTGGCTGTCAAGGCAACCATCTGGCTGTCAAGGCAACCATCTGGCTGCCAAGGCAACCATCTGGCTGTCAAGGCAACCATCTGACTGTCAAGGCAAGCATCTGACTGTCAAGGCAACCATCTGACTGTCAAGGCAACCATCTGGCTGTCAAGGCAACCATCTGGCTGTCAAGGCAACCATCTGGCTGTCACGGCAACCATCTGCAGAACAGGTGTGAGGGGAACACTCACTTTGTACACAGGTGTAGGTGGAGATGTTAGGTGCCCAGGTCATCTCCGTTGTACAGTTGACGATGATCTCCGTGTCAGGTGTGGATGACACCTGTGTGTCCAGACACAAGCACACAGGTGAGTACACACAGGTAGGACCTCTGTAACGCACTTGCCAGACTGAGGATCTAGTCCTTTTAATTATCTACACGGGAGTATCATAATCTTAATAATAAAACCTACACTGAATCTTTCTCTTGTGTTTTCTGTCTCTCCAAGTGCGTTTGCCAGCATTGACAGTCTGGCTGGTCAAGAGTCCAATCTGAGAGTACCAGACGGAGGATCGAGCCTCCACCCATACGGGTTTGGCACTAAATGCATTTGGATTTACTTCTACAACGACAGAATGTGTTAAATGTCAACATTGTTGGTGGCAGAGGTTGTTATTGTTGTCGGTAGCGGTGGTAATTGTGGTGGTTTTGGTGGTAGTGATGCTAGGTGGTATGGTTGGGAAGGAGGGGAGGGGGGTTAGGCTCACCTGGGTAGGGGGCATGTAGGTGTTCTGGGGGCAGGTGTAGATGAGCTCAGTACCCACTGAATTGTTGGTGAAGGCTGACAACTTGAGACCGCCTAAAGTTATCTCTGGAGGCTTCGTGGTACAAGCTGGGGGACCAGAAAACACCCGTCAACACCGGTCATCACCCCTCAACACAAATACTGTCTTCTAGTACCTATTATCTCCATACTTATCAATTACAATTATCATTATTATAATTATTACTGGCTGACTGGCCATAATGATAGACCTAAATAACAAAAAAAAAAAAAGCACAATACCGTGACTGGAACGATACTGGAACCTATTACTTTAGTTATGTAAATACAAAAAGTGGCCGATCGTCACTTGTTACTTGCACTTAACATAATCTACTTATCAGATTTCTGTAAGCAGAGTTACTTATTATATTCAGGACTATGAAGTGAGAAGAGAGCGAGAGAAAGAGAGAGCTCACCTGGGTAACATCCTGCCAGGATCTCCCATCCTAGAGGTGTGCAGGAGAAGTCTAGGGTGGAGGTGGTGAGGTTGAAGGTGTGGTTGGCGTTGCAGGTGGCGTTGAGGGTGTCGTTCACCTGCCAGGTGGTGGAGGCGCTCCAGGTGGTGGTGGCATTCTCCACTAGAGGCTCCGTAGCGCATCCTGTCACGGGAAACAGCGAAAACTGAACACGGATCACCCTGTCGTTGGAACATTTCGCTTTGCGTAGAGCTTTATCAAGTCACGACACACTTCTACACAGTTCGAAACTACACCGTACTAAAAACTTATCATGAATACCATTACTTTATCAACATTTCGCCTGTTTCAACGCCCATTATCTAATCATGTGAAATTAATTATTTCTTTTCATTTCAGGTTACTCAGAAGCAGGGCACCTACTGTCGCAAGACGCAGGAGAAGGCTACCTACTGTCACAAGGCGCAGGAGCAGGCAGGTAGGAGAAGAAGGGTTGGGATGTGTTCTGTATGCTGCAGGTGGTCACCTGTTGAGTGAGGTTACTGAAGGTGGTCATGGTGGGAGGGCAGGTGTAAGTGACTGTGCCATTCAGGTAGGTGTAGTTTGCACTCTGATTGGTAGAGACGTTGCTCCAGTCAGGTAAGTCCGTGACGTTGCACTCTGGACACAGACACACACAGGAATGTTAACAATGTGTTGTGGTAGTGTCCTCAGAGGACACGGGGTTAATTCATTCATAATATGCAGTTTAAACAAAATATTAGTCACAGTATCGTGGCTAGGAACGAATCACGAACGGCCGATACGTAGTAAATTCTGGTCACATAATTAACCACGTATCAGCTTCATCAGTTTCACAGTAGATCCGGTCCTGACTAAGCGTGGTTTACAGTCGACTCAGGGTCGTCAAAAAGGGGCAAACACGGGTCAGGTAGATAGCAAGGGCACATGAAACACCGTAAGCCTTTGTAACAGCAAAGTTTCACTCATTGGAGACTAGGCAAGAGGAAACTGAACGTTTCGCCTGCACAGTAGGCCTCTTCAGTCGAATGTAAGGGATTGTAAGATTGGAGACGGTAGAAGACAGCTTCTTCAACCGAGGAATCCAGGGCAGGCGAAACGTTTCGTTACTAAAGATACCCAAGTGCTGCTCATTTCTTATCATCGTTTCGGTTCTGTATCATTTGTACTATGATACAAGAATATTAGGTACAGGGAGACTAGGTACAGGAAGAATATTTACAAGGAGACTTGGGACAGGGAGATCAGGTACAAGGAGACTACGTACGAGGAGACTGTTGTAGCTACAACAGTAGACTTCATGGTGTTCTTTGTTTAGTTCATAAATTTGTTTTGCTACATGTGTGTTCATATGTATGCGTGCGTATATATATATATATATATATATATATATATATATATATATATATATATATATATATATATATATATATATATATATATATATAATCATATGCGTATACTCATGCATATATTCATAAACATGTGTATACGCACTCGTGCGTACACCTCACCGGCTCGAAGACATGGCTGGAGCACTGACGGGTACCAGCCTCCGAACTGCCCCAAGCAAAACACTTCCTGCACATCCTCGAGTGTGTCGTTTCCAAGGAAGTAACCAGGTAGACACCTGTGGGTGGAGGAAGACGTACATAGTGGTGGTAATGACAGTACACACACACACACACACACACACACATATAAATACATACACACACATATGTGGTACTGGAAAACCTCATGAATCAGCATGTTAGGGATACTACCAGACAGAGAGGTGAGGATGAACCAGCAAGACTGGACCTCGTATTCACCTTGAGTAGCTCGGACATCGAAGGCATCACATATGAAAGGCCCCTCGGAGCTAGTGACCACGTGGTTCTGAGCTTTGAATACATGGTAGAGTTATAAATAGAGAGGGTAACAGGAGTAGAATGGGAAAAGTCAAACTACAAAATGGGGGACTACACAAGTATGATGAACTTCCTGCAGGAGGTTCAGTGGGAAAGAGAATTGTTAGGAAATTCAGTAAACGAAATGATGGACTACGTGACAAAATACAAGGAGGAAGAGGAGAGGCTTGTTCCCAAGAGCAACAGAAATAATAGGAAGACCAGAACGAGCCCAAGAGGAGAGTGGTGGAGCATCTAGAACAAAAGCTTATAAACGACAACCGGATTCAGGGAAGGAAAATCTTGTGTCACAAACCTACTGGAGTTTTATGACAAGGTAACGGAAGTAAGACATAAGAGAGAACGAGGGGTGGGTAGATTACATTTTCTTGGACTGAAAGAAGGCCTTCGACATAGTTCCTCACAAGAGATTAGTGCAAAAGCTAGAGGATCAGGCACGCATAACAGGAAGGGCACTGCAATGGATCAGAGAATACCTGACAGGGAGGCAACAACGAGTCATGGTACGTGACGAGGTGTGGGCGCCTGTGACGAGCGGGGTTCCACAGGGGTCAGTCCTAGGACCAGTGCTATTTTTGGTATATGGGAATGACACAACTGAAGGGATCGACTCAGAGGTGCTCTTCTTTGCAGATGATGTAACGTTAATGAGGAGAATTAAATCGGATGAGGATCAGGCAGGACTACAAAGAGACCTGGACAGGCTGCAGGCCTGATCCTGCAATTGGCTCCTCGAATTTAACCCCGCCAAATGCAAAGTCGGGGAAGAGCAAAGAAGACCGCAGACAGAATATAGGCTAGGTGGCCTAAGACTCCAAACCTCACTCAAGGAAAAGGATCTTGGGGTAAGTATAATACCGAGCACATCTCCTGAGCCACACATCAACCAGATAACTGCTGCAACATATGGGCGCCTGGCAAACCTGAGAATAGCGTTCCAAACCTCAGTACGGAATCGTTCAAGAATCTGTACACCGTGTACGTCACGCCCATACTGGAGTATGCAGCACCAGTTTGGAACCCAAGCCTAGTCAATCACGTCAAGAAATTAGAGAAAATAAGGTTTGCAACAAGACTAGTTCCAGAGCTAAAGGAATTGTCCTACGAAGAAAGGTTAAGGGAAATCGACCTGACGACACTGGAGGACAGGAGAATTAGGGGAGACATGATAACGACATAGAAAATACTGCTTGGAATTGACAAGGTGGACAGACACAGGATATTCTAGAGATGGGACACAGAAACAATGGGTCACAACTGGAAGTTGAAGACTCGCATAAGTCGAAGGGATGTTAGGAAGTATTTCATTAGTCATAGAGTTGTCAGGAAGTGGAATAGTCTGGCAAGTCACGTAGTGGAGGCAGAATCCATATATAGTTTTAAGACGAGGTTTGATAAAGCTCATGGAGTAGGGAGATAGAGGACCTAGTAGCGATCAATGAAGAGACGGGGCCAGGAGCTATGAATCGACCCCTGCAACCACAATAGGTGAATACACACACACACACACACACACACACCTGTACGTAATCACGGTGCCAGGTGAAGTGCCGTTGTTCCAAATGCGAGTCATGTTGGCACCCTGAGGTGAAGGCGGCTGCTCCTTGACACACTCTGCAGGAGACCAGAAAACATTCAAGTACTCGTGACAAAAATCAAATAATATTATCTATAATATTTAAAGTGGTGGATGGTTAAGCCAGTGGAGAGCTTCGGTCACAGTAAATGTTAGGGACCCAAGACTTCAATTGCTTCCCATCATGCATTAGGGGGATTACCAATAGACCCCTGGTTGTCTTCAAGAGAGCTGGACAGATACCTTACGTCAGTACCTGACCAGACGGGCTGTGGTTCGTACGCTGGCTTGCGTGCGGCCAGCAGTCACAGCTTGGTTGATCAAGCCCTGATCCATCGCAAGGCCTGGTCATGAACCGGGCTGTGGGGGCTTTAACCCCTGGAACTCCCTCCAGGTATGCTCCAGGTATATCATCAAAATTTCCAGTTGGTGGTCAAGGTGTGACCCCAGACCAGCATCACGAGGCATTTGTCTTCTTTCCTGGCGACTCTTAACTAACTTTGATTAACCTGACTAAATCTGGCCTAACTTTTCGAAGATTATTTTCCCTACGCTGTTGAATTTACAGGCTAAGAGCTGTTAGCTTACCTAAGTTCATTTACAGGCTAAGAGTTATCTTACCTCAATTCATTTACAGGCTAAGAGTTGTTATCTTCAGGTCATTTACTAAGAACTGTTATCCTACCTGAGCTCACTCTAGAAAGGAAATATTAGAGAACGTTTGGATCCTGAATCATATTTTAGCCAAGAGTCGCGACTTGATAATGGTCCAGGACCGAGGCGAAAACGTCTCGTAAAATTTTTGTCTTCAGAGTGTAGGTCAGGGGTGGGCGAAAAGGTGATTTTAATGATGTGAAAACTTACGGAATGCTTCGACCCCTGGGAACTGGCACAGTGCCACGGTGAAGTTGTTTCTCTCTATTGGGAAAGAAACGAGGGTAGGGGTGGAGCCGGGTGTCAGTGGAATTCTCAGAGCATAGAAGGGGTCGGGTCCCAGGGCCAGATTGGTCACCTCAGCAAGGGGTGAGAAAGCTCCTCCTAGAGTCCAGTTCCCAGTTACCCTGTGGATGGAGAGGTGCTAGAGTAATAAGCAGTGCCAGTAGGTGTTATACACAGTGCCATTGGAGGCATTAATGATGATGCCATATGTGGTTTAACTACAGTAGTGCGCATATTAATTGGGACAGTGATGAAATAAGGCATTTATTTGGATAAAATATTGTTTATTTAAAAAATACATGGAAGTGATATGACAGATAATTGATTTAATAAGAGATATGATAACCCCTTTGCTTTTATAATTATTGCTACGCGCTTTGGCATAGAACTGACCAATGTTAAACACATTTTGGCAAGTTCTTCGTCGTGGTAACAGGAACAATTAGCTTCTCCACAGTTGAACAGCCCTGTTTCGCGAGAGTTTCCAGGCCAATTTACAACTCTCAGGCCACTCTCTTCGAAGAATGTCATCATTTTCTGGCAGTGTGGTATGGAGCAGGATCCTGCTGGAAAATACCTTTTCCATCTGGAAAGTCTATCCACAGCAGGAAGCAAAGGAGTCGCCAGGATTACCTTGTATTTGTCACCGTTCATCGCTCCCTCAACAATAACAATCCATCCACTACCACTGATCTGTACCCATGTATTTCAAAATGTCCCTCATCTGACAATATAATTTTTCTCCATTCATCTGTCGTCCATCCTTTATGATTGAGTGCCCACCACAGCCGTTTTTCTAAGCAGCTGCAGTCAATAGTTGTTACTTTACCGGCTTTCTTGCAGTTCTGCCAAATTCAAGGAGCCTTCCCCGAACATTTGAAGAATCAGCATTTACGCCAGCTGAAGCCAAATCTCTGTAGATCTTTGCAGGTTTTCTTAGAATCCTTTACACTATTTCTTCTGAGAATCTTGTCATCGTGAGGTGTTATCTTGCGTTTTTTTCCACATTTTCTTCGACGGAGGGCTCCACAATTACCAGTGTCGTCAGCTGTCTTCAGAATCCGACCAACAGTTGACTTTTCAAGGCTCAAATCAGCATGTTTTCTAAGAGCTGCAATACTTGCACGCCTCCTAGGTGTAACATTCATCGTGAATTTCAGCAGTGAATTTCAGTCAGTGCTGTAGCACTGGCGAGAGTCGCAGGGTAATGCCACAGCTGGATGGTTGTCAGAAGTCGGTAGCAAACTTTTATGATAAAAAATCCAAAGTGCATTAATTAATCCGGAGACGTACGAGATAATCACAAAATTTACTCATGTCCCAATTAATTCACACATTACTGTACTATGTTATGGTGGCAGGAGTTTAAAAATGGTACTAAGATGGAGGTGATATCAGTGAGACACTGGCGAGGCATAGTCTGTCTCTCTTTTTTTTTTTACATAGGGTTTCACAAGGTTAAGGATCCCTAGTTTTATTGACAGCTATTTACAGTTAAGGATTCCTAACTTTATTGGCAAGCTAAGAGCTGTTACCTACATCAGCTCATTTGAAAGCATTTTTATTGTTATGAGACATACAAGTAGGGAACAGGATGAAGTTGGAGCCATCTGTGGGCCAGCATTTTCATTTGATCAACTGACTTTATCTCGTTGACATCATTATGCTGTACGAATGTGTTCCGTACTCGAGTCATCCTGGGTATATATGATCTCAGATGGAGTGATGTTCTGGAGAAAGGTACAGCCAGAGTGAAGTTGCTGCTTTCTGCCCGTCTTGTGGCATAAAAGCTTGTTTCACGCTGTCCTCGAAGTGGATCGAAGTGTGGTACTTTGACAACATTGGCCTTGTACATAACAGTAAGGCCACCCACATCCCTCCTGTGTTGAAGGCTGCTGAGATGACAGATCTATCCAGGATGGGTCCAGGCGAGAGATGAGACGTCTTGCTCTGTTCTCCACTCTGTCAAGCAGTCGCAGATGAGAGGGGGGCAGGCAAACCAAGAAAATGGAGCATACTCAAGGTGTGAGCGTACTTGTGCCTCGAACAGAATCTTGCAACCCCTACTGTCAAGCAGATGCGAGATACGGCGAAGTGCTGTAAGCTTCCTGGCTGCCTTGTTTGCTAGATTTACATGGTTCTTCATGGTTAGTTTGGAGTCAAATTTCACCCCAAGGATATCAACTTCTTCTCCAGGTGCCAACACCCCCCCATTCATCCTTACTAATGCACCAGCATTACCATCATGGTGCCTAGAGACGATCATTTGCGTTTTCTCAGGTGCAAATGTTACTTGCCATCTATTTCCCCAAGCTGATATAGCTCTTAGCTGGTGATTGATGTAGCTTAGAGCAGCTGGCATTTCTTCTCTTGGATAAGTGAATGTCAGTGTACAGTCGTCTGCATATGCATGTGATTCTGGGATGAGATGAAGAAGGTCGTTGAAGTAGACATTCCATAACAATGGTCCCAGCACGCTTCCTTGTGGAACACTTGCCCCAATAGAATGTCTTACTGATTCCGTTCCATTGAGAACTACACTTAGAGATCTACCATGAAGGTAATCACTGAGGAGACATAGCGTAGAGCCTGCAATTCCCAGTGCTTGAAGTTTTGCTAAGAGGCCCTGGTGCCACACCCGGTCGAAAGCACCAGCAATGTCCAGTGCTACCACACAGCTGACTTTGGATTCATCCAGTGACTGGTGCCACTTAGTGGAGAGGTTTAACAACAGATCAACAGCAAAGTAACCTTTCCTGAAGCCATATTGACGATCACAAAGTAGTAAGTGGTAGTCAAAAAAACTCTGTCATTTGTCTTGAGATTATTGTCTCAAGGATCTTACCAGTGATTGACAGGAGTGACACTGGTCTGTAGTTGATGATTTCTGCTCTGCTCTTATTTTTTGTGAACAGGGACTACATTTGCCTCTCTCTCTCTCTCTCTCTCTCTCTCTCTCTCTCTCTCTCTCTCTCTCTCTCTCTCTCTCTCTCTCTCTCTATATATATATATATATATATATATTATATATATATATATATATTTATATACTTTATATATATATATATATATATATATAAGTAGTGGGTTTTTCCACTGGGGGCCCCTTCAAAGGATGCCTGCCTTTTCACACCTATGTGCTATTGACCTTTGACCCTATGATAATGACCATTCCGGGACGTGGTCCCCTTTTTCACTCCTAGCTTGTTACTTTCCGGTTTTGGACCATGACCTCGCCCTCGAGGACTACACAAGCTTGACCCCCCCAACCATACCCCCTCCCACGACCCCCACCCCATTCGCGACCCGCCGTCGGCCCGCGCGCGCCGCCCGCGCCCCGCCCGCGCGCCCCCGCCCGCGCCTCTTCGCGACCCCCCGCGCGAACCGCCGCGCGCCTTCTGTGCGCCTTCTGCAGCGTCATCGGATCGACCCCGCCGCTCGAATTTTTTCCGATTTTTTTCGATTTTTTTTTGAAAATTTCATTTCTTGTGCTCTCCATCTCCTCGGGATAAAATTTTTGAAGGTTCCCCCTCCCACTTTACCTTTTCACCCCCCAACCCCAAAAATTTCTCGATATTACCAAGTTTTTGGATTCCCCCCTATGGGGGTTTCGAAAGTCTCCATCTCCTTGGATCAAGTTTTTGGATCCCCCCTATGGGGTTCTCGAAATTCTCCATCTCCTCAGATCAAGATTTTGAGGTTCACCCTCCCCCCCACCTTTCACCCCACCAACCCCAAAAAATTTCTACGATAATTCAAGTTTTTTTGGATTCACCCCCCCCCCTATGGGGTTTCGAAATCTCCATCTCCGGATCAAGTTTGTGGATTCCCCCCTATGGGGGTTTCGAAATTCTTATGATCTCCTAGGATCCCCCCATCCCATTTCACCCCCCCCACCAAACCAAAATTTCTCGATAATACAAGTTTTGGATTTCCCCTATGGGGCGTTTCGAAATTCTTATGATCTCCTCGGATTCACCCCTCCCACTTTCACCCCACCCCAGAATTTTCGAAAATCAAAGCTCAATCTTCCTTGGTCCAATTTTTGATTACCCTCTCACTTCACTCCCACCCAAAATTTCTCGATAATACCAAGAAGCCATCTTCCTTGGATCAAGGTATTTTGGATTCCCCCCTCTGGGGGTAGCATTCAAATGACTCCTCTATGGGGCATGCTTACTAAGGTCTAATGAAGGGTGTTTACTCGCGGTCAGTGACGTCAGTATTCCTCTCATTTAAGTTAAATTGAACCTAAAAAGGCCACGCGCCACACAGGTTGAAGCTGGTATACCTTTTACCCACCCTCCCAAACCTCACACTCCAACCAACTCCTTCACAATTTTCACTCATAACCCCCATTTTTCGCGTTTTAAACCTTTTAGTTCTATTTAAAGTTTATAAGGGGACACATGCATCGAAAGTCACCACATCCTTACATCCACTTTCGTTAAATTCACTACTCACAATTTTAAAATTTTACGAAGTTAAATACGCACTTTTACTTGAACATCTTCAAAACACCCCATAAATCATTTGAATACTCACAAAAAATACCTTTATACATTTCCAAACAACACTGAAATACTCCAAAAACACATTCGAACACCCCAAATCACCTCTGAATACTCAACACCTTCATAAGTACTCTTGCACATCATTTGAACACCTTCTTTAAGTAATCTTAGAATACCATAACATTTGATTCAAACACCTTCAAAATCACCTAACACTTGAACACCTTCAAAACACCTTTAGAATACCTCAAAACACCTTGAACACCTCAAACACCTGCACTTCAAAACACCTTGAACACCTCAAAAACACATTTGAACCCTAAAACACCTTTGAACATTCCAAAACACTATTTGAGTACTCCCAAATAAGATTTGACATCTTAATTTATCTGCACTTTCATTCAATTACACTATCCTCACCAACTCAGATCTCTCGTACACCTTTTATTCAAAAGTATAATCACAATCATAAAATCACAAAAACTAACTCAAACACTTTACTTTGAAACCCCCAAATAACACTTCATAATCATTTGAATACTCACATAAACACCCTTGAACACCTTCAAAACACCTTTGAATATCGTTTTTTAAACTAATTTCATCACAACCCACTTATATCATCTTTTTTCGGTAACTCTAATTCGACTACACTACCCTCATCAATTACCAACAAATTTTACTCGTTTTAACTAATGTCATCACTGTAACCAAGATTTTCACAAAAAAAAAAACTCTATGACACCTAACACACACGCACACACACACCCCACAACACCCACAATTTTTCTCGTTTTAACCCTTTTAGTTCATTAAAGTTAATAAGGGGACACAGTACATCAGAAAGTCACAACAACAACATCCACAACCCACAATTTTTTCTCGTTTTAACCCTTTTAGTTCATTAAAGTTAATAAGGGGACACACTACATCAGAAAAAGTCCCAACAACAACCCACTTATAACATCTTTTTTCGGTATCTCTAGTTCGACAACAACACCCACATCCCACAACACCCACGAACATTTCCAAAACACTATTTGAGTACTCCCAATTACACCACTGATTACTACTAAAACACCACTGAATTCAATCAAAACACCCTTCAACACCTTCAAACACCCTTGAACACCTTCAAAACACTCTTGAACACCTTCAAAATCACCTTTGAACATTTCCAATCAACACTGAAACACTTCCAAAAAACACAATTTGAGTACTCCCAATTACACCACTGAATACTACTAAAACACCGCTGAATTCAATCAAAACACCCTTCAACACCTTCAAAACACCTTTGAACACCTTCAAAACACCTTTGACACCTTCAAAAACACCTTTGAACATTTCCAATCAACACTGAAACACTTCCAAAAAAACACAATTTGAGTACTCCCAATTACACCCTGCAA
>NC_069460.1:16598521-16638316 GCF_026875155.1 Cherax quadricarinatus | reverse complement strand
CGGAAATCGAGTAAATATTTCTACCATTGAGTGTGTTTACCAACAAGAAAATAATGTTCGATTTTACGATAAAGTTTTCAAAACTAATTTGGAAATATCCAAAAAAAATGGAGTCGTTCAAAGTAATTCTGGAGTACTCTAATGTATTTTGGAAGTGTTCTAATATATTTTAGGTTAGGTTAGGATAGGTTCGGCTAGGTTAGGTTAGGTAAGGTTAAGATAGGTTAGGTTAGGATAAGTTAGGTTAGGGTAGGTTAGGTTAGGTTAGGTTAAGTTAGGTTAGGCTAGGTTAGGTTAGGTTAGGTTGGGTTAGGTTAAGTTAGGTTAGGTTAGGTTAGGCTAGGTTAGGTTATGTTAGGTAGGGTTAGGTTAGGGTAGGTTCTGTTAGGTTAGGTTAGGTTAGGTTAAGTTAGGTTAGGTTAGGCTAGGTTAGGTTAGGTTAGGATAAGTTAGGTAAGGTTAGGTTAGGTTAGGTTAGGCTAGGTTAGGATAAGTTAGGTTAGGTTAGGTTAGGTTAGGTTAGGTTAGGTTAGGTTAGATAAGTTAGGTTAGGTTAGGCTAGGTTAGGGATGTGTGTGTGTGTGTGTGTGTGTGTGTGTGTGTGTGTCTGTGTGTGTGTGTGGGATGTGGGATGTGGGTGATGTGGGATGTGGGTGTTGTTGACGAACTAGAGATACCGAAAAGACGTTATAAGTGGGTTGTTTTTGTGACTTTCTGATGTAGTGTGGCCCCTTATTAACTTTAATGAACTAAAAGGGTTAAAACGAGAAAAAAATGGGAGGTGTGGGTGTTGTGACTTTCTGATGAAATTAGATAAAACGAGAAAAAATTGTGGGTGTTGTGGGTTGTGGGTGTTGTGGGATGTGGGTGTTGATCTTAGTTTATGGTGATTTTTTTGGTGGTGTTTTGAGTGTATTCAGTGGTGTTTTAGTATTCAGTGGTGTATTTGGGAGTACTCAAATGGTGTTTTTGGAAGTGTTTCAGTGTTGTTTGGAAATGTTCAAAGGTGTTCAAAGGTGTTTTGAGTGTGTTCAAATGTTGTTTTTTTGAAGGTGTTCAAGGGTGTTTTGAAGGTGTTCAAAGGTGTTTTGAGGTTATTCAAAGGTGTTTTGAGTGTGTTCAAATGATTATGAGAGTGTTTTGAAGGTGTTCAAAGGTGTTTTGAGGTTATTCAAAGGTGTTTTGAGTGTGTTCAAAGGTGTTTTGAAGGTGTTGAAGGGTGTTTTGATTGAATTCAGCGGTGTTTTAGTAGAATTCAGTGGTGTAATTGGGAGTACTCAAATTGTGTTTTTGGAAGTGTTTCAGTGTTGATTGGAAATGTTCGAAGGTGTTTTTGAAGGTGTTCAAGAGTCTTTTGAAGGTGTCAAAGGTGTTTTGAAGGTGTTCAAAGGTGTTTTGAAGGTGTTGAAGGGTGTTTTGATTGAATTCAGCGGTGTTTTAGTAGTATTCAGTGGTGTAATTGGGAGTACTCAAATGGTGTTTTTGGAAGTGTTTCAGTGTTGTTTGGAAATGTTCAAAGGTGTTTTGAGTGTGTTCAAATGTTGTTTTTTTTGAAGGTGTTCAAGGGTGTTTTGAAGGTGTTCAAAGGTGATTTGAGGTTATTCAAAGGTGTTTTGAGTGTGTTCAAATGATTATGAGAGTGTTTTGAAGGTGTTCAAAGGTGTTTTGAGGTTATTCAAAGGTGTTTTGAGTGTGTTCAAAGGTGTTTTGAAGGTGTTGAAGGGTGTTTTGATTGAATTCAGCGGTGTTTTAGTAGAATTCAGTGGTGTAATTGGGAGTACTCAAATTGTGTTTTTGGAAGTGTTTCAGTGTTGATTGGAAATGTTCGAAGGTGTTTTTTGAAGGTGTTCAAGAGTCTTTTGAAGGTGTCAAAGGTGTTTTGAAGGTGTTCAAAGGTGTTTTGAAGGTGTTGAAGGGTGTTTTGATTGAATTCAGCGGTGTTTTAGTAGTATTCAGTGGTGTAATTGGGAGTACTCAAATTGTGTTTTTTGGAAGTGTTTCAGTGTTGATTGGAAATGTTCAAAGGTGTTTTTGAAAGTGTTCAAGAGGGTTTTGAAGGTGTTCAAGGGTGTTTGAAGGTGTTGAAGGGTGTTTTGATTGAATTCAGCGGTGTTTTAGTAGTAATCAGTGGTGTAATTGGGAGTACTCAAATAGTGTTTTGGAAATGTTCATGGGTGTTGTGGGATGTGGGTGTTGTGGGTGTTGTTGTCGAACTAGAGATACCGAAAAAAGATGTTATAAGTGGGTTGTTGTTGGGACTTTTTCTGATGAAATTAGCTAAAACGAGAAAAAAATTGTGGGTTGTGGATGTTGTTGTTGTGACTTTCTGATGTACTGTGTCCCCTTATTAACTTTAATGAACTAAAAGGGTTAAAACGAGAAAAATTGTGGGTGTTGTGGGGTGTGTGTGTGTGCGTGTGTGTTAGGTGTCATAGAGTTTTTTTTTTTTTTTTTTTTTGTGAAAATCTTGGTTACAGTGATGACATTAGTTAAAACGAGTAAAATTTGTTGGTAATTGATGAGGGTAGTGTAGTCGAATTAGAGTTACCGAAAAAAGATGATATAAGTGGGTTGTGATGAAATTAGTTTAAAAACGATATTCAAAGGTGTTTTGAAGGTGTTCAAGGGTGTTTATGTGAGTATTCAAATGATTATGAGAGTGTTTTTGGGGGTGTTCAAAGTAAAGTGTTTGAGTTAGTTTTTGTGATAATGTTGTGAAGTCTGGAGACTGAGGGATGAGTTGTAATTTAATGAAATGTGTAAGTGCAGATAAATTAGAGATGTCAAATCTTATTTGGGAGTACTCAAATAGTGTTTTGGAAATGTTCAAAGGTGTTCAAAGGTGTTTTGAGTGTGTTCAAATGTTGTTTTTGAAGGTGTTCAAGGGTGTTTTGAAGGTGTTCAAGGGTGTTTTGAAGGTGTTCAAAGGTGTTTTGAGGTTATTCAAAGGTGTTTTGAGTGTGTTCAAATGATTATGAGAGTGCTTTGAAGGTGTTTTGAAGGTGTTCAAGGGTGTTTATGTGAGTATTCAAAGGTGTTTTTTGAAGGTGTACAAATGATTATGAGAGTACTTATGAAGGTGTTCAAATGATGTGCAAGAGTACTTATAAAGGTGTTCTGGGAGTATTCAGAGGTGATTTGGGGGTGTTCGAATGATGTTTTTGGAGTATTTCAGTGTTGTTTGGAAATGTATAAAGGTATTTTTTGTGAGTATTCAAATGATTTATGAGAGTGTTTTTGAAGATGTTCAAAGTAAAAGTGCGTATTTAACTTCGTAATATGTAAAATTGTGAGTAGTGAATTTAACGAAAGTGGATGTAAGCGATGTGGTGACTTTCTGATGCATGTGTCCCCTTATTAACTTTAATGAACTAAAAGGGTTAAAACGAGAAAAATTGGGGGGTTATGAGTGAAAATTGTGAGGTGTTGGTTGGAGTGTGAGGGTTTGGGAGGGTGGGTAAAAGGGTAGACAAGATTCAACCTGTGTGCGCGTGGTCCTTTTTAGTTCATTTAACTTAATGAGAGGAATACTGACGTCACTGACCGCCGAGTAAACACCCTTCATTAGACCTGTAGTAAGCATGCCCCATAGGAGGAGTTCATTTGAATGCTTACCCCCAGAGGGGGGAATCCAAAAACCTTGATCCAAGGAGATGGAGTCTTGGTATTATCGAGAAATTTTGGGGTGGGAGTGAAAGTGAGAGGGGTAATCCAAAAATTTGATCCAAGGAGATGGAGACTTTGATTTCGAGAAATTCTGGGGTGGGGGTGAAAGTGGGAGGGGGATCCGAGGAGATCATAAGAATTTCGAAACCCCCATAGGGGGGAATCCAAAACTTGTATTATCGAGAAATTTTGGGGTTGGTGGGGGGGGGTGAAAGTGGGATGGGGGGATCCGAGGAGATCATAAGAATTTCGAAAACCCCCATAGGGGGGAATCCAAAAACCTTGATCCGAGGAGATGGAGAATTTCGAAAACCCCATAGGGGGGGGGAATCCAAAAACTTGTATTATCGAGAAATTTTTGGGGTTGGGGGGTGAAAGTGGGGGGAGGGTGAACCTCAAAAATCTTGATCTGAGGAGATGGAGAATTTCGAGAACCCCATAGGGGGGATCCAAAAAACTTGATCCAAGGAGATGGAGACTTTCGAAACCCCCATAGGGGGGAATCCAAAAACTTGGTAATATCGAGAAATTTTTGGGGTTGGGGGGTGAAAGTGGGAGGGGGAACTTCAAAAATTTGATCCGAGGAGATGGAGAGCACAAGAAAATGAAATTCAAAAAAAATTCGAAAAAAATCGGAAAAAAATTCGAGGCGCGGGGTCGATCCGGATGACGCTGCAGAAGGCGCAGCAGAAGGCGCGCGGGCGGGCGCGCGTGGGGGTCGCGAAGGGCGCGGGCGGGGCGCGCGGGCGGGGCGCGGGCGGGCGCGCGCGGCGCGACGGCGGGGTCGCGAAAGGGGGGGGGGTCGTGGGAGGGGGTATTGGTTGGGGGGTCAAGCGTGAGGTAGTCTCGAGGGCGAGGTCATGATCAAAACCGGAAGTAACACCTAGGTGTGAAAAGGGGACACGTGCCCGGAATGGTCATTATCATAGGGTCAAGGTCATTAGCACATAGGTGTGAAAAGGCGGCATCCTTTGAAGGGGCCCCCAGTGGAAAAATCCACTACTTATATATACACATACAGGGTTTGACAGGGTTAGGTAAAGGATCCCTAACTTTATTGACAAGCTATTTACAAGTTAAGGATTCTTAACTTTATTGACAAGCTAAGAGCTGTTACCTACATCAGCTCATTTGAAATCATTATTATGAGACATACAAGTATGGAACAGGATGAAGTTGGAGACATCTGTGGGCCAGCATTTTTATTTGATCAACTGACTTTATCTCTCTCTCTCTCTCTCTCTCTCTCTCTCTCTCTGTCAACTTACGAGTTTAGACCAATGATGGCGTCCATAGTTCCTGCATTAACTGTCGTCGTCACTGGCAGTGTATTCTGAAACACAAACAGTACAGGTCAGTACTGCCTGTGTGACCTGCAACACTACAGGGCTGTAGCGTCACAAATGACGTGCAACACTTCACGTCAGTGCTGGTCATTGCTACATCTTCAACACCATCCAGGTTAGTACACTTATTGTGAAATACAACCCTACAGGGGTGAGGGCTTGCTGCATCTTAGGAACTTAGTTGCAAGATGGCCCTCTTCTACCTTTGGACGTCAAGGAAAACGTGTGCTCACAAGAATTACACATACCCAAGAAGAACTGTGTATAGGAATCACACATACCCAAGAAAAACAATGTACAGGAACTCACTCTGACCATGTCCGCTAAATTCTTCATGCTACGGATGGACTCTGGAAAGGCCACGAAGGAGGACTGGCTGCTGCAGGCGGCCACAGCTTCCACCACACCCCCGGAGATGTTGACCATCTTGAAGCATTCACTGTACCTTGTGAACCCCCTAGGACACACCCCTGACAGGTGAAGACGAGGAGTCAATGATAATACAGTATCGTTCTCTCTTCAACAGACATAAGAAAAGAACGCTTCAGGTCTATTGGCCCATACTTGACAGGTCTTTCTCAAACCCAGACTCCCTAACAAAAATATGTATAAATATTTTCTCGTTTCCTTCGAAGAATTTACGAAATCGTTATAGCACGATTGCTAACGAATTACGGAACGAGTAGGAAAGGGGGAGATGAACCCATGGTGTCCTAAAACTCAAAGGCGAGTGCGTTATCAACTGGGCCAGTTGGTTCTAATAAGAGTCATCCAAGTGTGTTGAATCTTCAATAATGATTCGATGCACTTGGATGAATCTTATTTAGAGCCAACTGGCCCAGTGGTTAACGCACTCGCCTGTGAGTTTTAGGACTTATTTGTCATGGGTTCTAACCCCCAACGCGTTCCCAGATTCAGAGAACCGTGAAACTAATGTAAATCAGACACAGTGGGCGGGTTACAGCAATGTAAATCATCAATGGGTTACAGCAATGTAAATCATCAGTGGGTTACAGCAGTGTAAATTATCAGTGGGTTACAGCCACTGACTGGAGATAATAGTATAAAATACCGACGAGATGGGAGAATAAATACAAATGCAGTATAACGCGATCCTTAATTGAAACGTAGTCAATAAAGGATCGCATTATACTATATATGTGAAGCTAAAATTGCTGTAAAGTGAATCAAAGCGGTTTTTTGACTCTCAAGTGCATATAAAAGTATGATAATGTGTTTACATTATCATATATTCAGTGAACAATAGAATTAGGCCTAAAAAATAGCCATATACAGTACACACATTACTTAAAATATTTTCGTCGTGAACATATAGTAAGCTGTGATATATCTTTATTGTAGGAAGTCTGAATAAATGAAGAATGGGTATGACTGAAAACTGCTGTATTAGTGAAGCGCTGTAAAGTGAAGCGCTGTAAAGTGAAGCACTGTAAAATGAAGCACTGTAAAGTGAAGCACTGTAAAGTGAAGCACTGTAAAATGAAGCACTGTAAAGTGAAGCACTGTAAAGTGAAGCACTGTAAAATGAAGCACTGTAAAGTGAAGCACTGTAAAATGAAGCACTGTAAAGTGAAGCGCTGTAAAGTGAAGCACTGTAAAATGAAGCACTGTAAAGTGAAGCGCTGTAAAGTGAAGCACTGTAAAATGAAGCACTGTAAAGTGAAGCACTGTAAAGTGAAGCGCTGTAAAATGAAGCACTGTAAAATGAAGCACTGTAAAGTGAGGTGCCACAAACCTGGGTCTGTCAGTATTTCCCACTGATTGAGGAGGGTTGACTGACCTGGATACATGCAGGTGGTCCCGGTATTGACGTCTGCACAGCTCTGGTATTTATACTGAGCGTTGATGTAACCGCTGGTAGTGTTGGCTCCACGGGACACTGTCAGACATGTGGCTCCCATCTGAGGCTGTCAGAAAAACGTTTTGCATTATTTACAATCACTGCATTGGAAAATACTTAAGCAGAAAGCTTGTAGATAGTGCTGATGGTGAAGTTGGTAAAGATAAACGATGAAAAAGAAGAAAAATACGGAAAATAGGAAAGGAAAAAACAGGAATTTACTTCTTAGTACATTGTTCTATTTGATAGTTACACAGTAGGAACACCCGCAGTGTGTGATACACTGTTCTATATGACAGTTACACAGTGGGAACACCCGCAGTGTGTGATACACTGTTCTATATGACAGTTACACAGTGGGAACACCCGCAGTGTGTGATACACTGTTCTATATGATAGTTACACAGTGGGAACACCAGCAGTGTGTGATACACTGTTCTATATGATAGTTACACAGTGGGAACACCAGCAGTGTGTGATACACTGTTCTATATGATAGTTACACAGTGGGAACACCAGCAGTGTGTGATACACTGTTCTATATGATAGTTACACAGTAGGAACACCCGCAGTGTGTGATACACTGTTCTATATGATAGTTACACAGTGGGAACACCCGCAGTGTGTGATACACTGTTCTATATGATAGTTACACAGTGGGAACACCAGCAGTGTGTGATACACTGTTCTATATGATAGTTACACAGTGGGAACACCAGCAGTGTGTGATACACTGTTCTATATGATAGCTACACAGTGGAAACCCAAAGATGACTTGGGTTCCTGTGTTAAGTGACCCTTGGGTATTGCTATCCCAGGATAACCTAGGAAAGTTAGCCAGTTTGGCTTACTATCACGGATGTTCTTGGCTTGTTTCCATCCCTTCCCTCTTCCATGATGCCACCCACAACAGTCAACTATCACCCAAGTATCCTCCCCAGGATGCCACCCACAACAGTCAACTATCACCCAAGTATCCTCCCCAGGATGTCACCCACAACTGCCAACTATCACCCAAGTATCCTCCCCAGGATGCCACCTACAACAGTCAACCATCTTCCAAGTATCCTCCCCAGGATGCCACCCACAACAGTCAACCGTCATCCAAGTATCCTCCCCAGGATGCCACCCACAACTGCCAACTATCACCCAAGTATCCTCCCCAGGATGTCACCCACAACTGCCAACTATCACCCAAGTATCCTCCCCAGGATGCCACCCACAACAGTCAACCATCTTCCAAGTATTCTCCCCAGGATGCCACCCACAACAGTCAACCATCATCCAAGTATCCTCCCCAGGATGTCACCCACAACTGCCAACTATCACCCAAGTATCCTCCCCAGGATGCCACCCACAACAGTCAACCATCTTCCAAGTATCCTCCCCAGGATGCCACCCACAACAGTCAACCATCATCCAAGTATCCTCCCCAGGATGCCACCCACAACAGTCAACAATCTCCCAAGTGCCCTTCCCAGAATGCCACCCACAACAGTCAACCATCACCCAAGTACCCTCCCCAGGATGCCACCCACAACAGTCAACCATCTCCCAAGTACCCTCCCCAGGATGCCACCCACAACAGTCAAGTATCACCCAAGTACCCTCCCCAGGATGCCACCCACAACAGTCAACCATCTCCCAAGTACCCTCCCCAGGATGCCACCCACAACAGTCAACCATCACCCAAGTACCCTCCCCAGGATGCCACCCACAACAGTCAAGTATCACCCAGATATCACCCGCCCCCAAGATGGCACCCACAACAATATGAGTTTAACGTTCCCCTTCTGCTTAAAATCCCCCAAAATGGGTGTACTTACCTGACAGATGGTGCCGTTAATGGGATTACAAGTGAATGCTCGATGGGAGGCGTACTTATACCAGGAGCTGAAAGTAAGTGTGGTGGGTCAGTAGCTGCTCTTGTTAAAGAATGCAGGGTTCTTGATGCAAGGAAACAGAGCTGTATCCTCATCCTTCGGTATGACTTGATTATCTAACCTTTCCCTACGGTTTTGGCGCTTCCAACTTTACATTAATACTAATATTATTAATTCCTAATAATATCAACAATAACAATATTATATTAATAATAATACAATAATTATAATTATATAATTATATTTTTAAGCATGAAATAGAAAAATATGTTTAATATATGGACTATATATAATATATATAACAATGCTATCATTCTAAATTCTTCTATAATTCGTTTCCCTCCAAAGGGGATTTCAGGAGTCCCCCCTAGGATCACTGAAGTAGAGGGGGCTGTGGTTTTAAAACATGAAGTAGAGGGAATGTGGTTTACAACACTGAAGTAGAGGGAACCGTGGTTTTTTAAACACTGAAGTAGAGGGGACTGTGGGTTTTACAACACTGAAATAGAGGGGATGTGGGTTTTACAACACTGAAATAGAGGGGACTGTGGTTTTTTACAACCTGAAGTAGAGGGGACTGTGGTTAACCACTGAAGTAAGGGGGAATTGGTTATACAACACTGAAGTAGAGGGGACTGTGGTTATACAACACTGAAGTAGAGGGGACTGTGGTTATACAACACTGAAGTAGAGGGGGCTGTGGTTTCAACACGAAATAGGGGGACGTGGGTTTTACAACTGAAATAGAGGGGACTGTGGTTATTTCAACCAATAGAGGGGACTGGGGTTTTACAAAATGAATTGAGGGGACTGTGGTTTAAAACTGAAGTGAGGGGACTGTGGTTATACAACAGAAGTAGGGGGACTGTGGTTATACAAAAACTGAAAAGAGGGGAAGGGGGTTAACAAATGAAGTAGAGGGGAGGGGTTTCAACACTGAAGTAGGGGACTGTTGTTTTCAACACTAAAGAGGGGCTGTGGTTATACAACATGAAGTAGGGGGACTGGGTTATAAAACTGAGGTTTAGGGGACTGGGTTATACAACATAAAGTAGGGGGGACTAGGGTTTATCAACACTGAAGTAGGGGGGACTGTGGTTATAAAACACGAAGTAGGGGGGATTGGGGTTATAAAACCTGAAGTAGGGGGGGACGTGGTTATACAACAGTGAAGTGGGGGGATGTTGAATACAACACTGAAGTAGAGGGGTTTGGGGGTTTAAAACCATTAAAGAGGGGGGACTGTGGTTATACAACCTGAAGTAGAGGGGATTGGGGTTATACAAAACTAATTTAGAGGGGTGGGGTTTACAACCCTGAAGTAGAGGGGACTTTTGTAATAAAAACACAAAAAGTAGGGGGACTGTGGTTATACAACACTGAAGTAGAGGGGATTTGGGTTTATACAACATGAAGAGAGGGACCTTTTTAAACAACACTAAAGTGAGGGGACTGTGGTTTACAACACTAAAAGTAGGGGGGGGACTGTTGAAATACAACACTGAAGAAAGGGGGGATGTGGTTATACAACACTGAATAGGGGGGCTAGGGTTATAAAACACTAAAGTAGGGGGGACCTTGGTTTACAACACTGAATAGAGGGGCTGTGGTTTTTTAAAACACTAAAAGTAGGGGGGGGATTTGGGTTTTTATACCACGAAGTGAGGGGAGTGGTTATAAAAACACTAAATAGGGGGGGGACGTGGTTATACAACATTGAAGTAAAGGGGGACTGTGGTTATCAAACTGAAGTAGAGGGGTTTTGGGTAATAAAAACACTAAAAGTAGAGGGGATGGGGTTTATAAAACCCTGAAGTAAGTGAACTGTGGTTTACAAATGAAGTAGAGGGGACTGTGGTTATACAAACATGAAGAAAGAGGGGACGGGGTTTATCAACCTGAAGTAGAGGGGACTGTGGTTAACAACATGAAGAAGGGACTTGGTTAACAACACTGAAGTGGGGGGGCGGGGGTTATAAAACACTAAAGTAGAGTGGCTGTGGTATACAATACTAAAGTAGAGGGGATGTGGTTTATACAACACTGAAGTGAGGGGCCCTTGGGTTATAAAAACATAAAGTAGGGGGACTGTGGTTAACAACACTGGTAGAGGGGACTGTGTTTTTTAACAAAAAGAAGTAGAGGGGCTGTGGTTATCCAATATGAAGAAAAGGGGGACTGTGGTTATACAACACTGAAGTAAAGGGGATTTGGGTTTTATACAACACTGAAGAGGGGGAACTGGGGGATACAACACTGAAGTAAAGGGGGACTATGGTTTACAAACTGAAGTAGGGGGGGACTGGGGTTTACAACACTGAAGAAAAGGGGGGACTGTGGTTAAAACATGAAGAGAGGGGATGTGGTTTTTTTTCAATATAAAGTAAGGGGACTGGGGTTATAAAACACTGAAGAAAGGGGGGGGACTATGGTTATACAACACTAAAGTAAGGGAAAAACTGTGGTTAACAACATGAAGTAGGGGGATGGGTTTTCAAAGAAGAAAAGGGGATGTTTTTAACAAACTGAAGGGAAGGGAATGTGGTTATACAACACGAAGTGAGGGTTTGTGTTTATACAACATGAAGTAAGGGTTTGGGTTATAAAACACTGAAGAGAGGGTTTTGGGTTTAAAAACACTGAAGTAGGGGGCTGGGGTTATGCAACCTGAAGTAGAGGGGACTGTGGTTATCAACACTGAAGTAGAGGGGCTGTGGTTTTACAACATGAAGTAAAAGAGGGATTTGGGGTTTACAAACTAAAGTAGGGGGGGACTGTGGTTTATAAAAACCCCTGAATAAGAGGACTGTGGTTATACAACACTGAAGTAGAGGGGACTGTGGTTATACAACACTGAAGTAGAGGGGACTGTGGTTATACAACACTGAAGTAGAGGGGACTGTGGTTATACAACACTGAAGTAGAGGGGACTGGGGTTATACAACACTGAAGTAGAGGGGACTGTGGTTATACAACCTGAAGAAAGGGGGGACTGTGGTTATACAACACGAAGTAGAGGGGACTGTGGTTTCAACACTGAAGAAAAGGGGGACTGTGGTTATACAACACTAAAAGTAGAGGGGATGGGGTTTTTAAAAACACTGAAGTAGGGGGGAACTGTGGTTATATAACACTAAAGTAGAGGGCTTTTTAACAACAATGAAGAAAAGGGGGGTGGGGTTTTAAAAAACACTAAAGTAGAGGGTACTGTTGTTATAAAACCTGTGTAGGGGGACTGGGGTTAACAAACTGAAGTAAGGGGACTATGGTTATACAACATGAAGTAGGGGGGGTGGTTTACAACACTGAAGTAGGGGAACTGTGGTTATACAACACTGAAGTAAGGGGATGTGGTTATACAACATAAATAGAGGGGATGTGTTTTACAACACTGAAGTAGGGGGAAAACTAGGGTTATACAAACTGAAGAGAGGGGACCTTTTGGTTATACAACCTGAAGTAGAGGGGACTGTGGTTATACAAACTGAAGTAGAGGGGACTATGGTTTTTTACAACACGAATTAGGGGGATCGGGGTTTTTATACAACACTGAAGTAGAGGGGACTGTGGTTATACAACACAAAAGTAAAGGGGATGTGGTTATCAACACAAAAGTAGGGGGGCTTTTTTAAATACAACACTGAAAGAGGGGGAACGGGGTTTATAAAACACTGGTAGGGGGGATTGGGGGTTATACAACACTGAAGAAAGGGGGGGACTGTGGTTTTACAAAGAAGTAAAGGGGGCGTGTTATACAACACTGAGGAGAGGGGGACTGTGGTTATACAACCTAAAGTAGAGGGGACTGTGGTTATACAACACTGAAGTAGAGGGGACTGTGGTTATACAACACTGAAGAAGAGGGGACTGTGGTTATACAACACTGAAGTAGGGGGGGACTTTTTAAATTTAAAAACACTGAAGTAAGGGGACTGTGGTTTAAAAACATGAAGTAAAGGGGGACTGGGGGTTATAAACACTGAAGAGGGGGGGACTGTTTAATAAAACACTGAAGTAGAGGGGACTGGGGTTTAAAACATAAAGAGAGGGGATGTGGTTATAAAAAACCTGAAGTAGAGGGAACTGTGGTTATAAAACACGAAGAAGGGGGGACTGTGGTTATACAACATAAATAGGGGAAAACTGTGGTTTTTACAACATGAAGAGAGGGCTGTGGTTAAAACACTGAATAGAGGGAACTGTGGTTATAAAACACTAAAGTAAGGGGAAGGGGTTTACAAAGTGAAGTAGAGGGAAAACGGGGTTTAACAAAACTGAAGTAGGGGGAACTTGGTTATACAACACAAAAGTAGGGGGGACTGTGGTTATACAACACTAAAGTAGGGGGGATTTGTTTTATACAACACTGAAGTAGAGGGGATGGGGTTTTTAAAACCTGAAGTAGGGGGGATTTGTGGTTATACAACCCTAAAGTAGGGGGACACTGTTTACAACCTAAAGAGAGGGGAGGGGTTATCAACACTGAAGAAAGGGGGGACGTGGTTATACAACACGAGTAGAGGGGACTGTGGTTATACAAACTGAAGTAGGGGACACTGTTAAAACAACACTGAAGAGGGGGACTGGGGGTTTATACAAAATGAAGAAAGGGGGATGTGGTTTAAACACGAAGTAGAGGGGACTTGGTTTAAACAAAAAATTAGGGGAAACACTGTTTAAAACCCCTGAAGTAGAGGGAACTGTGGTTTAAAACACTGAGTAAGGGAACTGTGGTTTATACAACACGAAGTAGAGGGGATTTGGGTATACAACATGAAGTGAGGGGTTTGGGGTTTTATCAACAGAATAGAGGGGATGTGGTTATCAACCTGAAGTAGGGGGGACTTGGTTTAAACACTGAAGTAGAGGGGATCGTGGTTATCAACACTAAAGTGGGGGGATATGGTTTAAACACCTGAAAGAGGGGGGGATCGTGGTTAACAACATGAAGTGGGGGGATATGGTTATACAACACTGAGTAGAGGGGACCTTGGTTTAAAACACTAAAAGTGGGGGATTTGGTTATACAACATGAAGTAGAGGGGACTTGGTTATACAACACTGAAGTAGAGGGGAAATTGGTTATAAAAACACTGAGAAAAGGGGGACTGGGGTTTTATACAACATGAAGTAGGGGGATGTGGTTATACAACACTGAATGGGGGGCCCTTGGTTTTTAACAACATGAAGTAGAGGGGCCTTGGTTTATACAACACTAAAGTAAGGGGATGTGTTATACAACATGAAGAGAGGGGCATGGTTTTATAAAACACTAAAGTAGGGGGATCGGGGTTATACAACACAAATAAGGGGACTGGGGGTTTATACAACACGAAGTAAAGGGGACTGTGGTTATACAACACGAAGTAGAGGGGACTGTTGTAATAAACACTAAAGTGAGGGGACGTGGTTATAAACACAAAGTAGAGGGAACGGGTTATACAACAGAAGTAGGGGGGGACTGTGGTTATACAACACTGAAGTAGGGGCTGGGGTTTAAAAAAACATGAAGTAGAGGGGACTGGGGTTTTTAACAACATGAAGTAGAGGGGCTGGTTATAAAACCCCTGAAAAGAGGGGATGTGGTTTTTTTAAAACAAAAGAGGGGGGCCCTTGGGTTATACAAACTGAAGTAAGGGGGACTGGGGTTAACAACACTAAAGTAGAGGGGGACTGTGGTTATAAAAAAATGAGTAGGGGGACGTGGTTATACAACACTGAAGTAAAGGGGACTGTGGTTTATAAAAACACTGAAAGTAAAGGGAAGTGGTTTTCCACTGAAGTAAAGGGGATGTGGTTATACAAACCTGAAGTAGAGGGGGATGTGGTTTACAAACATGAAGTGAGGGGATGTGGTTTAAACACGAATTTAGGGGGAACTGTGGTTATAAACCAAAGTAAAGGAATGTGGTTATGCAACACTGAAGTAAAGGGGACTGGGGTTTTATACAACACTGAGTAGGGGGATTTTGGTTATACAACACTAAGTAGGGGTTTGGGGTTTTATCAACCTGAAGAGAGGGGATGGGGTTAAAAACACTGAAGTAGAGGGTTTGGGGTAATAAAAAACACTGAAGAAAGGGGGAATGGGGTTTTATACAACTTTGAAGTAGGGGTATTGTGGTTTTACAACATGAAGTAGAGGGGGGGTTTTTTATACAACATGAAGGGGTAAAGGGGATGTGGTTATACAACACTGAAGAGGGGTATTGGGGTTATACAACATGAAGTAGGGGGGTTTGGGTTATAAAACACTAAGAAAGGGGGGGACTGTGGTTTACAAAAACTGAAGAAAAGGGGGGATGGGGTTAAAAAACATAAAAGTAGGGTATTGTGGTTATAAAACACTGAAAGTGAGGGATGGGGTTTTATACAACACTGAAGTAGAGGGGACTGTGGTTATACAAATGAAGTAAGGGGAATGTGGTTATAAACATGAAGTAGGGGGAAAACTGGGGTTTATAAAACACTAAAAGTAGAGGGATGGGGTTATACAAACTGAAGTAGAGGGTGGGTTATACAACACTGAAGTGGGGGGATTGGGTTAAAAAAACCTGAAGTAAGGGGGGATGTGGTTATACAACATGAAGAAAAGGGGGACTGTGGTTATACAACACTGAAGTAAGGGGGGGACTTGGTTATAAAACCCCACTGAAGTAAAGGGACTGTGGTTATAAACACTGAAGTAAAGGGGACGGGGGTTATACAACACTGAAGTAAAGGGGACTTGGTTAAAACAGAAGTAAGGGGATGTGGTTAACAAACTGAATAAAGGGACGTGGTTATACAAAGGGAAGAAAAAAACACAATGGGGGAACTGTGGTTTTTTACAACATGAAGTAGAGGGAACGTGGTTTAAAACACGAATGGGGGGGAAAACGTGGTTATACAACAGTAGTGGGGGGAACTGTGGTTATACAACACTGAAGTAGAGGGGACTGGGGTTATACAACACTGAAGTAGAGGGGACTGTGGTTATACAACACTGAAGTAAAGGGGACTGTGGTTATCAACACTAAAAAGTAAAGGGGACGGGGTTGTACAACATAAAGTAAAGGGGGTTTTTATAAAAAACTGAAGTAGGGGAACTGTGGTTTAAAACATGAAGTAGGGGGACGTGGTTATACCCCCTGAAGAAAAGGGGACTGTGGTTAAAACACTGAAGAAAAGGGGGACTGGGGTTTATACAACACTGAAGTGAGGGGACTGTGGTTAAAACACTAAATAAGGGAACTGTGGTTTACAAGAAAAGTAGGGGGGATTTGGTTTTACAAACCCTGAGTAGAGGGGATGTTTGGTATACAAACTGATAGAGGGGCTGGGGTTTATTAAACCTGAAGTATGGGGACTGTGGTTATGAAACATGAATTTAGGGAACTGGGGTTATACAACATAAAGTAAAGGGACTGGGGGTTTTTTCAACATAAAGTATAGGGTCTGGTTATACAACATGAAGTTAGGGGACTGTTTTGGTATACAACACTGAGTATGGGCTGGGGTTTTAAAACCCCTGAATTTAAAGGGGATTTTTTGGTATACAACACTGAAGTATGGGGGATGTGGTTTTACAACACTAAATTATAGGGGACTGTTGGTAAAACCTGAAGTAGAGGGGACTGGGTTATACAACACTGAATGAGGGGACTGGGGTTTAAAAAACAAGAAGTTTGGGGGACTGTTTGGTAAAACAACTGAAGTAGAGGGGGACTGTTTTAAAAACCAACCTGAAGTTAGGGGCTGTGGTTATACAACATGAAGAGGGGGGGCTGTTGTTATACAACACTGAAGTAGGGGGGACTGTGTTATACAAACTGGAAGTAGAGGGATGTTGTTATACAAAACACTAAAGGGGGGGACTGTGGTTATAAAACACTGAAGTAGAGGGAACTGGGGTTTACAACATGAATAGAGGGGATTTTTTGTTATACAACACAAGTAGAGGGGGGACTGTGGTTTCAACAGAAGTAGAGGGAACTTGGTTTAAACCTGAAATAGGGGACGTTGTTAAAAACACTGAAAGGGGGGACTGGGGTTATACAAATGAATTAGGGGGGGACTGTTGTTTTTACAAAAAAAGAAGTAAGGGGACTGGGTTTATCAACACGAAGTGGGGGCGTGGTTATCCCCAACATGAAGAAAAGGGGGCTGGGGTTATCAACACGAAGAAAAGGGGACTGTGGTTATAAAACACTAAAGAAAAGGGGACGGGTTTTACAACACTGAAGAAAGGGGGATGTGGTTATACAACACTAAAGTAAAGGGGACGGGTTAACGACATGAATAGGGGGGAACTGGGGTTTATACAACATGAAGTAGGGGGGGATGGTTATACAAAACTGAAGAAAAGGGGGCTGTGGTTATACAACATGAAGTAGAGGGGACTGTTTTTTAACAACATGAAGTAGGGGGGACTGGGTTATCAACCTGAAAGAGGGGGACTGTGGTTATGTAAACTGAAGTGAGGGGACGGGTTATACAACACTGAAGAAAGGGGGATGTTTTGGTATCAACACTGAAGAAGGGACTGTGGTTATACAACACTGAAGTAGAGGGGACTGTTTGGTATACAAACACGAATGAGGGGACGTGGTTATAAAAAACACTGAAGTAGAGGGAACTGTTATAAAAACACTGAAGTAGAGGGAAACGTGGTTATACAACACGAGTAGGGGGAACTGTGGTTAACAACACGAAGTTAGGGGACTTTTTGGTTTAAAACATGAAGTAGAGGGGATGGGGTTATACAAACTAAAGTAGAGGGGGAACGGGTTATACAACACTGAAGTAAAGGGGACGTGGTTATAAACATGAAGTAGGGGGAACTGTGGTTATACAAACTGAAGTAGAGGGGATGTGGTTTAAACACTAAAAAGAAAAGGGGATGTTTGGTTACACACGAAGTAGAGGGGACTGTGGTTTACAAACTGAAGAAAGGGGGGGACTGGGGTTATACAACACTAAAGTAGAGGGGATTTGTTATAAAACACGAATTGAGGGGCTGGGGTTATACAACACTGAAGTAGAGGGGACTGTGGTTATACAACACTGAAGTAGAGGGGACTGTGGTTATACAACACTGAAGTAGAGGGGACTGTTGTTATACAACACTGAAGTAGAGGGGACTGTGGTTATACAACACTGAAGTAGAGGGGACTGGGGTTAACAAAAACTGAAGTAGGGGGGGCGGGGGTTTATAAACATAAATTAGAGGGAATGTGGTTATACAACACTGAAGAAAAGGGGGATGGGTTAAAAAACCTGAAGTAGAGGGAACTGGGTTTACAACACTGAACTAGAGGGAATTTGGGGTTTATACAACATGAAGTAGAGGGGACGGGGGTTTCCCAAACATGAAGAGAGGGAACTGGGGTTTTATACAAAAATTAAGAGGGGGGATTTGGGGTTTTTTCAACACTGAAGTAGGGGGGACTGGGTTATACAACACTGAAGTAGGGGGGATGGGTTTTATAAAAACATGAAGTAGAGGGGACTGTGGTTATACAACACTGAAGTAGAGGGGACTGTGGTTATACAACACTGAAGTAGAGGGGACTGTGGTTATACAACTGAAGTAGGGGGAAAACTGTGGTTAAAAAAACACTAAAAGTAGGTGGACGTGGTTTATAAACATGAAGTAGAGGGAACTGTGGTTATAAAACACTGAAGTAGAGGGGATGTTATCAACACTGAAGAGGGGACTGTTGTTATACAAAAAGAAGTAGAGGGACGTGGTTAACAACAGAAGTAGAGGGGACTGGGGTTAACAAACAAAGTAAGGGGACTGTTGTTATACAACACAAAAGTAGGGGGACGGGGTTTTAAAAAACACGAAGTAGGGGGGATGTTGTTTTACAAAATGAAGAAAGGGGGGGACTGTGGTTAAAAAACACGAAGTAGGGGGGGACTGTGGTTTAAACACTGAAGTGAGTGGACGTTTTTTATCAAACTGAAGTAGAGGGGACTGTTTTTATACAAACTGAATAGAGGGGACTGTTTTTATCAACACTGAAGAGAGGGGACGTTGTTATACAACACTGAATGAGGGGATGTGGTTTTTTCAAACAAAAAAGTAGAGGGAAACTGTGGTTATACAACACTGAAGAGAGGGGACGGGTTATATAACAGAAAAGGGGGGGGAGGGGTTTTTATAAAAACCTGAAGTGGGGGGATTTGGGGTTTAACAACATGAAAAAAAGGGGGTTGGGGTTTTTAAACCCCTAAAGTAGGGGGGATGTGTTTAAAAACACGAAGTAAAAGGGGATTGGGGTTATCCAAACAAATTAGAGGGGGACCGGGGTTTTATACAAACTGAAGTAGGGGGAACGTGGTTAAAAAACATTAAAGTAAGGGGGGACTTTTTACAACAAGAAGCGAGGGGACTGTTTATACAACACTGAAGTAAAGGGGACTGGGTTTATACAAAACGAAGTAGAGTGTATGTTTTTTTATAAACATGATGTGAGGGGACTGTGGTTGTTATACAACACTGAAGTAGAGGGGACTGTGGTTATACAACACTGAAGTAGAGGGGACTGTGGTTATACAACACTGAAGTAGAGGGGACTGTGGTTATACAACACTGAAGTAGAGGGGACTGTTATACAACAATAAAGAAAGGGGGGATGGTATACAACACTGAATAAAGGGGACGGGGGTTATAAAAACATGAAGTAGAGTGTACTTTTGTTATACAACACTGATGTAGGGGGACTTTTGGTTATACAACAGATGTAGAGGGGCGTGGTTATAAAACACGAAGTAGGGGGACTGTGGTTATACAAACTGGAGTAGGGGGGGACTGGGGTTAACAACACTGATTTAAGGGGGGGACTGTGGTTATACAACACTAAAGAAAGGGGGGACTGGGTTTATACAACACGAAGAAAAGGGGGGACGGGTTAACAACACTAAAAGTAGAGGGGACTGTGGTTATACAACATGATGTAGGGGGCTGTGGTTATAAAAACACTGAAGTAGAGGGGACTGTGGTTTACACATAAAGTAGGGGGGACTGGGTTATACGACATGAAGAGGGGGATGGGTTTTATAAAACGAAGTGAGGGGGACTGTGGTTATCAACACTAAAAGTAGAGGGGACTGGGGTTATAAACACGAAGTAGAGGGACTGGGGTTTAAAACTGAATTTAGAGGGAACTGGGTTTTATACAACACTGAAGTAGGGGGAACTGTGGTTTAAAAAACACTGAAGTGAGGGGGACTGGGTTTACGACACTAAAGTGGGGGGCTTGGTTATACGACACTGAAGTAGAGGGGTGGGTTTTTATACAACTGAAGTAAGGGGACTGGGGTTTTTATAAAACATGAAATGAGGGGACTGTGGTTATACAAACTAAAGTAGAGGGGGTGGGGTTTTCAACATTGAAGTGGGGATGTTTTTAAACACTGAAGTAGAGGGGACTGTGGTTATACAACACTGAAGTAGAGGGGACTGTGGTTATACAACACTGAAGTAAAGGGGACTGTGGTTATACAACACTGAAGTAGAGGGGACTGTGGTTATACAACACTGAAGTAGAGGGGACTGTGGTTATACAACACTGAAGTAAGGGGACTTTTATAAAACATGAAGTAGAGGGGACTGTGGTTTTTCAACATGAAGTAGGGGGACTGTGGTTATACAACACTGAATAGAAAGGACTGATTTATACAACACTGAAGTAAAAGGGGACGTTATAAACACTGAAGTAGAGGGGATTTTTAAACAACATTGAAGTGGGGGGGATTTTATACAAACGAAGTAGAGGGACTGTTATACAACACTAAAGTAGGGGGGACTGTTTAAACAACACTGAAGTAAGGGGGGGAAACTGTTGTTATCACACAAGTGGGGGGATGTTATACAACTGTGGGGGACTGTTTTACAACACTGAAGTAGGGGGGGATTTAACAACACTAAAGGGGGGGACTGTTATCAACATGAAGTGGGGGGGATGTTAACAACACTAAGTAGAGGGGATGTTATAAAACACTGAAGTAGAGGGGACTGTTGTTTGCAACACTGAAGAAAGGGGGACTGTTATACAACACGAAGAGGGGGGACGTTATAAAACACTGAAGAAAAGGGTAATCAGACTAAGAAGGGTGAGGGGGATTCACAGAAACGCCCCGGAGGGTAGTCGGGAGTCAACACGAGATTTAAAGAAGTTTTTTACAGGGGAAAACCAGTAGGACTCCGAAATCAGAACGGGGGGTACCCCCAGAAGTCCTGGATGATTTAAATAACCAAGGAGGAGGTGAAGAAGCTGCTATGCGAATTTGACACCTCAAAGGCGGTAGGACCAGACATCTCTCCATGGGTCCTTAAAGAGGGAGCAGAGATATTGTGTGTGCCATTAACAAAGATCTTCAACACATTATTTGAGACTGGGCAACTCCCTGAGGTACTGAAGATGGCAAATGTAGTCCCAATTTTTAAAAAAGGAGACAGACATGAGGCACTAAACTACAGACCTGTATCACTAACGTGTATAGTATGCAAGATCATGGAGAAGATCATCAGGAGGAGAGTGGTGGAGCACCTGGAAAGAAACAAGTGTATAATTAACAACCAGCACGGTTTCAGGGAAGGAAAATCCTGTGTCACAAACCTACTAGAGTTTTATGACAAGGTGACAGAAGTAAGACAAGAGAGAGAGGGGTGAATCGACTGCATTCTTTTGGACTGCAAGAGGGCCTTCGACACAGTTCCTCACAAGAGGTTACTGCAAAAGCTAGAGGATCAGGCACACATAACAGGAAAGGCACTGCAATGGATCAGGGATTACCTGACAGGGAGGCACCAACGAGTCATGGTACGTGACAAGGTGTCAGAGTGGGCGCCTGTGACAAGCGGGGTTCCACAGGGGTCAGTCCTAGAACCTGTGCTGTTCTTGGTATATGTGAACGACATAACGGAAGGGATAGACTCAGATGTGTCCTTGTTTGCAGATGATGTGAAGTTAATGAGAAGAATCAAATCGGATGAGGATCAGGCAGGACTACAAAGAGATCTGGACAGGCTACAAGCCTGGTCCAGCAACTGGCTCCTTGAGTTTAGCCCTGCCAAATGCAAAGTCATGAAGATTGGGGAAGGGCAAAGAAGACCGCAGACACAATATAGTTTAGATGGCCAAAGACTGCAAACCTCACTCAAGGAAAAAGATCTGGGGGTGAGTATAACACCGAGCATATCTCCTGAGGCGCACATCAATCAGATAACTGCTGCAGCATACGGGCGCCTGGCAAATCCACGGATAGTGTTCTGATACCTCAGTAAGGATTCGTTCAAGACTCTGTATACCATTTACGTCAGGCCCATACTGGAGTATGCAGCACCAGTTTGGAATCCACACCTAGTCAAGCACATCAAGAAACTAGAGAAAGTGCAAAGGTTTGCAACAAGACTAGTCCCAGAGCTACGGGGATTGTCCTACGAAGAAAGGTTGAGGAAAATCGGCCTAACGACACTGGAGGACAGGAGGGTCAGGAAAGACATGATAACGACATATAAACTACTGCGCGGAATAGACAAGGTGGACAAAGACGGGATGTTCCAGAGAAGGGACACAGACACAAGAGGTCACAATTGGAAGTTGAAGACTCAGATGAATCAAAGGGATGTTAGGAAGTATTTCTTCAGTCATAGAGTAGTCAGGCCGTGGAATAGCCTAGAAAGTGACGTAGTGGAGGCGGGAACCATACATAGTTTTAAGGCGAGGTATGATAAAGCTCCTGAGGCAGGGAGGGGGAGAGAGGACCTAGTAGCAATCAGCGAAGAGGCGGGGCCAGGAGCTATGAATCGACCCCTGCAACCACAAATAGGTGAGTACAAATAGGTGAGTACACACACACACACACACACACACACATACACACACACACAGACACACACACACACACACACACACACACACACACACACACACACACACACACACACACACACACACACACACACACACGTAACATTGACACGGACACAAGATCAACATACTTGTTAAGATGGAAGGTGTAGTAGTATGAGTCGTCGAGTGGCAACACCTCCTCCAGACTGGTGTTCCGGAACACTGCCAGACTACCACCATCACTTCCACACCTGTGTGTGGTGGAGGCATGAGTCAGTAAGTGAGAGAGTGAGGAGAGGGAGGGAGAGAGAGAGAGAGAGAGAGAGAGAGAGAGAGAGAGAGAGAGAGAGAGAGAGAGAAAGAGAGAGAGAAAGAGTATTTTCCAGTATTAATTAATAGCCAACAATCTTGATTAATCTCAATTCTACATAACTCACCTGTGGGAGGCTGAGAGTACGTCACTCACCTGTGGGAGGCTGAGAGTACGTCACTCACCTGTGGGAGGCTGAGAGTACGTCACTCACCTGCCGGAAGCTGAGAGTACGTCACTCACCTGCGGGAAGCTGAGAGTACGTCACTCACCTGCGGGAAGCTGAGAGTACGTTACCTGTGGAAGGCTGAGAGTACGTTACTCACCTGTGGAAGGCTGAGAGTACGTTACTCACCTGTTGGAAGCTGAGAGTACGTCACTCACCTGCGGGAAGCTGAGAGTACGTCACCTGCGGGAAGCTGAGAGTACGTTACTCACCTGTTGGAAGCTGAGAGTACGTTACTCACTTGCGGGAAGATGAGAGTACGTCACCTGCGGGAAGCTGAGAGTACGTTACTCACCTGTGGGAGGTTGAGAGTACGCCACTCACCTGCTGGAAGCTGAGAGTACGTTACTCACCTGTGGGAGGCTGAGAGTACGTCACTCACCTGCGGGAAGCTGAGAGTACGTCACTCACCTGCGGGAAGCTGAGAGTACGTTACTCACCTGCGGGAAGATGAGAGTATACCACTCACCTGCGGGAAGCTGAGAGTACGTCACTCACCTGCGGGAAGCTGAGAGTACGTTACTCACCTGCGGGAAGCTGAGAGTACGTCACTCACCTGCGGGAAGCTGAGAGTACGTTACTCACCTGCGGGAAGATGAGAGTATACCACTCACCTGCGGGAAGGTGAGAGTACGTCACTCACCTGCGGGAAGCTGAGAGTACGTTACTCACCTGCGGGAAGCTGAGAGTACGTCACTCACCTGCGGGAAGCTGAGAGTACGTTACTCACCTGCGGGAAGATGAGAGTATACCACTCACCTGCGGGAGGCTGAGAGGACGTCACACCTGCGGGACGCTGAGAGTACGTTTCTCACCTGCGGGAAGCTGAGAGTACGTTTCTCACCTGCGGGAAGATGAGAGTATACCACTCACCTGCGGGAGGCTGAGAGTACGTCCCTTACCTGCGGGACGCTGAGAGTACGTTTCTCACCTGCGGGAAGCTGAGAGTACGTCACTTACCTGCGAGAGGCTGAGAGTACGTCACTCACCTGTGGGACGCTGAGAGTACGTTACTCACCTGTGGGAGGCTGAGAGTACGTCACTTACCTGCGGGAGGCTGAGAGGACGTCACACCTGCGGGAGGCTGAGAGTACGTCCCTTACCTGCGGGACACTGAGAGGACGTCACACTTGCGGGAGGCTGAGAGGTCGTCACTTACCTGCGGGGCGCTGAGAGGACGTTACTCACTTGCGGGAAGCTGAGAGTACGTCACTTACCTGCGGGAGGCTGAGAGTACGTTACTTACCTGTGGGACGCTGAGAGTACGTTACTCACCTGTGGGACGCTGAGAGTACGTTACTCACTTGCGGGACGCTGAGAGGACGTCACACCTGCGGGAGGCTGAGAGGTCGTCACTTACCTGCAGGACGCTGAGAGGACGTCACACCTGCGAGAGGCTGAGAGGACGTTACTCACCTGCGGAACGCCGAGAGTACGTCACTCACTTGCGGGACGCTGAGAGGACGTCACTCACCTGCAGAACGCTGAGAGGTCGTCACTCACCTGCGGGACGCTGAGAGGACGTCACTCACCTGCAGAACGCTGAGAGGACGTCACTCATCTGCGGGACGCTGAGAGGACGTCAGTCACCTGCGTAAGTCTGAGAGGACGTCACACCTGCGGGACGCTGAGAGGACGTCACACCTGCGGGAGGCTGAGAGGACGTCACTCTCTTGCGGGACGCTAATAGGACGTCACTCACCTGCGGGACGCTGAGAGGACGTCACTCACTTGCGGGACGCTGAGAAGACGTCACTCACCTGCGGGACGCTGAGAGGACGTCACTCGTCTGCGGGACGCTGAGAGTACGTCACTCACTTGCGGGACGCTGAGAGGACGTCACTCTCCTGCGGGACGCTGAGAGGACGTCACTCACCTGCGGGAGGCTGAGAGTACGTCACTTACCTGCAGGACGCTGAGAGTACGTCACTCACCTGCGGGATGCTGAGAGGACGCCGAAAGGATTGGTTAGATTGTAATACTTGTAGCAGGACGCCTGATCCTTCGACAGGTTGTACCCGGTGATGCAGTATGCTGTGGTGGTGAGGGTGAAGAAGGGGAGACACTGTTATTGTGGTGGTGAGGGTGAAGAAGGGGAGACACTGTTATTGTGGTGGTGAGGGTGAAGAAGGGGAGACACTGTTATGGTTATATGTGGGAGAATAATGTGGTACTGATACCTGTGGGGGAGTAGTATGGTACTGATACCTGAGGGGTAGTGTGGTACTGATACCAATGGGGGAGTAACGTGGTACTGATACGTGTTCTAGCAGATGCTAGAGCAGGTAGCAGCTGCTGCATTTACTTCAGTTGGCATCTGCTGCAACTCTTCCAGTTGCTACGGCGACACGGGCAGCTGCGGCAGCAGTGCAAGAAGTTGCTGCAGCCTTCCAGTAGGAGCAGTGCTACTAGCACCAGCAAGTCTACCAGCAGCTGCACCTCCAGAAAGAACCAACAACTGCAGCAGCCCCAACAAATGCAACTTTAACAGCTGCAGCATGGCCATAATAAGCAACAGTACATGTTGATAAGGCACATGTGCAACATCTGGGTATCTTTAACTCATCTTTCGTATATAGTTCTACATTCTTCACATTATGACCTTATACTGATAAAGCCACTGGATGGCGAAACGTCTACAAATATAGACACATACATGTCTGATTTTTCATATCGTCTTTATTATATACCATTCACATACAGCACATATCATCAGTCCTCAGTACTCACGTGAGCAAGGTAAAACCAGGCTGGTGATTCTGTTCCACATGAACCTGTCCGGGGCGACCATTTTACAGGTAACCACACCCGAAAAAGTCCTGGGCTTTCCGTATACGCCCTCATAGTGGAAGTACCAGCAAGTATAGTTCACCAGACCTGCTACACCACGACTCAGGGACACGTTGATGGCTGCTGTCCTGCTTGCGTTCCAGATGTTGCCGTCCGGGGCGAGGTATGGCATACGCAGAAGCCACGCAGGTTCCATTATTCCCAAAGCTGGACACGAGGTGGCTGACGAAGGAGAGAGATGAGAGAACGTGGACAGGATGTTGATGAAGAAGGGAAGAGAGGGAGGGAGGTGAAGAGGAGGGAAAGTCTAAAAGCAGAAATATGGATAAAATGGTTTTAAATTAGAGGAGATTAGCTTTGTGCAGCGTAATAACAGTAAATGAATAACTGGTAAATAGTTACGTATGTTATTGGTAGTACTGATTCCAGAAACTAAAGGTCAAGAAAAAGATACAATGCCGTGTGGAAAAAGATACTTATGTACAGTTCAGGACATTTATCAAGGAAACGTTTCGCCACGAGTGGCTTCTTCAGTCCACTTATACACTTCGATGGTATCTCCCCTCATTCTACGTTTCTCCAGACAGTGAAGATTCAAGGCTCTGACTCTGTCTTCATACGAGAGATTCCTTACACAGTAAATCATTTTAGTCATTCTTCTCTGTATGTTCTCCAGTGAGTCTATGTCCATCCTGTAGTAAGGGGACCAAAACTGAGCAGCATAATCCAAATGAGGCCTCACTAGTGATGTATAGAGCTGTAAAATAACTTTTGGACTTCTGTTACTAATACTTCTTGAAAGAAATCCCAGTAATCTGTTAGCCTTATTGCACACACTAAGGCACTGCTGTCTTGGCTTTAGATTTCTGCTTACCATGACTCCCAAGTCTTTTTCACATTCTGTATGATCAAGCTCTACTTCACCTAGTTTATAAATTCGAGGGTTATTTTCATTACCATGGACTAGTACCTTACACTTGTCCACATTGAACATCATCTGCCATTTTTCAGACCAAGACATTAACTTGTCCAAATCCTCCTGGTGTTCATTGGTATCCTCCTCAGAATGAATCATACAGCCTATTTTTGTATCGTAAAGTAAAAGGACGTAAGTGCAACTAATGTGACATTTTAATGTGGCAACGCTTCGCTCTCCAGGAGCTTTGTCAAGTCGTTACAAACAATAGTAAAAAATAATATATATATAATATATATATATATATATATATATATATATATATATATATATATATATATATATATATATATTATTTATTTATTTATTTATTTATTTATTTTTATTAACACACTGGCCGATTCCCACCAAGGCAGGGTGGCCTGAAAAAGAAAAACTTTCACCATCATTCACTCCATCACTGTCATCATAGTTGCTGATCCTCCTTTACATGTGTTGTATGTATAGATTAGTTGAATATCATAGTACCATCCATGTGCTTTATATAGAAGATCCCTATTAGGCCGAGTGACTGTATGACGTCACGGGATGCTCCATGAGTGAGCGGGACAGGCTACCTCGTCCTCACTCGACGGACCACCTACGAACAGGCAAGAACACGGCAGGCCTGGCTCCCACCTCTCATCCACAGTCTGACAATATATAGTGTTACCATCCAACAAGGTGTTTACCTTCAACCCTCGTATCTCTTACCGAACCCCACACGACATCACTGTCTTAACAGAAGGGTGCTTTACACTACAGTTTTTAAACTGCAACATTAACACCCCTCCTTCAGAGTGCAGGCACTGTACTTCCCATCTCCAGGACTCAAGTCCGGCCTGCCGTTTCCCTGAATCCCTTCATAAATGTTACTTTGCTCACACTCCAACAGCACGTCAAGTATTAAAAACCATTTGTCTCCATTCACTCCTATCAAACACGCTCAAGCATGCCTGCTGGAAGTCCAAGCCCATCGCACACAAAACCTCCTTTACCCCCTCCCTCCAACCTTTCCTAGGCCGATCCCTACCCCGCCTTCCTTCCACTACAGACTGATACACTCTTGAAGTTATTCTGTTTCGCTCCATTCTCTCTACATGTCTGAACCACCTCAACAACCCTTCCTCAGCCCTCTAGACAACAGTTTTGGTAATCCCGCACCTCCTCCTAACTTCCAAACTACGAATTCTCTGCATTATATTCACACCACACATTGCCCTCAGACATGACATCTCAACTGCCTCCAGCCTTCTCCTCGCTGCAACATTCATCACCCATGCTTCACACCCATATAAGAGCGTTGGTAAAACTATACTCTCATACATTCCCCTCTTTGCCTCCAAGGACAAAGTTCTTTGTCTCCACAGACTCCTAAGTGCACCACTCACCCTTTTCCCCTCATCAATTCTATGATTCACCTCATCTTTCATTGACCCATCCGCTGACACGTCCACTCCCAAATATCTGAATATATTCACCTCCTCCATACTCTCTCCCTCCAATCTGATATCCAATCTTTCATCACCTAATCTTTTTGTTATCCTCATAACCTTACTCTTTCCTGTATTCACTTTTAATTTTCTTCTTTTGCATACCCTACCAAATTCATCCACCAACCTCTGCAACTTCTCTTCAGAATCTCCCAAGAGCACAGTGTCATCAGCAAAGAGCAACTGTGACAACTCCCACTTTATGTGTGATTCTTTATCTTTTAACTCCACGCCTCTTGCCAAGACCCTCGCATTTCTAAGGCCTACTTTTACTGGGAAATAATCTCTCTCTTTCCTACATGCTCTAACTTGAGCCTCACTATCCTCGTAAAAACTCTTCACTGCTTTCAGTAACCTACCTCCTACACCATACACCTGCAACATCTGCCACATTGCCCCCCTATCCACCCTGTCACACGCCTTTTCCAAATCCATAAATGCCACAAAAACCTCTTTAGCCTTATCTAAATACTGTTCACTTATATGTTTCACTGTAAACACTTGGTCTACACATCCTCTACCTTTCCTAAAGCCTCCTTGTTCATCTGCTATCCTATTCTCCGTCTTACTCTTAATTCTTTCAATAATAACTCTACCATACACTTTACCAGGTATACTCAACAGACTTATCCCCCTATAATTTTTGCACTCTCTTTTGTCCCCTTTGCCTTTATACAAAGGAACTATGCATGCTCTCTGCCAATCCCTAGGTACCTTACCCTCTTCCAAGCATTTATTAAATAATTGCACCAACCACTCCAAAACTATATCCCCACCTGCTTTTAACATTTCTATCTTTATCCCATCAATCCCGGCTGCCTTACCCCCTTTCATTTTACCTACTGCCTCACGAACTTCCCCCACACTCACAACTGGCTCTTCCTCACTCCTACAAGATGTTATTCCTCCTTGCCTTACACACGAAATCACAGCTTCCCTATCTTCATCAACATTTAACAATTCCTCAAAATATTCCCTCCATCTTCCCAATACCTGTAACTCTCCATTTAATAACTCTCCTCTCCTATTTTTAACTGACAAATCCATTTGTTCTCTAGGCTTCCTTAACTTGTTAATCTCACTCCAAAACTTTTTCTTATTTACAACAAAATTTGTTGATAACATCTCACCGACTCTCTCATTTGCTCTCTTTTTACATTGCTTCACCACTCTCTTAACCTCTCTCTTTTTCTCCATATACTCTTCCCTCCTTGCATCACTTCTACTTTGTAAAAACTTCTCATATGCTAACTTTTTCTCCCTTACTACTCTCTTTACATCATTCCACCAATCGCTCCTCTTCCCTCCCGCACCCACTTTCCTGTAACCACAAACTTCTGCTGAACACTCTAACACTACATTTTTAAACCTACCCCATACCCCTTCGACCCCATTGCCTATGCTCTCATTAGCCCATCTATCCTCCAATAGCTGTTTATATCTTACCCTAACTGCCTCCTCTTTTAGTTTATAAACCTTAACCTCTCTTTTCCCTGATGCTTCTATTCTCCTTGTATCCCATCTACCTTTTACTCTCAGTGTAGCTACAACTAAACAGTGATCTGATATATCTGTGGCCCCTCTATTAACATGTACATCTGTTTTTGTATCATCAGCAAATTTGCTCATGTCAAATCATACCACGGGCGGGATTTGAACCCGCGGTCAGAGACTCTCTGACCGCAGGTTCAAATCCCACCCGTGGTATGGTTTGTTTGCAATCGTGTCATTACGATTTCGTGAGTCTTGCTCATGTCACTTGTAATTTCTTTATTAAGGTCATTAATGTAAATTATGAACAACAGAGGGCATAAAACTGATCCTTGTTGAACGCCACTAGTGACTAATCCTTCAGTCGTCTCATTACGATTTCGTGAGTCAGTATATGTATTCGTTTTCTCAGTTATCTATGTATTAGGACTGAAGAAGACACTTATGGCGAAACGTTTCCTTTAATAAATGTCCTGAACTGTACATACGGTATCTTGTTCCATATCTTATCGGTATCACCATACCATTTCTCACACATTGCCGTGACTGGAACAGTAAACAAATAACCCGCACATAGGAGAAGGGAGCTTACGACGACGTTTCAGTCCGACTTGGACCATTTACAGAGTCACATTGTGACTTTGTACATGGTTCAGGTCGGACCGAAACATTGTCGTAAGTTCCCCTCTCCTATGTGCGGGTTATTTGTATATAGGAGAGAGAAACTTAAGACGACGTTTCGCTCTGACTTGTACCATTTACAAGTCATAAGTTCTCTCTCCTAAGTGAGAGTTATTTATAGACTGTAAAGGTCAGCTCATCTTCCTAGCCAGAGATACTTTAGTACTGAAGATGGTTGTGATGACTATACGAGACAGATGTGGAGAGAAACACACACCCAGACGCGGGACAGTATGTCCAGATGTATGTTGTAAAATTTAAGTATTTGGTAAACACAAGCCTATATATTTGTCTCTTTTTTTAAAACTATGTTATTGTTCTCTTGTCTCTCACGCTATCTGACTCCTGAGGGTTTAGCGTTTCCACATAAATCACCAGAGTCATTATTATTATATGAAGATCTGCTGTAAACCCAAGTGATTCAACTCTGCATAAGAATTGTTGCACTTTCGATCCTTTGTTCGCTAGCATAAGAACATAAAGGAGGAACACTACAGTAGGCCTATTGGCCCATACTGGGCAGGTCCTTTACCAATCCTAACAGAATATTTATCAGCGATGCATCTTGCTCTACCCCTAGATGAATACTCTCAAAGCAGCGGTACTCACCACTGCACCATGGATACTACTCATTGACTTACTCATATCATACTCAGCCGTCCGTACTCGCATCACCACAGACGTCACGCTTTGGAGGAGCGACGGCCACACCACGCTCGTACTATTGGCGCTGAACTGAAATAAAAAACAGAGCCCTCCTTCAGGATGTGAGCTGCAGCTCCTGGGCCCCTACCATTAAAAAATTATCGATTGATGTACCTGATTTGTTATCCGCTTGGATTCTGTTGTAAATACTCTTGAATCCCATGTGTGTGGAGTTTGATGCTGCTTTCTTGTCTTATTGATGCCTCTGCATCAATAGTTAGTTTGTTTTTTTCTGTTGTTGTAGAGGACAGTGAAGGTCAGTTTTCGGCTGCTGGTCATTTTCAATCGCTTACTTTTGAGTGTGCTTCATGAAAGAGTCACTTTAGTGCTGGTACTGGGATCTTGACACAATGAAATTTGTGTCATTCAGTTTCTCTGATCAAACCTGACTCACCATCCCCAGCACTATGTGCCTATTATGGGTTTATTGTTTTCCCATGAAAATAAGTTGGGAATTTCTCATATTTTAGGATTCTTCATTCCATAAGAAGGATTCTCTTCCACTGCCTTTCTCGTTTTTCATTAATTTTCTATTATTCTGTATCATCGAGGAAATACATTATCTGCTTTTGTTCTTGTTTTATCTTTGGATTCATAAACACAAAAGAATAGGCCTACTGGCCTATAATACTCAGTCCCTATGCATACTGAGCCATTTCCACTCCTGTCTAGTCAAACTTTTAAATCCTCTCAAGGTATATACCTTCACTGACACTACGAGGCTGTGCCACCCATCTACAACTCTACCTAAAGCAGTAATTGAATATACTCTATAAACGACTGTCTTCAGGTCTATTGTATTTGGGAGGTTAGTAAAATTGCTACGTGCTCAACAAACTTGCATTTTTAGATAAGTTTTCTCCCTAAACGGAGCCTTAGCAAATCAAGGAGTAACACGAGATGACATGAACAGATATGAGGTGACAGGAGAGGTAAGGTGTTAGTTACCATTTTGTCCTAGGCACATGTCGATTAGACACTAGGCCTGTTGTATATATGCATGCATGTGTGTGTGTGTGTGTGTGCTCACCTATTTGTACTCACCTATTTGTGGTTGCAGGGGTCGATTCATAGCTCCTGGCCTGTGCTTTGTCTCTTTTCAAGGTGGAGTGGAAAGTGCTGAAAAAATCCCTGATTTTGTTCTTTAGTGTCAAAAACCTGTACGAATGCGGCCTTCAGACATTATCTCCTGACCTCATACGTACTTGTACTCAAATACGTGATGCGCAGAGTTCGTCGCGCTCTCTTGAATTTCGTATGAGTCTGATTCAATATTGTGGTGATTTTTTTAGTAATCTCGTTAGTTCACGATTTGTTTTTGACGTGATAACAGAAACTTCAGTGGGAACACCGGCAGTGTGTTGCTACACTATTCTATATGACAGTTACACAGTGGGAACACCAGCAGTGTGTTGCTACACTATTCTATATGACAGTTACACAGTGGGAACACCAGCAGTGTGTTGCTACACTATTCTATATGACAGTTACACAGTGGGAACACCAGCAGTGTGTTGCTACACTATTCTATATGACAGTTACACAGTGGGAACACCAGCAGTGTGTTGCTACACTATTCTATATGACACATACACAGTGGGAACACCAGCAGTGTGTTGCTACACTATTCTATATGACAGTTACACAGTGGGAACACCAGCAGTGTGTTGCTACACTATTCTATATGACACATACACAGTGGGAACACCAGCAGTGTGTTGCTACACTATTCTATATGAGTTACACAGTGGGAACACCAGCAGTGTGTTGCTACACTATTCTATATGACACATACACAGTGGGAACACCAGCAGTGTGTTGCTACACTATTCTATATGACAGTTACACAGTGGGAACACCAGCAGTGTGTTGCTACACTATTCTATATGACACATACACAGTGGGAACACCAGCAGTGTGTTGCTACACTATTCTATATGACAGTTACACAGTGGGAACACCAGCAGTGTGTTGCTACACTATTCTGTATGACAGTTACACAGTGGGAACACCAGCAGTGTGTTGCTACACTATTCTTTATGAAGTTACACAGTGGGAACACCAGCAGTGTGTTGCTACACTATTCTATATGACAGTTACACAGTGGGAACACCAGCAGTGTGTTGCTACACTATTCTATATGACAGTTACACAGTGGGAACACCAGCAGTGTGTTGCTACACTATTCTATATGACAGTTACACAGTGGGAACACCAGCAGTGTGTTGCTACACTATTCTATATGACAGTTACACAGTGGGAACACCAGCAGTGTGTTGCTACACTATTCTATATGACAGTTACACAGTGGGAACACCAGCAGTGTGTTGCTACACTATTCTATATGACAGTTACACAGTGGGAACACCAGCAGTGTGTTGCTACACTATTCTATATGACAGTTACACAGTGGGAACACCAGCAGTGTGTTGCTACACTATTCTGTATGACAGTTACATAGTGGGAACATCAGCAGTGTGTTGCTACACTATTTTATGTGACAGTTACACAGTGGGAACACCAGCAGTGTGCTGCTACACTATTCTTTATGAAGTTACACAGTGGGAACACCAGCAGTGTGTTGCTACACTATTCTATATGACAGTTACACAGTGGGAACACCAGCAGTGTGTTGCTACACTATTCTTTATGAAGTTACACAGTGGGAACACCAGCAGTGTGTTGCTACACTATTCTTTATGAAGTTACACAGTGGGAACACCAGCAGTGTGCTGCTACACTATTCTTTATGAAGTTACACAGTGGGAACACCAGCAGTGTGTTGCTACACTATTTTATATGATAGCAACATTGTCAACATACAGTGTGCTGTTGCAGACTTGCATGTCGTGTTGCAAACTTGCATGTCATGTTACAGACTTGCATGTCGTGTTGCAGACTTGCATGTCGTGTTGCAGACTTGCATGTCGTGTTGCAGACTTGCATGTCATATGTTCTGATCTACCATCAGTTCTCCCTCTCATTCTATTTGCTTCATTCATCTAAATCTTGTTGAGTTTAAGTGATTACCTTCTGTGGATAATTATATTATCTTCCTTCTCCAAACATTATTTTTTATTGATTTGCTGTTGGCAAACAATTAACCGAAAGTTGGAAACAGAATAGGAGGGTAGAAAATGGAAGCAAAACACACACACACACACACACACACACACACACACACACACACACACACACACACACACACACACACCAGCGAGAGAAAAAGACATAAACAGCCGACTGGCATGTAGACTCAGACACATCAGACAGACAGGTTCAACAGACGGGTACAAGAGAAAGGTACAATAGACATACAGGTACAACATAGTTACTACAGACAGAAACAAGAGACAGAGGTACAAGAGACAGGTACCACTCACCGCCATAGGGTTAGATGCTGAAGTCCATGATTGATATTTCGAGGAGAAAGTCATGTTGACGTTGTATTGAAGAGCATTACCTGTGTGAGAGAACAGGAGTGTGGTTGAGTGTGTGTGTGTGTGTGTTGCGTGTGTGTGTGTGTGTGTGTGTGTGTGTGTGTGTGTGTGTGTGTGTGTTTGTGTGTGTTGCGTGTGTGTGTTGGTGTGTGTGTGTTGTGGTGTGTTGGTGTGTGTGTGTGTGTGGTGTGTGTGTGTGGTGTTTGTTGTGTGTGTGTGTGTGTGTGTGTGTGTGGTGTGTTGGTGTGTGCGTGTGTGTGTGTGTGTGTGTGTTTGATCTTTGTGTGTGTGTGTGATTGTGTGTTGATCTTGTGTGTGTGAGTGTGTGTTGATCTTGTGTGTGGTGTGTGTTGTGTGTGTGTGTGTGTGTGATGTGTGTGGTGTGTGTGTGTGTGTATGTGTGGTTGATCTTGTGTGTGTGAGTGTTTGTGTGTGATCTTGTGTGTTGTGAGTGTGTGTTGATCTTTGTGTGTGTGTGTGTGTGTGTGTGTGTGTGTGTGTGTGTTGTGTTGATCTTGTGTGTGTTGATCTTGTGTGTGTGTGTGTGTGTTGTGTTGGTGTGGTGTGTGTGTGTGTGTGTGTGTTGATCTGTGTGTGTGTGTGTGATGTGTGTGTGATCATTGGTAGTGTGTGTTGATCTTGTGTGTGGTGTATGTATGTGTGTTGATCTTGTTGTGTGTGTGTGGTGTGTGTGTGTGGGTGTGTGTTGTTGATCATTTGTGGTGGTGTTGTATGTGTGTTGATCTTTGTGTGTGTGTGTGTGTTTGTGTGTGTGTGTGTGGGGTATTGATCTTTTGTGGTGTGTTGTATGTTGTTGACTGTGTGTGTGTGTGTGTGTGTGTGGTGTGGTTGATCTTGTGTGTGTAACACTGTGATGGAACAATGTTCTATATGATAGTTACATAATAGGAACAAAAGCTAGTTGTGTTTCCTGTCATATTCCATCACACATGTGAGTAACTGGGTGTGTGTGGGGGTAAATTAGTTACTGTGGGAGTGTGTGTGGGGGTAAATTAGTTACTGTGGGAGTGTGTGTGGGGGTAAATTAGTTACTGTGGGAGTGTGTGTGGGGGTAAATTAGTTACTGTGGGAGTGTGTGTGGGGGTAAATTAGTTACTGTGGGAGTGTGTGTAGGGGTAAATTAGTTACTGTGGGAGTGTGTGTTTGGGGGAGGGAGAGTGCGTGGAGGTGCGTGAGTAATAAACACACATAAAAGATATATTTTTCTTTCCTTCTACATCTATAACTCACTCTCTAGACCGGGGATTCCAGCCGTCCAGGCTGTGCACCGGGGATTCCAGCCGTCCAGGCTGTGCACCGGGGATTCCAGCCGTCCAGGCTGTGCACCGGGGATTCCAGCCGTCCAGGCTGTGCACCGGGGATTCCAGCCGTCCAGGCTGTGCACCGGGGATTCCAGCCGTCCAGGCTGTGCACCGGGGATTCCAGCCGTCCAGGCTGTGCACCGGGGATTCCAGCCGTCCAGGCTGTGCAACGGGGATTCCAGCCGTCCAGGCTGTGCACCGGGGATTCCAGCCGTCCAGGCTGTGCACCGGGGATTCCAGCCGTACAGGCTGTGCACCGGGGATTCCAGCCGTCCAGGCTGTGCACCGGGGATTCCAGCCGTCCAGGCTGTGCACCGGGGATTCCAGCCGTCCAGGCTGTGCACCGGGGATTCCAGCCGTCCAGGCTGTGCACCGGGGATTCCAGCCGTCCAGGCTGTGCACCGGGGATTCCAGCCGTCCAGGCTGTGCACCGGGGATTCCAGCCGTCCAGGCTGTGCACCGGGGATTCCAGCCGTCCAGGCTGTGCACCGGGGATTCCAGCCGTCCAGGCTGTGCACCGGGGATTCCAGCCGTCCAGGCTGTGCACCGGGGATTCCAGCCGTCCAGGCTGTGCAACGGGGATTCCAGCCGTCCAGGCTGTGCACCGGGGATTCCAGCCGTCCAGGCTGTGCAACGGGGATTCCAGCCGTCCAGGCTGTGCACCGGGGATTCCAGCCGTCCAGGCTGTGCACCGGGGATTCCAGCCGTCCAGGCTGTGCAACGGGGATTCCAGCCGTCCAGGCTGTGCACGGGGATTCCAGCCGTCCAGGCTGTGCACCGGGGATTCCAGCCGTCCAGGCTGTGCACCGGGGATTCCAGCCGTCCAGGCTGTGCACCGGGGATTCCAGCCGTCCAGGCTGTGCACCGGGGATTCCAGCCGTCCAGGCTGTGCACCGGGGATTCCAGCCGTCCAGGCTGTGCACCGGGGATTCCAGCCGTCCAGGCTGTGCACCGGGGATTCCAGCCGTCCAGGCTGTGCACCGGGGATTCCAGCCGTCCAGGCTGTGCACCGGGGATTCCAGCCGTCCAGGCTGTGCACCGGGGATTCCAGCCGTCCAGGCTGTGCACCGGGGATTCCAGCCGTACAGGCTGTGCACCGGGACAGTCCTAGTTCTTTAAAAAATGTTAATTAACTGAGAGTCTAGTTTGAATATTTTTATTGTTGTCATTATTGCTATTATTATTATTATTATTATTATAGTATTGTCATTATTATTATTAGAAGTAGAGGTAATATAATCATCATTATTATCATTATTATTAATAGTAGTATTATCATCATTGTTGTTATTGACATTATTATTATTGTCAGTATTGTTATTGTCACTGTTATTATTATTATTATTATTATTATTATTATTATTATTATTATTATTATTATTATTATTATTATTTACTAATAAATACTAAACAGTGCTCCAGCGTATAAATTCCCATCAACAAACGAGAATTTACGATATATTTCAACATTCCAGTCAGGTATTTGCTCGGTATTTATATTTTCATATATCTTTTTTTGTAAATTTTATGCAAGACAAAATATGTCCAGATATTTATTGCTTATTGTAAAAAAATGATAGCGATTTTTTTGTTAATGACGCCAAGGCTGGCCTGAGGGAGTCTAGTGTTTTGTTTGTCAGGAGCAATTGTGAAATTTTCTTATATGTGGGAGGTGCCTTGATGGCTGGTACTTCTGAGTTATCATGGTGGAAGCTGATTTATGTTGCCATGGCAATATCTGACTCTGACTTGCGTTGCCATGGTAATATCTGACTCTGACTTGCGTTGCCATGGTAATATCTGACTCTGACTTGCGTTGCCATGGTAATATCTGACTCTCACTTGCGTTGCCATGGTAATATCTGACTCTGACTTGCGTTGCCATGGTAATATCTGACTCTCACTTGCGTTGCCATGGTAATATCTGACTCTCACTTGCGTTGCCATGGTAATATCTGACTCTGACTTGCGTTGCCATGGTAATATCTGACTCTCACTTGCGTTGCCATGGTAATATTTGAATCGCCTGCGTTGTTATGGTAATATCTGGCTGTCACCTGCGTTGTCATGGTAATATCTTACTCTCACCTGCGTTGTCATGGTAATATCTGACTCTCACCTGCGTTGTCATGGTAATATCTGACTTTCACCTGCGTTGCCATGGTAATATCTAACTCACCTGGGTTGCCATGGTCTTGTATGATTCTCACATTGAAATGGTAATCTGCCAGTCACATGCGTTGCCATAACCTGCCACTCACCTGCGTTGCCATGGTAACATTTGACTCACCTAGTTGCCATGGTAACCTGCCATTCACCTACGTTGCCATGGTAACGTACCACTCACCTGCGTTGCCATGGTAGTTGCCCACCTCCAGCAAGGTGAAGTCAGGTGCCTGGCCCAGCACCAGGTGGTCGTAGGTGGCATGGTATAGATTCCCGTCATTCCCCGTCAGCAGCACCTGTCAGTAGGGGACACATCACCTAGTACTCCTGATCCGAGGAAGTGGAGATACCATCCCCCCTCCTTCCTAGGATCAAACCTAGTCACCTGCCATTTCTCAGGCAACGGGTGACCCCTACGGGCTTAACGCTTTCTCGTGAATAAATAATGATAGCTACTATTGTACCTTAGTTCATTTCAGAGCCTAGTCCTAAGGTATACAAACCCCTTCCCCAGGATGCCACCCACACCAGTCTGCTAAAGCCAGGCACGTAGTATTTCTGCTGGAGGGATTGCCGAGTCTCCTCTCGCTGCCCTGATTCCCGTCGTTATGTCCACTAATTCTTTAGCCTGTGCAGGCCGTCTGCCTCCCGGTCATTCCACTTTCTGTCCACCCTGAGGCTGAAGAAATAATTGCTGATATCTCCGCCTCAAAGCAGTGACCAGGACACTTTGACCGCTCGGTGTGTTCCTTCTTTGCTTACTTAGCAACTAAGATGACATACATTGGTTTCTTTGAAGCTAGGATATGATAACTTGAAGCTAGGATATGATAACTTGTAGCTAGGATATGATAACTTGTAGCTAGGATATGATAACTTGAAGCTAGGATATGATAACTTGAAGCTAGGATGTGATAACTTGAAGCTAGGATATGATAACTTGTAGCTAGGATATGATAACTTGAAGCTAGGATATGATAACTTGTAGCTAGGATATGATAACTTGGAGCTAGGATATGATAACTTGAAGCTAGGATATGATAACTTGAAGCTAGGATATGATAACTTGTAGCTAGGATATGATAACTTGAAGCTAGGATATGATAACTTGTAGCTAGGATATGATAACTTGTAGCTAGGATATGATAACTTGTAGCTAGGATATGATAACTTGAAGCTAGGATATGATAACTTGTAGCTAGGATATGATAACTTGAAGCTAGGATATGATAACTTGTAGCTAGGATATGATAACTTGTAGCTAGGATATGATAACTTGAAGCTAGGATATGATAACTTGAAGCTAGGATATGATAACTTGTAGCTAGGATATGATAACTTGAAGCTAGGATATGATAACTTGTAGCTAGGATATGATAACTTGAAGCTAGGATATGATAACTTGTAGCTAGGATATGATAACTTGTAGCTAGGATATGATAACTTGAAGCTAGGATATGATAACTTGTAGCTAGGATATGATAACTTGTAGCTAGGATATGATAACTTGTAGCTAGGATATGATAACTTGTAGCTAGGATATGATAACTTGAAGCTAGGATATAACTTGAAGCTAGGATATGATAACTTGTAGCTAGGATATGATAACTTGAAGC
>NC_069460.1:16573521-16596021 GCF_026875155.1 Cherax quadricarinatus | reverse complement strand
TAGAAGTATACAAGTGATAAGTGTGGTAAATGAGGACTCAAAAGGGCAACGAGAAAAGAATAGTTGAAGAAGTCAGAGGCGGAAGGGCGAGGTGCACGAGTCATCGTACAGCGAGCATCGTACAGCGAGCATCGTACATCAGGCATCTGGATGGACGTCCCCTCTGAGGAGTAACGTACAAATCACCTGTTTGTGGTTGGCGGGAGGTTTTTGAGTGGTAGAGCCGGCCCTACGATCACTGGTAGCTCGCTATCTAAACCCTGCTCCAGAGGGATTATCATACACACAACACCTAGCAGTAGTAGGAAGATAAAATTTGTAGGAGCAAGGACTAGTGGGACTACAGCCCTGACAACAGTTTCGAGAGATAATGTTTTAGGACACAAAGACAGTACAATCTGAGAAGCAAGTATTGGGTACACATGTAGTAAAAGGTACTACATAACTGGGTGAAAGAATGACTTGTTAACACACGCTAGTATTATAATTATTAGAATTACTCTCAGTGTTAATGGTATGGTATTAGTATTACGGATACACAGGGGTGAATTGTATTTCTGGGACATATAAACAACTGACGTGCTCACACACACACGTGCGCACACACATACACTCGGGGGCCAGGAGCTGAGTCTCGACCCCTGAAACCACAACTAGGTGAGTACACACAGCTGATCCTTGGAATTTGACCGCGTTCCCTCACCCCCCCCACACACCTTTCCCTCCCCCACAGACCTTTCCCCTCCCCGCTGTTGCCTTCACTCCCTCCTCCCTCCTATCTTTTCCTTCCCTCGCGTTTCTCTCTCTCATAGCCTTTTTCCCTCCCCTTCCCCTACTCTCTCTCTCTCTCCCTCTCTCTCTCCCTCTCTCTCTCCCCTCTCTCCCTCACTCCCTTAACCCTATCTCTCACCCTCCCTCTCTCTATAGGCTTCTCTCTCCATCTCTCCATTTCTCTCTCTCATAGCCTTTTCCCTCGCCCTCCTTTCTCCCTCTCTCTCTCTTTCTCTCCCTCTCCCTCTCCCTCTCTCTCTCCCTCTTTCTACCCTTTCTCTCTCCTCTCTCTCCCTCTTTCTACCCTTTCTCTCTCCCCCTCGCACCCTCTCCCTCCTCTAGCCTTCTGTGGTAAAAAAAAAAAAAAAAAAAAAAAAATGGGTGGCCTTAGAGGACGGAAAACCAGAGATCTGGTAGACGAACCAGGGAGGAAAGAATGGGAGTTAGAGCTCCAAAAAAGGGAGGAAGAGTGGGGAAGGAAGATAGTAGAGCTTGGTAAGAAAATGGAGGAGCGGATAGCTGAAGAGTGCAGGAAGTGGGAACTACAGGTCTTAGCAGCAGAAGCTAGTATACAGTGCTTAGAAGAGAAACTGCAAAGCCTGAAACAGATTAGAGAGACAAATGACAATTCAGATGTGACATCAGGAAATTCAAAGTCAGGCGCAGACAAGGGGACGGTAAGCAACAACGGAGACATGCCGTACACGAAGGCCCTATCAGACCCACGTGGGGCCAGGGAAAAGACGACGAGCACACTAAGATCAAACGACAGGTCCGAAGACAATGAAGGTATGCTATATGCAGAGATTCTAACAGCCAACTGCAGTAGCAAGGGACAGCTGGTCAGGAAAGACAGTTCACTGAGAAGAGAAGTTTCAGATATGACAGGGACTGAAGGCAAGAACATGTCAATGGAAGGAAATAAAATGCCTCAGAGGAAGCAGATGGAGACTCAGTGGGAGGAGGAAAGGGCGAGGTCAGTTTTTGTGTACGGGCTCCAAGAAGCCAAGGGGGACAACTTTGAAGAAATAAAACAGGAGGAGAAAAAAAATGATTGAAGGCATCATGAAAACAATAGGGGAGGGCGATATGACCCAGGTGACAAATTTTCAGAGAATTGGGTGGTTTGCGAGTGGAAGGATACGGCCTGTCAGAGTAACTTTCAAGGAAGAATCAGTTCGAACCAGGATTCTGCAAGAGAAAGCAAGACTGAGGGACAAAGAGGGGTACCAGAGAGTATACCTCGACCGCGACAGAACACAAGAAGAAAGGACTACACTGAAAGAGAGGGTAAAGAGACGCAAGGAGGAACGAGAAGCAATGACGAAAATGAGCAGGACCCAGACACAGGAGGAAGGGCAAACACACCCCAAAGAATCTCCCACCAAAAGACTCCAACCACGACATTCCCAACGCAACTGAGCAACCTATACTACAACCCACTCACTGTTCCCTCTGCCACCAACCCCATATCACAAACCTCACCCCAACAGCTGTCCCTTATGGGCATTCTGACCCCACCCCATCAACACAAACCCCACCTACACCACAGCCCCATATAGGCCCCCACCAAGGCTCTCGCTCCCCAACCCCAATATTCTTGCATGACCACAATGATAGAAAAGAAACTGAAGGTTTGGTACACAAACGCGGATGGAATAACGAATAAACATGAGGAGTGGAACGAAAGAATCAGTGAAAAATCCCCAGACATCATAGCAGTCACAGAAACAAAACTCACTGAGACAATAACAAACACAATCTTCCCAACAGGATATCAGATCCTGAGGAAAGATAGAAGGACTAGAGGGGGAGGAGGGGTTGCACTGCTCATAAAACACCGATGGGGATTTGAGGAAATGGAAGGCATGGACATGATTGGAGAAAGAGACTACATTGTAGGTACAATTCAGTCCGGAGAACATAAAGTAGTCATTTAAGTGATGTATAACCCACCACAGAACTGCAGGAGGCCAAGAGAGGAGTACGAAGAAAACAACAGGGTGATGGTGGACACACTGGCTGAGGTGGCAAGAAGAGCTCACTCGAGCAGAGCAAAGTTACTGGTAATGGGCGATTTCAACCACAGGGAGATCGACTGGGGAAATGGGGGTCCCGAAACATGGAGAGCCAAGATGATGGATGTGGTACTTGAAAACCTCATGCATCAACATGTCAGGGACACAACCAGAGAGAGAGGGGAGGATGAACCAGCAAGACTGGATCTTGTGTTCACCCTGAGCAGTTCAGACATTGAGGACATCACTTACGAGAGGCCCCTTGGAGCTAGCGATCACGTGGTTCTGAGTTTTGACTATATAGTAGAGTTACAAGTGGAGAAGGTAACAGGAACTGAAGGGGACAGGCCAAACTATAAAAGGGGGGACTACACAGGTATGAGAAACTTCCTGCAGGAGGTTCAGTGGGACAGAGAAATGGTAGGAAAATCAGTAAACGAGATGATGGAATATGTGGCAACAAAGTGCTAGGAGGCAGAGGAAAGTTTTGTTCCCAAGGGAAACAGAAATAATAGGAAGACCAAAACGAGTCCTTGGTTTACCCGAAGGTGTAGGGAGGCAAAAATTAAGTGCAACAGAGAATGGAAAAGGTACAGGAGGCATAGGACCCAGGAAAAACAAGGAGATTAGTAGAAGAGCCAGAAACGAGTATGCACAGATAAGGAGGGAGGCCCAGCGACAGTATGAAAACGACATAGCATCGAAAGTCAAATCTGACCCGAAACTGCTGTATAGCCACATTAGGAGGAAGACAACAGTCAAGGACCATGTGATAAGGCTGAGGAAAGAAGGTGGAGAACTCACAAGAAACGATCAAGAGGTATGTGAGGAGCTCAACACAAGATTTAAGGAAGTATTTACAGTAGAGACAGGAAGGATTCTGGGGGGACAGACCAGATGGGGACACCAGCAAGGAATACACCAACAAGTGTTGGACGACATACATACAGATGAGGAGGAGGTGAAGAAACTGCTAAGGGACATCGATACCTCAAAGGCAATGGGACCGGACAACATCTCCCCATGGGTCCATAGAGAGGGAGCAAATATGTTGTGCGTGCCACTTACCACAATCTTCAACACGTCCCTGGAAACTGGGCAACTACCTGAGGTATGGAAGACGACAAATGTAGTTCCCATTTTTAAAAAAGGAGACAGAAAAGAGGCACTAAACTATAGACCTATGTCATTGACGTGTATAGTATGCAAAATTATGGAGAAGATTATCAGGAGGAGAGTGGTGGAGCACCTGGAACGGAACAAGAGTATAAATGCCAACCAGCACGGATTCACGGAAGGCAAATCTTGTGTCACAAACCTTCTGGAGTTTTATGATAAAATAACAGAAGTAAGACACGAGAGAGAGGGGTGGGTTGATTGCATCTTCTTGGACTGCAAGAAGGCCTTTGACACAGTTCCTCACAAGAGATTAGTGCAGAAGCTAGAGCATCAGGCGCATATAACAGGAAGGGCACTGCAATGGATCAGAGAATACCTGACAGGGAAAGGGAACAACGAGTCATGGTACGTAATGATGTATCACAGTGGGCCCTGTGACGAGCGGGGTCCCACAGGGGTCGGTCCTAGGACCAGTGCTATTTTTGGTATATGTGAACGACATGATGGAAGGGTTAGACTCAGAAGTGTCCCTGTTTGCAGATGATGTGAAGTTAATGTGGAGAATTAAATCTGATGAGGACCAGGCAGGACTTCAAAGAGACCTGGACAGACTGGACACCTGGTCCAGCAAATGGCTTCTCGAATTTAATCCTGCCAAATGCAAAGTCATGAAGATAGGGGAAGGGCACAGAAGACCACAGACAGAGTATAGGCTAGGTGGCCAAAGACTGCAAACCTCACTCAAGGAGAAAGATCTTGGGGTGAGTATAAAAACCGAGCATGTCTCCGGAAGCACACATCAATCAGATAACTGCTGCAGCATATGGGCGCCTGGCAAACCTGAGAACAGCATTCCGATACCTTAGTAAGGAATCATTCAAGACACTGTACACCGTGTATGTCAGGCCCATACTGGAGTATGCAGCACCTGTTTGGAACCCGCACTTGATAAAGCACGTCAAGAAACTAGAGAAAGTACAAAGGTTTGCGACAAGGTTAGTTCCAGAGCTAAGGAGAATGTCCTATGAAGAAAGATTAAGGGAAATCGGCCTGACGACACTGGAGGACAGGAGGGTCAGGGGAGACTTGATAACGACATATAAAATACTGCGTGGAATAGACAAGGTGGACAAAGACAGGATGTTCCAGGGAGGGGACACAGAAACAAGAGGCCACAATTGGAAGTTGAAGACACAAATGAGTCAGAGAGATAGTAGGAAGTATTTCTTCAGTCATAGAGATGTAAGGCAGTGGAATAGCCTAGAAAATGACGTAGTGGAGGCAGGAACTATACACAGTTTTAAGACGAGGTTTGATAAAGCTCATGGAGCGGGGAGAGAGAGAGGGCCTAGTAGCAACCGGTGAAGAGGCGGGACCAGGAGCTAAGACTCGACCCCTGCAACCACAAATAGGTGAGTACAAATAGGTGAGTAGGTGAGTACACACACAGTTTTAAGACGAGGTATGATAAAGCTCATGGAGCAGGGAGAGAGAGGACCTAGTAGCGACCATTGAAGAGGTGGGGCCACGAGCTATGAATCGACCTTTGCGACCTTGGGATTGGTTCCTAATATGCACACAGCAGTCACTCCATACGAAAGCAGAAGACTTGGCAGGCGATGCAACATACCCCCGGTACTAAGAGAAAACACAATAAGTGTCCGGGGCCCAAGACTGTTCAACAGCCTCCCACCAGCAATAAGGGGCATTACGGGAAGACCCCTGGTTGTCTTCAAGAGGGAGCTGGACAGATACCTAAAGACGGTGCCGGATCAGCCGGGCTGTGGTTCGTACGTTGGATTACGTGCGGCCAGCAGTAACAGCCTCGTTTATCAGGCCCTGATCCACCATTCATCACAACTGTCAGACACTGCAGCATCATGGGATCTTGTTACAAAGAATTCTTCAACACTTGTTCAACCTTTGGACGAAGACCTACTTCGACTAGTGGATGATACCACTATGACCCCGCCTCCGCCTGCTTCACCTCACCTCACTACAGTATATAAGCCACGTCTACGGCCCTATGCTGTACATTCTACAAGATTGATGGACTGAACACATCGACTCCAGGCTGAGGGACTGATTACCTCATACTCCTCCTCTCCTTACGCCTTCCTCTTTGTATTGGACTGATGAAGCCACTGTGTGGCGAAACGTTTCCTGAATAAAGATTCCCATATGCTGCATAAGTGTCTCAATCTTCAACTTGTCGGTTTTTCAAACCATTCATCACAAAAAGGCAGGGCCAGGAGCTACTACCTCTGCAGCCACAAATAGGCAAGAAATAGGTTAGTACCCTTCAACACACGGGGCCAGGAACGGTGAATCGACCCCTGCAACCACAAATAAGTAAAAACAAAAAAGGATGGAAGAGGAAGGTCACAGATGATCTGTGGACTCTATGAGGATGGAAGGTAGGAAGAGGAAATGGGAGGAGGAGGAGGAACGTGAGATTGAGTAATTGACTGAAAATATTGGACAAGAGTTAGAGCAGATGGAAATGTGTTTCAAAGCTAAAAGCAAAGACGTTTCAACAATCAACAGTGTTTGAACAATCAACAACTGTTTCAACAATCAACTTTTGTTTGAACAATCAACAACTGTGTTTCAACAATCAACTTTTGTTTGAACAATCAACAACTGTGTTTCAACAATCAACTTTTGTTTGAACAATCAACAACTGTGTTTCAACAATCAACTTTTGTTTGAACAATCAACAACTGTGTTTCAACAATCAACTTCTGTTTCAACAATCAACAACTGTGTTTGAACAATTAACTTCTTTTTGAACAATCAACAACTGTGTTTCAGCAACCAACAACTGTGTTTCAGCAACCAACAACTGTGTTTGAACAATCAACAACCGTGTTTCAACAATCAACTGTGAACAATCATCTGTTTCAGCAATCAACAACTGTGTTTCAACAACCAAGAACTGTGTTTGAACAATCAACAACTGTGAACAATCAACAACCGTGTTTCAACAATCAACTGTGTTTAAACAATCAACTGTGAACAATCAGTTGTGTTTGAACAATCAACAACTGTGAACAATCAACAACTGTATTTGAGGAATCAACAACTGTGTTTGAACAATCAACAACTGTATTTGAGGAGTCAACAACTGTGTTTGAACAATCAATAACTGTGAACAATCAACTGTGTTTGAACAATCAGCTGTGAACAATCAACAACCGTGTTTCAACAGTCAACAACTGTGTTTGAACAATCAACAACAGTGAACAATCAACTACTGTTTGAACAATCAATAACTGTGAACAATCAACTGTGAACAATTAACTGTTTGAACAATCAACTGTGAACATTCAACTGCGTTTGAACAATCAGCTATTTGAACAATCAACTACTGTTTGTACAATCAACAACTGTGAGCAATCAACACCTGTTTAAACAACTGTGTTTGAACAATCAACTGTGAACAATCAACTACTGTGTTTGAACAGTCACCTACTGTGAACAATCAACAACTGTGTTTGAACAAACTGTGAGCAATCAACTGTGAACAATCAACTGTTTGAACAATCAACAACTGTGTTTGAACAATCAGCAACTGTTTGAACAATCAACAACTGTGAACAGTCAACTGTGAACAGTCAGCTACTGTGTTTCAACATTCAAATAGCAGGTGTGGAGACAGTCAAGATTGATTTCACCATCACAGCTCTAATTCCTGGGATCAAAAGCTCTCCGGCATCAAGGCGCCGCCACACCTGTGAGTAGAAGTCCCTTCATGGATGGGAAAGTGTTTTGATGGGGGTAAGACTCTTGATCCGAGGAATCAGAGTCCATCTTGGGGATAGGTGTCATGGCCTCCCATTCTCCAGGCACTGCGTGGCTCCTACAGGTTTAGCGTTCCCCCCCCCCTCCCGTACCGTGAGTGTAGTGGTTGTCATGGTGTCAAACAATGTCGTGTACAGTGTTGTTGGGGTTAGAACCTGTGTAATTTGCCAAATTTTTATTACCCTTTGTGTTTGTTGACCAAAGACAGACACACACACACACACACACACACACGCGCGCACACACACACGCACACACACACACACACACACACACACACACACACACACACACACACACACACGCGCGCACGCACGCACGCACACTCACACGCATACTCACAAGCACGTCAAAAAAATTAGAGAAAGTGTAAAGGTTTGCAGCAAGACTAGTCCCTGAACTAAGGGACATGTCTTACGAGGAGAGGTTAAGGGAACTTAACCTGACAACACTGGAGGACAGAAGGAACGTGATAACGACGTATACAATACTGAGAGGAATTGACAAGGTGGACAGAGACAGGATGTTCCAGAGATGGGACACAGCAATAAGGGGTCACAAGTGGAAGTTGAAGACTCAGATGAGTCACAGGGATGTTAGGAAGTATTTCTTCAGCCATAGACTTGTCAGGAAATGGAACAATTTGGAACGTGATGTAGTGGAGGCAGGATCCATACATTGCTTTAAGAAGAGGTATGATAACGCTCATGGAGCAGTGAGAGGGAGGACTTTGTAGTGACCAGTACAGAGGAAGGGCCAGGAGCTATGAATCGACCCCTGCAACCACAATTAGGTGAGTACACTTCATAAACCTATAATTGGTGTTTACCAAGTGTGGTGTCGTCCCTGGGTCCCTCTCCTCTCTGTGTTGACTGCGGCGAGACGTCGAGGACACCGCTTGTATTGTCATGAATAGAACGTGTTCAGCCCGACACGTGTTCGGTCGGGCACATATTCGGTCAGGAAGGTATTTGGTTAGGAAGGTGGCTGGTTAGGAAGGTGCTTGATTAGGAAGATGTTCAGGAAGGTGTTTGGTTAGGAAGGTGTTTGGTTAAGGTGTTCGGTTAGGAAGGTGTTCGGTTAGGAAGGTGTTCGGTTAGGAAGGTGTTTGGTTAAGGTGTTCGGTTAGGAAGGTGTTCGGTTAGGAAGGTGTTTGGTTCAAAATTTGTTACATGTCAAGATCCTGGGAAATAATGGTCACCAGTGACTGTTTTTTCTCCCGTTGTCTTCGTGTGTGTGTGTGTGTGTGTGTACTCACCTATTTGTACTCACCTATTTGTGGTTGCAGGGGTCGAGTCCTAGCTCCTGGCCCCGCCTCTTCACCGGTTGCTACTAGGCCCTCTCTCTCCCCGCTCCATGAGCTTTATCAAACCTCGTCTTAAAACTGTGTATGGTTCCTGCCTCCACTACGTCATTTTCTAGGCTATTCCACTGCCTTACAACTCTATGACTGAAGAAATACTTCCTACTATCTCTCTGACTCATTTGTGTCTTCAACTTCCAATTGTGGCCTCTTGTTTCTGTGTCCCCTCCCTGGAACATCCTGTCTTTGTCCACCTTGTCTATTCCACGCAGTATTTTATATGTCGTTATCATGTCTCCCCTGACCCTCCTGTCCTCCAGTGTGGTCAGGCCGATTTCCCTTAATCTTTCCTCATAGGACATTCCCCTTAGCTCTGGAACTAACCTTGTCGCAAACCTTTGTACTTTCTCTAGTTTCTTGACGTGCTTTATCAAGTGCGGGTTCCAAACAGGTGCTGCATACTCCAGTATGGGCCTGACATACACGGTGTACAGTGTCTTGAATGATTCCTTACTAAGGTATCGGAATGCTGTTCTCAGGTTTGCCAGGCGCCCATATGCTGCAGCAGTTATCTGATTGATGTGTGCTTCCGGAGACATGCTCGGTGTTATACTCACCCCAAGATCTTTCTCCTTGAGTGAGGTTTGCAGTCTTTGGCCACCTAGCCTATACTCTGTCTGTGGTCTTCTGTGCCCGTCCCCCATCTTCATGACTTTGCATTTGGCAGGATTAAATTCGAGAAGCCATTTGCTGGACCAGGTGTCCAGTCTGTCCAGGTCTCTTTGAAGTCCTGCCTGGTCCTCATCAGATTTAATTCTCCTCATTAACTTCACATCATCTGCAAACAGGGACACTTCTGAGTCTAACCCTTCCGTCATGTCGTTCACATATACCAAAAATAGCACTGGTCCTAGGACCGACCCCTGTGGGACCCCGCTCGTCACAGGTGCCCACTGTGATACATCATTACGTACCATGACTCGTTGTTGCCTCCCTGTCAGGTATTCTCTGATCCATTGCAGTGCCCTTCCTGTTATGTGCGCCTGATGCTCTAGCTTCTGCACTAATCTCTTGTGAGGAACTGTGTCAAAGGCCTTCTTGCAGTCCAAGAAGATGCAATCAACCCACCCCTCTCTCTCTTGTCTTACTTCTGTTATTTTATCATAAAACTCCAGAAGGTTTGTGACACAGGATTTGCCTTCCGTGAATCCGTGCTGGTTGGCATTTATACTCCTGTTCCGTTCCAGGTGCTCCACCACTCTCCTCCTGATAATCTTCTCCATAATTTTGCATACTATACACGTCAATGACACAGGTCTATAGTTTAGTGCCTCTTTTCTGTCTCCTTTTTTAAAAATGGGAACTACATTTGCCGTCTTCCATACCTCAGGTAGTTGCCCAGTTTCCAGGGATGTGTTGAAGATTGTGGTAAGTGGCACGCACAACATATCTGCTCCCTCTCTAAGGACCCACGGTTAGATGTTGTCTGGTCCCATTGCCTTTGAGGTATCGATGTCCCTTAGCAGTTTCTTCACCTCCTCCTCATCTGTATGTATGTCGTCCAACACTTGTTGGTGTATTCCTTGCTGGTGTCCCCATCTGGTCTGTCCCTCCAGAGTCCTTCCTGTCTCTACTGTAAATACTTCCTTAAATCTCGTGTTGAGCTCCTCACATACCTCTTGATCGTTTCTTGTGAGTTCTCCACCTTCTTTCCTCAGCCTTATCACCTGGTCCTTGACTGTTGTCTTCCTCCTAATGTGGCTATACAGCAGTTTCGGGTCAGATTTGACTTTCGATGCTATGTCGTTTTCATACTGTCGCTGGGCCTCCCTCCTTATCTGTGCATACTCGTTTCTGGCTCTTCTACTAATCTCCTTGTTTTCCTGGGTCCTATGCCTCCTGTACCTTTTCCATTCTCTGTTGCACTTAGTTTTTGCCTCCCTACACCTTCGGGTAAACCAAGGACTCGTTTTGGTCTTCCTATTATTTCCGTTTCCCTTGGGAACAAAACTTTCCTCTGCCTCCTTGCACTTTGTTGCCACATATTCCATCATCTCGTTTACTGATTTTCCTACCATTTCTCTGTCCCACTGAACCTCCTGCAGGAAGTTTCTCATACCTGTGTAGTCCCCCCTTTTATAGTTTGGCCTTTCCCCTTCAGTTCCTGTTACCTTCTCCACTTGTAACTCTACTATATAGTCAAAACTCAGAACCACATGATCGCTAGCTCCAAGGGGCCTCTCATAAGTGATGTCCTCAATGTCTGAACTGCTCAGGGTGAACACAAGATCCAGTCTTGTGTGTGTGTGTGTGTGTGTGTGTGTGTGTGTGTGTGTGTGTGTGTGTGTGTGTGTGTGTGTGTGTGTACGTGTTGTGTGTGTCACTTGGTCTGGAATATTTGTATTATATACATTAGTCATTTATTCAGAGTGCATTACTCTGAGTGGCTCACCTTCTCCTAGCTGGGCCCTCAAGCCCTGACCCTCAGTTAGGCCCTCAAACCCTGACCCTCAGTTAGGCCCTCAAACCCTGACCCTCAGCTGGGCCCTTAAGCCTTGACCCTCAGCTGGGCCCTCAAACCCTGACCCTCAGCTGGGCCCTCAAGCCCTGACCCTCAGCTGGGCCCTCAAGCCCTGACCCTCAGCTGGGCCCTCAAACCCTGACCCTCAGCTGGGCCCTCAAGCCCTGACTATCAGCTAACAGCCCGACCTGGAAATCTCAAGTGAGGGACTGATTCCTGGCTTAGCCGTACCTCCGATCCCAGAGGTCTCAGTTGAGTGGGACTGATATCCTTACTGATGGGCAAAACGAGGTTGTTGCTGATTTGCGGTGTTTACCAGTGAGGTGTCGTAATGATAAGTAAGACACATGTGCAACAGTTAGGTATCTTTATACGGAAACGTTTCGCTCACATAAGAACATAAGAAAGGAGGAACACTGCAGCAGGCCTGTTGGCCCATACTAGGCAAGTCCTTTACAAATCATCCCACTAACAAACATTTGACCAACCCAATTTTCAGTGCCACCCATGAAATAAGCTCTGATGTGCAATCCCACTCAAATCCAACCCCTCCCACTCATGTACTTATCCAACCTAAATTTGAAACTACTCAAAGTCCTAGCATCAATAACCCAACTAGGTAGACTGTTCCACCCATCAACTACCCTATTTCCAAACCAATACTTTCCTATGTCCTTTCTAAATCTAAACTTATCTAATTTAAATCCATTACTGCGGGTTCTCTCTTGGAGAGATATCCTCAAGACCTTGTTAATATTCCCTTTATTAATACCTGTCTTCCACTTATACACTTCGATCAGGTCTCCCCTCATTCTTCGTCTAACAAGTGAATGTAACTTAAGAGTCTTCAATCTTTCATCATAAGGAAGATTTCTAATGCTATGTATTAATTTAGTCATCCTACGCTGAATGTTTTCTAACGAATTTATGTCCATTCTGTAATATGGAGACCAGAATTGAGCTGCATAATCTAGGTGAGGCCTTACTAATGATGTATAAAGCTGCAGTATGACCTCTGGACTTCTGTTGCTTACACTTCTTGATATAAATCCCAGTAATCTATTTGCCTTATTACGTACGCTTAGGCATTGCTGTCTTGGTTTAAGGTTGCTGCTTACCATAACCCCCAAGTCCTTTTCGCAATCTGTATGGCTAAGTTCTACATTATTTAACTTATAAGTGCTAGGGTTATGGACACTCCCGAGCTTCAGAACCTTGCATTTACCTACATTGAACTGCATCTGCCACTTTTCTGACCAAGAGTAGAGTTTGTCTAAATCCTCCTGAAGTTCCCTAACATCTACGTTTGAATCAATTATCCTACCTATCTTCGTGTCATCGGCGAATTTGCTCATATCACTAGTAATTCCTTCATCAAGATCATTGATATATATTATAAACAACGGGCCCAAGACTGATCCCTGTGGAACGCCACTTGTTACTGATCCCCACTCGGATTTAACCCCATTTATGGACACTCTCTGCTTCCTGTCTGTGAGCCATGATTTGATCCACGAGACCACCCTTTCCCCAATGCCATGAGCTGCTACTTTCAACAGTCTTTGGTGCGGAACTCTATCAAATGCCTTACTAAAATCTAAGTAAATAATATCAAATTCTTTATCGTGGTCAACAGCCTCAAAAGCTTTACTGAAGAAAGTTAATAAATTAGTTAGACAAGACCGGCCTCTTGTGAATCCATGCTGAGTATCATTAATCAAGCTATGCTTATCGAGATGGCTTCTTATAATCTGAGCTATAATTGACTCTAGTAATTTGCCTACAATTGAGTTCAGGCTTATTGGGCGGTAATTTGACGGTAACGACTTGTCCCCTGTTTTAAAAATAGGAATTACATTAGCCATCTTCCACATATCAGACACTACACCTGTTTGAAGAGATAAATTAAAAATATTAGTTAATGGTTCACAGACTTCCATTTTGCATTCCTTAAGAACCCTTGAAAAAACCTCATCAGGACCCGGTGACTTATTTTGCTTCAGTGGGTCTATCTGCTTCACAACCATTTCACTAGTGACTTTGATGTTACATAATTTATCTTCTTCTGGCCCACTATAAAAATTAATTACCGGAATATTATTAGTGTCTTCCTGTGTAAAAACCGAGAGAAAATAATTATTTAAAATGGAGCACATTTCATTCTCTTTGTCAGTAAGGTGCCCATAGTTATTTTTAAGGGGACCTATCTTATCTCTAACTTTTGTTCTATATACCTGGAAAAAACTTTTTGGGTTAGTTTTAGAATCCCTAGCAACTTTAATTTCATAGTCCCTTTTAGCTTTTCTTATCCCCTTTTTAATGTCCCTCTTAATGTCAATATACTGATTCATAAGATGACCATCGCCTCTTTTGATACGCCTATAAATTCCTTTCTTATGCCCTAGTAGATATTTCAGCCTATTATTCATCCATTTTGGGTCATTTCTATTTGATCTAATTTCTTTATAAGGGATAAACGTTCTTTGAGCAGCATGTATTGTGTTCAGAAACTGTCATATTGATAGCTCTCTTCGTTACCCCAGTCAACAGATGATAAGTGTTCTCTAAGCCCATCGTAATCTGCTAAGCGAAAATCTGGGACTGTTACTGAGTTATCCCTACTATCATACTTCCATTCAATGCTAAATGTAATTGATTTGTGGTCGCTAGCACCCAGTTCCTCTGAAACTTCTAAATTATTAACAAGGGATTCGTTGTTTGCCAGAACTAAGTCAAGCAGGTTATTAACCCTTGTAGGTTCTGTCACAAACTGCTTCAAAAAACAATCCTGAACTACTTCTAAGAAGTCGTATGATTCTAAATTCCCAGTCAAGAAATTCCAATCAATATGACTAAAGTTAAAGTCTCCTAGAATTACTACATTATCGTGCCTTGTGGCCCTACAATTTCCTCCCATAGTAGTCTCCCCTGGTCCTATCTAAATTTGGGGGACGGTATAACACACCTAAAATTAATTTTTTCATTGCCCCTCTGAAAAATTCTATCCAAACAGACTCTGTATGTGTTACTTCAGACTTAATACCCGTTTTTATGCAACAGTTCAAGCGATCTCTGACATACAATGCCACCCCACCCCCCTTTCCGACACTTCTATCTACTTGGAACAATTTAAAACCCTGGATGTGACATTCTGCAGGCATGTTCCGACTTTTTTAATTAAACCACGTCTCAGTAATGGCAAATACATCTATGTTACCTGCACTAGCAACTAGTCTCAACTCGTCCATCTTATTCCTAGCACTGCGAACTATTTGTGTAATAAATATTTAAGGACCCTCTCTCTCTTTACCTTCCTGCTCCTTTCTGTTATTCCACTAAACCTATTACTGTCCTTATCAATTAGTGCCACTGGCTTTCCAATATCCACCTCATTTTGCCTATTACTAGTTCTCCTAGTACTCATATTACTACCCTGCGACTTCACAGTTTTCCCGCAAAAACCCATACCACTAACTATTCCTAGTTTAAAGACCTAACAGCTCCCTCCACTGCGTTGGCCAGTGCTCCCACCCCACACTAGATAAGTGAACCCCATCCTGGCATACATGTCATTTCTGCCATAGAAGAGGTCCCAGTTGTCAATGAATGTTACCGCATTTTCCTTACAGTATTTGTCCAGCCAGCAATTGACACCAATTGCTCTGGACAACCATTCATTTCCAACTCCTCTCCTTGACAGAATGCCACATATGACAGGTTTCCCACCCTTCCTCCTAATTATCTCTATTGCTGACCTATACCTGCTAATCAGGTCCTCACTCCTACGTCTGCCAACATCGTTGCCTCCACCACTGAGACAGATAATAGGATTGCTCCCATTACCTCTCATGATGTCATCCAGATGGCTAACAATATCCTTCATCCCAGCCCCAGGAAAACACACTCTCTGCCTCCTACTCCTATCCTTCAAGCAGAATGCCCTATCCATGTACCTAATCTGGCTATCCCCAACAACAACAATGTTTTTACCTTGGCGTCGTCCGTCGTGATGCTCCGAGTAGTCGACTCACATTCGCCAGGTAGCATTACACCACTTGTAGAATTCGTCAAGATGTTCTCGATGGTCTTCGTTGGGGTTTCTAGGGATGTCTCACTCACGTCTGCCAATGCTTCCTTGGTGCTCGTTGTGGCATTCCCAGTAGAACACTCACATTCGTCAGGTAGCACCGAGAATGAGTTGGAAGTTTCCACGGTAGTCTTCTGGTTTCTCGTTGTTTCTGCCTCTCCAACCGTTTTCTTGATCTTCAGCTTGGTTCCATGTGGCCCGGCCACTGACCAAGCTCCCCTCTTAACCTGGGGACTCACAACAGGAGGATTACTACGAATCCTCTTGTTCTCCTCCGTTAATCGCCGTATCTCCAGCTTAGCAACTCTGAGCTCTTCTCTCAGCTTCTGGTAAAGCTGCTCAAGAGAGGGCATCCTGGTTCAGATTCACGGAGAGCACACAAACAGGTCTTCACAGAGCTAAGTACACGTCACCATTGAGCTAAGTACACGTCACCATTGAGCTAAGTACACGTCACCATTGGCTTCTCCAGTCCGTACAATGGAGAATGGTGAAGAACGGGAGGAGTTTGAATGTGATTACATCGATTCCAGGCTAAGGGACTGATTACCTAAAACTACTCCTCTCCTTACCCGTTTCTGCTTTGTATTGGACTGATGAAGCCACTGTGTGGCGAAACGTTTCCTTAATAAAGATTCCCACATACTACATAAGTGTCTCAACTTGTCAGTACTGAAAACCATTTATCACATTTGAGAGGATTGTTGAGTGAGGATGATAGACAGGAACACATCTCGCCCAGAGTCACCTGCTAGCAGGTGCTCCTGCCCCTCTATGATGTGCTGGGGCGAAACAGTACAAAATAACCACACGATGCAAAAAAAAAAGATAAATGCAGTAATATGCGATCCTTTATTGACATCGTTTCGCCCTCACAGTGAGCATTATCAGCTCACAAACTTGATCAAGCACACTGTGTGGGCGAAATGTTGTCAATAAAGGCTTGTACTGCATTTATGTGTGTTTCAGCTGCTTGTTGCTGACTGTGGAACACCCGTTCACATTTTGTCCTCAACTTTGCCTCTACCACTTACATCTTAATTTAAATAATTACCGAGGTGCCTTTAGGAACCTCGGGGAAGTTTCAGGCGAGTCATTTTACCATGAATTTTTTTGATGATGCTGATTATTGAGGCAGCAAATAATGACAGAAAAAGGCCAACAGCTTTAAATGAGAAACTGGGAGAAGGAAATCCTTTTAAAAATTATTCCTGTCTTCATTTTGTCCTTTTAAAATGATTCCCTCTTCATAACCGAAAGAAAATCCAAAGAACCTATACAAATTTCTCTCACATTTTTTAAAGACAATTTATGAAAGGTCTCTTCCCCATGCTAGGAAAAAAAAAAGTCTACATGCCCATGCGATAGGAGTTACAAATGGGTTAAAGGAGAAAGGTGGTTAAACATGGGTTAAACATGGGTTAAAGAGGGGTTAAAGAGAGCTCCTAAGCCCATGCTAAGGAAAGAGGCAGAAACTCTCACCCATATTACATAAGAGTTTTAAATATTTCACAGCCGTACATGAAAAATAAGTTAAATCCTTCACCCATGCCAAAAAAAGGGTTAAATCCTTCACCCATGCCAAAAAAGGGTTAAATCCTTCACCCATGCCAAAAAAAGGGTTAAATTCTTCACCCATGCCAAAAAAGGGTTAAATCCTTCACCCATGCCAAAAAAAGGGTTAAATCCTTCACCCATGCCAAAAAAAGGGTTAAATTCTTCACCCATGCCAAAAAAAGGGTTAAATCCTTTACCCATGCCAAAAAAGGTTAAATCCTTCACCCATGCCAAAAAAAGGGTTAAATCCTTCACCCGTGCCAAAAAAAGGGTTAAATCCTTCACCCATGCCAAAAAAGGGTTAAATCCTTCACCCATGCCAAAAAAAAGGGTTAAATCCTTCACCCATGCCAAAAAAGGGTTAAATCCTTCACCCATGCCAAAAAAAGGGTTAAATCCTTCACCCATGCCAAAAAAAGGGTTAAATCCTTCACCCATGCCAAAAAAAGGGTTAAATCCTTCACCCATGCCAAAAAAAGGGGTTAAATCCTTCACCCATGCCAAAAAAAGGGTTAAATCCTTCACCCATGCCAAAAAAAGGGTTAAATCCTTCACCATGCCAAAAAAAGGGTTAAATCCTTCACCCATGCCAAAAAAAGGGTTAAATCCTTCACCCATGCCAAAAAAAAGGGTTAAATCCTTCACCCGTGCCAAAAAAGGGTTAAATCCTTCACCCATGCCAAAAAAGGGTTAAATCCTTCACCCATGCCAAAAAAGGGTTAAATCCTTCACCCATGCCATAAAAAAGGGTTAAATCCTTCACCATGCCAAAAAAAGGGTTAAAATCCTTCACCATGCAAAAAAAAAGTGTTAAATCCTTCACCCCTGCCAAAAAAGGGTTAAATCCTTCACCCATGCCAAAAAAGGGTTAAATCCTTCACCCATGCCAAAAAAGGGTTAAATCCTTCACCCATGCCAAAAAAAGGGTTAAATCCTTCACCCATGCCAAAAAAAAGGGGTTAAATCCTTCACCATGCCAAAAAAAGGGTTAAATCCTTCACCCATGCCAAAAAAAGGGTTAAATCCTTCACCCATGCCAAAAAAAGGGTTAAATCCTTCACCCGTGCCAAAAAAAGGGTTAAATCCTTCACCCATGCCAAAAAAGGGTTAAATCCTTCACCCATGCCAAAAAAGGGTTAAATTCTTCACCCATGCCAAGAAAAGGGTTAAATCCTTCACCCATGCCAAAAAAAGGGTTAAATCCTTCACCCATGCAAAAAAATGTGTTAAATTCTTCACCCATGCCAAAAAAAGGGTTAAATCCTTCACCCATGCAAAAAAATGTGTTAAATCCTTCACCCATGCAAAAAAATGTGTTTTAAATTCTTCACCCATGCCAAAAAAAGGGTTTAAATCCTTCACCATGCAAAAAAAATGTGGGTTTAAAACCTTCACCCATGCCAAAAAAAAGGGTTAAATCCTTCACCCCTGCAAAAAAAGTGTTAAATCCTTCACCCATGCCAAAAAAAGGGTTAAATCCTTCACCCATGCCAAAAAAAGGGTTAAATCCTTCACCCATGCCAAAAAAAGGGTTAAATCCTTCACCCGTGCCAAAAAAGGGTTAAATCCTTCACCCATGCCAAAAAAGGGTTAAATCCTTCACCCATGCCAAAAAAGGGTTAAAATCTTCACCCATGCCAAGAAAAGGGTTAAATCCTTCACCCATGCCAAAAAAAGGGTTAAATCCTTCACCCATGCAAAAAAATGTGTTAAATCCTTCACCCATGCCAAAAAAAGGGTTAAATCCTTCACCCATGCCAAAAAAAGGGTTAAATCCTTCACCCATGCAAAAAAATGTGTTAAATCCTTCACCCATGCCAAAAAAAGGGTTAAATCCTTCACCCATGCCAAAAAAGGGTTAAATCCTTCACCCATGCCAAAAAAGGGTTAAATTCTTCACCCATGCCAAGAAAAGGGTTAAATCCTTCACCCATGCCAAAAAAGGGTTAAATCCTTCACCCATGCAAAAAAATGTGTTAAATCCTTCACCCATGCCAAAAAAAAGGGTTTAAATCCTTCACCCATGCCAAAAAAGGGTTAAATCCTTCACCCATGCCAAAAAAGGGTTAAATTCTTCACCCATGCCAAGAAAAGGGTTAAATCCTTCACCCATGCCAAAAAAAGGGTTAAATCCTTCACCCATGCAAAAAAATGTGTTAAATCCTTCACCCATGCCAAAAAAAGGGTTAAATCCTTCACCCATGCCAAAAAAAGGGTTAAATTCTTCACCCATGCCAAAAAAGGGTTAAATTCTTCACCCATGCCAAAAAAAGGGTTAAATTCTTCACCCATGCCAAAAAAAAGGGTTAAATTCTTCACCCATGCCAAAAAAAGGGTTAAATTCTTCACCCATGCCAAAAAAAAGGGTTAAATTCTTCACCCATGCCAAAAAAAGGGTTAAATTCTTCACCCATGCCAAAAAAAGGGTTAAATTCTTCACCCATGCAAGAGAAACTGGCAACACAATAACACTCTTCTTATTCTCCTTTCAAAGCGTCCATTTTTGAACGAACTCTCCTTCGTGCACTTTTGCACGCTCAAAATTTTTCAGAAATTTGAAGTATTTATCACCTTTGGGACCCTCATGGGTTTAGCTCTTCTTTTTGGTTATAATAATGCTGTCACCTTCGGTTAAGTTAGATTTAGGCTAAAATTGACATACATCAATCTATATTTGCGTCTGCTTACCCATAACACGTTAAAATATGGCGGGGGGGGGGGTTAGATCTGTAAAATCTAGAGCGTGCATTTTCTGACGAGCAGTAAGAATGGGTTTTGGATGTGGGTTTATACTTGCCCATGATGTATGGTAGGTAGGAGTCAGGGTAGAGTGGGTCGGTGGGGGAGACTTGGGTGGGTGTTCCCAGGTTACCTTGTCTCAGTATTGTTGTCCAGCCTCCCTCAGCCCCTAGTAGCGAGCTGCTGTTCAGTTCACACCACACCTGTCATCAACAACACCTGTCATCAACAACATCTGTCATCAACAACACCTGTCCTCAATAGCACCTGTCATCAACAACATCTGTCATCAACAATACCTGTCATCAACAACATCTGTCATCAACAACATCTGTCATCAACAACACCTGTCCTCAATAACACCTGTCATCAACAACATCTGTCATCAACAACACCTGTCCTCAATAACACCTGCCATCAACAACATCTGTCATCAACAACACCTGTCATCAACATCTGTCATCAACAACACCTGTCCTCAATAACACCTGTCATCAACAACATCTGTCATCAACAACACCTGTCATCAACAACATCTGTCATCAACAACACCTTTCCTCAAAGAAACCTGTCATCAATAACACCTGTCATTCAACACATCTGTCATCAACAACACCTGTCCTCAAAGAAACCTGTCATCAATAACACCTGTCATTCAACACATCTGTCATCAACAACACCTGTCCTCAAAGAAACCTGTCATCAATAACACCTGTCATTCAACACATCTGTTATCAGCACACCTGTCACCAGGACACTTGTAATCACAACTACCGTGATTACTGAACTAATATCCACATGCGTCATAAGATGTTTAATTATGTCAGTATCCTTGCCATGTTGGCGTTAGGGCCATGTTGGCGTCCAGGCCATGTTGGTCTCCCGGGAGATGAATAGGTGAATGCTGAGGCAAAGGTTTCTATAACGAACTATAGCCACTTTTTTGCCTTGTAGGGAACTTCAAGGGTTATGGCTATGTCTTAGAGAAGTGGCGGGCCTGGTGGGCCCTACAGACGAGCAGCAAGCACCACAGGGTTCAGCTGGACCTGGGTATATGGCCTTACTTCATCGGGAATCATCACTTTTGAGACGAATCTCTGTCGAATGATTCATACACACACACACACACACAGGAGCTATGAATCGACCCCTGCAACTACAGTTAGGGAAGTACACACACACGTATCGGCCTTAGCAACCTGTCTCCAACTGCTGCTGCCACTTTCTGTGTAAGTTGCGACGTGCAGTTGACTGTGGAACACATTTATACGACTTAGGCCTATTTACTTACATCATAGGTTTTATAATTACCGAGGAGTCTGTGGGGACCTCGGGGAACTTTTAAGGAAATATTTTGAAAATAATTCAATGGGATTTTTAAAAGATCCTGGAGTAACTAATATTATTGTTCTCTAATGTGTTCAAGTTTTGAAGGATAAACATGTCTTTTTTTTGGTGAACATTTGCAGTGAACAAGATTCTTGAGTTGAACATACGCTGGCTAGAATAAATCACAGCTCCAGTTCCTTGGATCAAGATCCCTTCAGCGCCATCAAGGCTTTCTGCTGCCTGGAACCAGTCACTATCTGAGTTAGAAAATCTGATTACCGGGTTCCTTCACAGTCCTTGATGGTGGTGCTGCTGGAGGGGCTCTTGATTCGAGAAATTAGGGCTTTCCCCCTCCCTCCCTCTCGTTCCTCGGATCATACCCGGATCATAGCACTTACCCTGACGGTTTCGTTGGAGCCGAGACCAGCCGGAATGACTCTGTAGATACCATCCGTGGTGATATTTACCAGGGCTAAGTCTGTACAGTCTCTGGGCAGCTGGTAGGCTGAGGGAGAGAGAGGAGAGAGAGAGAGGAGAGAGAGAGAGAGAGAGAGAGAGAGAGAGAGAGAAAACAAGGGTCAAATATTTGGTTGTATCTTGTGAGTTGAAGAATGAGACACTTATGCTACATTTGGGAATCTTTAATGAGGCAACGTTTCTCCAACCAGTGGTTTCTTCAGTCCAGTACAGAGAAGAACAGTGAAAGATGAGGAGGAGACTGAGGTAATGAGTCCCTCAGCCTGGAGTCGGTGTGTTCACTCCATCAGTCTTGAGAAAAGTACAGCATATGCTGGGAGAAGTGGATTATATAGGTCCCAAATGTTGTACAAGTGTTTTATTCTTCCAATTGTCTTTTTATTTAAATCATTTACATCACGTCTTGTAAATACATGTAACACACAACACACACACCACACACACACACAACACACACACACACACACACACCACACACACACACACACACACACACACACACACACACACACACACACATTGGATACACACACGCATACTGGAGTATGCAGCACCAGTCTGGAACCCACACCTGGTCAAGCACGTCAAGAAGTTAGAGAAAGTACAAAGGTTTGCAACAAGGCTAGTCCCAGAGCTCAGGGGAATGTCGTACGAGGAAAGGTTCAGGGAAATCGGACTGACGACACTGGAGGACAGAAGGGTCAGGGGAGACATGATAACGACATACAAGATACTGCGGGGAATAGACAAGGTGGACAAAGATAGGATGTTCCAG
>NC_069460.1:16566021-16571021 GCF_026875155.1 Cherax quadricarinatus | reverse complement strand
ACACACACACACACACACACACACACACACACACACACACACACACACACACACACACACACACACACACACACACACACAGAGGAACCAGGAGCTTGGACTCGACCCCTGCAATCTCAACTAGGTGAGTACAACACACACACACACACACACACACACACACACACACACACACACACACACACACACACTGAGGTATGGAAGACGGCAAATGTAGTTCCCATTTTCAAAAAAGGAGACAGAAAAGAGGCACTAAACTATAGACCTGTGTCATTGACGTGTATAGTATGCAAAATTATGGAGAAGATTATCAGGAGGAGAGTGGTGGAGCACCTGGAACGGAACAGGAGTATAAATGCCAACCAGCACGGATTCACGGAAGGCAAATCCTGTGTCACAAACCTTCTGGAGTTTTATGATAAAATAACAGAAGTAAGACAAGAGAGAGAGGGGTGGGTTGATTGCATCTTCTTGAACTGCAAGAAGGCCTTTGACACAGTTCCTCACAAGAGATTAGTGCAGAAGCTAGAGCATCAGGCGCATATAACAGGAAGGGCACTGCAATGGATCAGAGAATACCTGACAGGGAGGCAACAACGAGTCATGGTACGTAATGATGTATCACAGTGGGCACCTGTGACGAGCGGGGTCCCACAGGGGTCGATCCTAGGACCAGTGCTATTTTTGGTATATGTGAACGACATGACGGAAGGGTTAGACTCAGAAGTGTCCCTGTTTGCAGATGATGTGAAGTTAATGAGGAGAATTAAATCTGATGAGGACCAGGCAGGACTTCAAAGAGACCTGGACAGACTGGACACCTGGTCCAGCAAATGGCTTCTCGAATTTAATCCTGCCAAATGCAAAGTCATGAAGATGGGGGAGGGGCACAGAAGACCACAGACAGAGTATAGGCTAGGTGGCCAAAGACTGCAAACCTCACTCAAGGAGAAAGATCTTGGGGTGAGTATAACACCGAGCATGTCTCCGGAAGCACACATCAATCAGATAACTGCTGCAGCATATGGGCGCCTGGCAAACCTGAGAACAGCATTCCGATACCTTAGTAAGGAATCATTCAAGACACTGTACACCGTGTATGTCAGGCCCATACTGGAGTATGCAGCACCTGTTTGGAACCCGCACTTGATAAAGCACGTCAAGAAACTAGAGAAAGTACAAAGGTTTGCGACAAGGTTAGTTCCAGAGCTAAGGGGAATGTCCTATGAGGAAAGATTAAGGGAAATCGGCCTGACCACACTGGAGGACAGGAGGGTCAGGGGAGACACGATAACGACATATAAAATACTGCGTGGAATAGACAAGGTGGACAAAGACAGGATGTTCCAGGGAGGGGACACAGAAACAAGAGGCCACAATTGGAAGTTGAAGACACAAATGAGTCAGAGAGATAGTAGGAAGTATTTCTTCAGTCATAGAGTTGTAAGGCAGTGGAATAGCCTAGAAAATGACGTAGTGGAGGCAGGAACCATACACAGTTTTAAGACGAGGTTTGATAAAGCTCATGGAGCGGGGAGAGAGAGGGCCTAGTAGCAACCGGTGAAGAGGCGGGGCCAGGAGCTAGGACTCGACCCCTGCAACCACAAATAGGTGAGTACAAATAGGTGAGTACACACACACACACACACACACACACAGCACACACACCGGGGGCCAGGAGCTATGAATCGACCCCTGCAACCACAACTAAGTGAGTACACACCTTCCACACAGACATCAACAATGGGCGTCCACTGTTGGTTGATACACTGTGACAACTGATGTGATTCTCGGGACATCCACGACAGAGCGCCCTTACACGTGTACAGTTTGGCCAAGCACACGTTACTGGTGTCCAGTATCACTTTTACCTCCTGAGCCAGGTCCGGTACGTTAGGGTTCGTGCTGTTGCACGCTGACGTATTCGTTGAAGACGACGTAACGTCTGAAACTACTGTAAAGTCCAAAGAATTAATTATTAAAAGTCCGTCAAGGAATTGTAGCTACCTTCCCCCCGTTGCATGATTCTAACCTGATAACCAGACAAGCCTGGCCAATGGCCTGTCTCCGGAAGTAGAAAGACTCTCAAAACTCATCAAAGGTATGTGAAAGATACCTCCTATTGCTCAGGCACTGAGGGACCTCACGGATTTAGCGCTTCATCGCGAACACTAACCTAAGGAATATATGTATTTACATATATTTGTGTATTCCATCCACAATACCGTGACTGGAACAATACACAAATAACCCGCACATAGAGAGAAACGTACCACAACGTCTCGGTCCGACCTGGACCATGTACACGTTACCGACGACCGAAACGTCGTCGTGAGTCGCTCTCTCCTACATGTGGGTTATTTGTGTAACGAATCATAGATTGTGTACAAATTGTGTACATTTGTGATTGTGTACAAATTGTGTACATTTGTGATTGTGTATAAATTGTGTACATTTGTAATTGTGTACACATATACAAATGTTCCTTGTACAGAGACAATGATTATCTTCGTTACTGTATAATATAGTTTTGGGTTTATAGATTACAGAAACACCCTGAACTAGGATAAGTGACGTCTTGATTCTAGATTTGCTATGAGGCCTGGTCACAGACCGGGCCGCGGGGGCGTTGACCCCCGATACACTCTCCAGGTATACTCTCCACGTATATTCTCCAGGTATACTCTCCAGGTTTCTTTAAATTTTGTGATTATATTCAGTCAGCAGGCTGACCCACTCACCAGAGTGTCAGCAGGCTGACCCACTCACCAGAGTGTCAGCAGGCTGACCCACTCACCAGAGTGTCAGCAGGCTGACCCACTCACCAGAGTGTTAGCAGGCTGACCCACTCACCAGAGTGTTAGCAGACTGACCCACTCACCAGAGTGTCAGCAGGCTGACCCACTCACCAGAGTGTTAGCAGACTGACCCACTCACCAGAGTGTTAGCAGACTGACCCACTCACCAGAGTGTCAGCAGGCTGACCCACTCACCAGAGTGTTAGCAGACTGACCCACTCACCAGAGTGTTAGCAGACTGACCCACTCACCAGAGTGTTAGCAGACTGACCCACTCACCAGAGTGTCAGCAGGCTGACCCACTCACCAGAGTGTTAGCAGACTGACCCACTCACCAGAGTGTTAGCAGACTGACCCACTCACCAGAGTGTTAGCAGACTGACCCACTCACCAGAGTGTTAGCAGACTGACCCACTCACCAGAGTGTTAGCAGACTGACCCACTCACCAGAGTGTTAGCACGCTGACCCACTCACCAGAGTGTCAGCAGGCTGACCCACTCACCAGAGTGTCAGCAGGCTGACCCACTCACCAGAGTGTTAGCAGGCTGACCCACTCACCAGAGTGTTAGCAGGCTGACCCACTCACCAGAGTGTCAGCAGGCTGACCCACTCACCAGAGTGTCAGCAGGCTGACCCACTCACCAGAGTGTCAGCAGGCTGACCCACTCACCAGAGTGTTAGCAGGCTGACCCACTCACCAGAGTGTTAGCAGGCTGACCCACTCACCAGAGTGTTAGCAGGCTGACCCACTCACCAGAGTGTTAGCAGGCTGACCCACTCACCAGAGTGTTAGCAGGCTGACCCACTCACCAAAGGGGTCAGCAGGCTGACCCACTCACCAGAGTGTTAGCAGGCTGACCCACTCACCAGAGTATTAGCATGCTGACCCACTCACCAGAGTGTTAGCAGGCTGACCCACTCACCAGAGTGTTAGCAGGCTGACCCACTCACCAGAGTGTCAGCAGGCTGACCCACTCACCAGAGTGTTAGCAGGCTGACCCACTCACCAGAGTGTCAGCAGGCTGACCCACTCACCAGAGTGTTAGCAGGCTGACCCACTCACCAGAGTGTTAGCAGGCTGACCCACTCACCAGAGTGTCAGCAGGCTGACCCACTCACCAGAGTGTCAGCAGGCTGAACCCACTCACCAGAGTGTCAGCAGGCTGACCCACTCACCAGAGTGTCAGCAGGCTGACCCACTCACCAGAGTGTCAGCAGGCTGACCCACTCACCAGAGTGTCAGCAGGCTGACTCACTCACCAGAGTGTCAGCAGGCTGACCCACTCACCAGAGTGTCAGCAGGCTGACCCACTCACCAGAGTGTCAGCAGGCTGACCCACTCACCAGTGTGTCAGCATACTGACCCACTCACCAGAGTGTCAGCATACTGACCCACTCACCAGAGTGTTAGCAGGCTGACCCACTCACCAGAGTGTCAGCAGGCTGACCCACTCACCAGAGTGTCAGCAGGCTGACCCACTCACCAGAGTGTCAGCATCCTGACCCACTCACCAGAGTGCCAGCAGCCTGACCCATTCACCAGAGGGCCAGCAGCCTGACCCACTCACCAGAGGGTCAGCAGCCTGACCCACTCACCAGTGTTAGCAGATTAACCCACTCTCCAGATTGTCAGCAGACTGACCCACTTACCAGAGGGCCAGCAGCCTGACCCACTCACCAGAGGGCCAGCAGCCTGACCCACTCACCAGTGTCAGCAGATTAACCCACTCTCCAGATTGTCAGCAGACTGACCCACTTACCAGAGTGTCAGCAAATTGACGCACTCACCAGAGTGTCGGCAGACTGACCCACTCACCAGTGTGTCAGCAAACTGACACACTCACCAGAGTGTCAGCAGACTGACCCACTCACCAGAGTGTCAGCAGACTGACCCATTCACCAGTGTCAGCAAACTGATCCACTCACCAGACTGTCGGCAGACTGACCCAGTCACCAGAGTGTCGGCAGACTGACCCACTCACCAGAGTGTCAGCAGGCTGACTCACTCACCAGAGTGTCACAGCCTGCCCATTAACCCGAGTGTCAGCAAAAATTTACGACTCCCCAAAGTGTCGGCAGATGACCCATTCACCGTGTCAGCAAACGACCCCTCACCAAGTTCAGCAGATTGACCCCTTCACCAGATGTCGGGGGAAAGACCCACTCACCGAGTGTCGGGAGACTAACCCCAAACCCTTTAC
>NC_069460.1:16557218-16565521 GCF_026875155.1 Cherax quadricarinatus | reverse complement strand
CCGGGGGTTTTGAAGAAGCCATGGGTTTTGAAGACAGCCAGGGGTTTTGAAGACAGCCATGGGTTTTGAAGACAGCCATGGGTTTTGAAGACAGCCATGGATTTTGAAGACAGCCATGGGTTTTGAAGACAGCCAGGGGTTTTGAAGACAGCCATGGGTTTTGAAGACAGCCAGGGGTTTTGAAGACAGCCATGGGTTTTGAAGACAGCCATGGGTTTTGAAGACAGCCATGGGTTTTGAAGACAGCCAGGGGTTTTGAAGACAGCCAGGAGTCTTGACAGTCTGCTGGTCTTGACAGCCAGGGGTCTTGAAGACAGCCAAGGGTATTGAAGACTGCCAGGTGGTCTTGAAGACAGCCAGGAGTCTTGACAGTCTGCTGGTCTTGAAGACAGCCAGGTGGTCTTGAAGACAGCTGGTCTTGAAGACAGCCAGGTGGTCTTGAAAACAGTCTGCTGCTCTTGAAGTCAGCCAGGGGGTCTTGAAGACAGCCAGAGGGCCTTGAAGACAGCCAGGGATCTTGAAGACAGCCAGAGGGTCTTGAAGACAGCCAGGGGTCTTGAAGACAGCCAGAGGGTCTTGAAGACAGCCAGGGGTCTTGAAGACATCCAGGGGTCTTGAAGATAGCCAGGGGGTCTTGAAGACAGCCAGAGGGTCTTGAAGACAGCCATGGGGGTCTTGAAGACAGCCAGGGGTCTTGAAGACAGCCAGGGGGTCTTGAAGACAGCCAGAGGGTCTTGAAGACAGCCAGGGGTCTTGAAGATAGCCAGGGGGTCTTGAAGACAGCCAGAGGGTCTTGAAGACAGCCAGGGGGGTCTTGAAGACAGCCAGGGGGGTCTTGAAGACAGCCAGGGGTCTTGAAGACAGCCAGAGGGTCTTGAAGACAGCCAGGGGTCTTGAAGACAGCCAGGGGTCTTGAAAACAGCCAGGGGGTCTTGAAGACAGCCAGGGGTCTTGAAAACAGCCAGGGGGTCTTGAAGACAGCCAGGGGTCTTGAAGACAGCCAGAGGGTCTTGAAGACAGCCAGAGGGTCTTGAAGACAGCCAGAGGGGTCTTGAAGACAGCCAGGGGTCTTGAAAACAGCCAGGGGGTCTTGAAGACAGCCAGGGGTCTTGAAGACAGCCAGGGGGTCTTGAAGACAGCCAGGGGTCTTGAAAACAGCCCGGGGGTCTTGAAGACAGCCAGGGGTCTTGAAAACAGCCCGGGGGTCTTGAAGACAGCCCGGGGGTCTTGAAGACAGCCAGGGGTCTTGAAGACAGCCAGGGGTCTTGAAGACAGCCAGGGGTCTTGAAGACAGCCAGGGGGTCTTGAAGACAGCCAGGGGGTCTTGAAGACAGCCAGGGGTCTTGAAGACAGCCAGGGGGTCTTGAAGACAGCCAGGGGGTCTTGAAGACAGCCAGAGGGTCTTGAAGACAGCCAGGTGTCTTGAAAACAGCCAGAGGGTCTGGAAGACAGCCAGGGGTCTTGAAGATAGCCAGGGGTCTTGAAGACAGCCAGGGGGTCTTGAAGACAGCCAGGGGGTCTTGAAGACAGCCCGGGGGTCTTGAAGACAGCCAAAGGTCTATTGGTAATCCCCTTTATGTATACTGGGAGGCAGTTGAACAGTCTTGGGCCCCTGACACTGTGTTGTCTCAATATACTCACTTTGTCTAACTTAGAATTTATAGAATTAGATACATACTACTCTGAATTTTTATTGTTTTTTTAGTGAGGAATTTTTTTTTTTTTAAATTCTTGAAAAAAAAAGAGAAAAATCAGTTTTTAATATTTAATTCTTGAATTTAGTCAAAAATTTAGTTACTTAAAGTTTGAAAAAAGAAATCATGATTTTTGAACCTTAAAATTTTTTTGTTTTTGCTCGAATAAGCCTCAAAAAAATATATGGTAAATTTTAAATACTGCCTATTGGAAAAAAAATGAGTTGAATTATCACTCGTTTTCCAAAGCATCCACCGAGTGAGCGAAACGTCCTTGGTACAGGGGATACCCTTCTGTGATACTAGGAATACCTCTGTAATGGGGCAAATATCTGTTGGATACAGGAGAAATATGTGTGATACGGTTTACCAATCTCTGTAATTCAGGGGATACCTCTGTGACACGAGGGATGCTTCTCTGTGAAACTGGGGATGCAGGTGTGACGTGGGCGACTTTGTGCCTCGCTGTGATACGGGATACATCTGCGTAATACGAGGGATACCTGTCTCTGGGGATATACATGTATATATATCTGTGATATGAAGGATACCTCTACGATGGATGGGATCCTCTCGTAGATAATGTATACCTGTCTGTGACACAAGGGATACCCCTCTGTGATACGAGAGATACCTATCTCTCTGGGATAAATTCCCCTTGTAGGTAGTATATAATAACACACAATATACAATGTATGGCATTTTATTGAGAAGACGTTTCGCTCATCTGTACACTTGAGGTGTATAGATGAGTGTGAGTCTTGTCTCTAACTTCACCTGCAGTGATATAACTGGAAGTTTGAACTCGGGTGGGTCTATAGGCTAACTTCACAACTTTCTATATATTCTGTGTTACAGCAGTGTCTTCCTCTGAGAATAGTTTTGGTTAATGCTTATGAAGAAATTAGAAATGCGCCTGATTTTCGAGTGATGGTGTTAGTGGTTGTGATCAGGGCAGATTCTCAGTATAGTCAGTCTTTCTGTTTTCTTTTTTATTATTATTTTGTTATTAGCCCTGGGTGAGCCCATGAGATGGTTTTCTGTGACCAAAAGCTCCAGTGGCGGGTCATCTTCTAAGACCCGCGTCAGGAAACACTTGTCCTATTTCCTGACGAACCTGACCTAACCTGTGTTGAGGTGAATAGTAGAAGCGTTGGTCGTATCATGTTGAAGTGAATAGTACAGGCATTGTTCGTGTCATCTCTCTGACATACACTTCTGTATTCTCTGATCCTCATGTCCAGGTCCCGAGAAATCTCACCAAAATAAACTTTATCACAATTTTCACAGGTTACCGTGCAGACGGCGACAGTGGTACCATTGGATTCTGTTTGCTGCACTACTACTTTTATTGTGATGGAGGTCATGACGGCGACACTGAGGCTTCAGTGAAGGATTTAGAGAGGTTATGGCTTGTGTCGTTAAGAGGTAGAACTATGTATCCCCTGGAGTCTGGAGTCTGGAGTTGTGTACTGTCTTCTCAGGTCGTCTTCTGCATTCACTGATGGAGTGTGGTGGATAGTAGAGTTTTAGGAAGATTGTATTAATGTAGTCACGTGGGATGTGGGTGATGAACATACCAACATATCCCGACTCAACATATCCTGACTCAACATATCCTGACATAACATATCCTGTGTGCTCTTAGAAGAACTTCCCCACATTTTGTTCAGTCCTCGTGATGAGACAGGTGATGCAATAAATTATTAGTTGTTACCGAGTTTATGGTGTACCTGTAAATCAGGTTTATCCTCGTTCTTCCAAATCCTGATGTCCAGAAGAGGCATCTGCCCCTCTTTTTATTCAGCAGTAAATTTGATTGTGAGTTTACGTTGTTTAGAAAGTTGAAGGTGTTGAAGCGTCTTGGAACAATGACCAAGATCTTATCAGAGTATCTACGTTGTTTCCATGGGTCACGAAATCGCAATAACACTGTTGTTTTATTACGTCTTATTACGATATCGTGAGTCATGATGGTGGCTTTGAAGGGACTTGAGCTAGAGCACTGCAGCCATGCTCGAGTGGGATTCCTCTGTAAAAACCTGCATTTGTTGTCATAGTGGTGGCCCATGCTAACCTTCCTATGATGTACAGAAATATACCAAGTTGGGTGAATATTAGAGCTAGGTGGCCCAGTGGTTAACGCATTGGCCTGTGAGTTTTAAAACTAACTCGTCATGGGTTCAAACCCCACCTGTTCCCTGAGTTACATCCATGAGGATGTGGGCTGTTAACTTCTCCTCCAAGTGTTCCATGTATAGGTTGACTATGCTAAATAAATATATAAATCCCTAGAAAATAAATGCAATTAAAGGTCATACAGGTCAGTAGCGTCGAGGAAGTATTATCCAGGAGTTGAGAAGTTAATGAAATCCCTCGAGTGTGTCAGATGAGTCGTGCTGATGGTGCTGAGGTGCTGTGACAGATGTTTTGCTAAAAGACCTGCTTGTTGATGTGGGTGCTGCCAGACCCGAGGTTATTGGTCTCACTGGTAAGCCTGGCTTGTGTACCTTGGGTAGTCCATGCTTGTATACAGGTCTTGTAGTGACATCATTTCCCCATCTCTTCACCTCACGTCTCTCCACTAAGTTCTCTCTCTACCCATCTCTGTGAGAATTAACAGAGTCCCTGGTGAACCAAACGTCTTCTCAATAAAATGTTTTAAGCCACATAGTATGTCTTACATACTTGTTGGTGTATAATTCCATTGACACACATTCTGCCTGACGCAATGTACACAGAGAACACCTTGATCTTCTGCTTAAGACACACAGACACTTGGTGATTTACACTACAATGTCTGGTTAATACCACTACTAACAAGTGGTTAATATTTTTCAAATCCCTAGTGTTAATAATTACTTAAGTGACAGTCAAATTCACAGAGGCCTGATGATTTATCTCCAGTCTTAACATCCATGGACACACTGAACGTGACTGCTTATGCAAGAATTACACATGTAATTATTGTACATACACTTCAACGTGTAGACAATTTTGGTACGGACACGGGTGTATCTTGTATGGATGCGAGGTACTCTTCGTCACTCTAAATCCTCTTGTCTTAAATCCTGCATATGTTAGATGCGAGTTAATCTTAATCAATATAAATCCTTCTATCATAAATCCTGCATACTGTACCTTGCCTAGCTGTGGAATGAGAAATTAAACACAGACTTCTCGCCAACCGGTGGCTTTTTTCAGTTCGATACAAAGATACTGACTGGAAAACAGTGGAAGATGAGGCAATCAGTCCCTCGGCCAGAGATACTTAACGGAAGACAGTGGAAGTTAAGGTAATCAGTCCCTCAGCCTTGAAGCTTCTGCTTCAGGTTAACCAAGACTGAGGTAGTGAATACTTGCTTCAAGGCTGAGGGACTGATTACCTGACCTTCACTGTCTACTGTATACATCTCCGTACTAAATAAAAAATAAAACCACTGGTTAGCTAAACATCCTCAAATTAAATATATCCAGATGTTCCACACTTGTCCAGTTCATCATTTTTTTCAGTGTTGTAGTGACTTATGGAATGACTGCATCTCCATCCACTACTGAATGTGTATTAATGCTGGTAGAGTTACCGACAATATGTTAGGTAAAAGGACACAAGTGCAACTAATGTGACATTTTATTGTGGCAACGTTTCGCTCTCCAGGAGCTTTATCAAGTCATTACGGCTTGACAAAGGTCCTGGAGAGCGAAACGTTGCCACAGTAAAATGTCACATTAGTTGCACTTGTGTCCTTTTAACCTAAATGTACCAAGGTCATACCTTGTTCTGGTGCACTGTAGGTGTACCCGCAGGTCCTTACCTGTGGTATCTGTTATCCAGATGATGTCCAGGGCCTTTGATTGGTGGTATCACTGAATGTCTGTCGTGGCACCATATAACATTGACCAGCGAAGCTTATTCATTGGTTCCAGTTATAAAGAAGAGTTCATCACTTGGAACTATATCATTATTATGTCCCAGTTAGTGTATCCACAAGCCAAGGTAATTAGGCTTACTATTAAATACAGTATGTGATTAATACGACCAGTTTAACGCCATTACCATCTCACAGAAGGTCAGGATAGCTACTTAAGTGAGAATTTTAATGCTACGTACTAGCGTCTCTTGCGCATTTTACAAGAGGTAGGTAAAGTGGACTTGGCAAGTGCCACATACACTTTGATGCAGGATAAAACATTTCCCAGTCACTTATCCACATTTATCCCCCTTTCCTTTGCATCTAGAGTGCATCTTGGGATGTCCACACTCACTCATACACAGAAGTATAACTCCACTCCCCGCTGTGGGCTCCTTTGAATGCTCAGAATGATTGTAATTCTAGCAGTCATCATTAGTAACCTAAGCTCCACTAATGTTAGGACTTGAGTCGTTATAAAGCAGTGTTAGTGAATGTCAGGAGCCGTTGTTGGTACTCCAGCTAGACTCACCTCTGTTCGTTTCAACAGGGAAGGAAGTGTCCCTTAATTTCTCCTTGCTTTAACAGAAAAATTCCACCACAGTGCCCACTATTGTCGTTGTGATGTGTTCACTCACAGAATGAGTGCTACTGTTGCCTCACAGAATGAGTGTCACTGTTGCCTCACAGTATGAGTGTCACTGTTGCCTCACAGTATGAGTGCCACTGACCAATACTGCCATTACTGGAGTAGGTTTACTGACAGAATGAGTGTCACTGAAAAAGAGTCATTATTGGTGTAGGTTGACTCACAAGGTGAGTGGCAATGATCTCCGGTAAACTCTGAGGTGATCTGAGGACGGCAAGTGAAACGAGACTCTCAAACGAGTTGAGTCACTTACTCAGTACTTATAAATCTGCTCAGCCGACGTGATATCAAAATTTTTGGGGACTGAAAACATACCCAGAATGCGCGTCACTAGAGGAATGAATGATCTTCAGTGGAATTATTCTAAACTTTTATTTTGCGTAAGTACATGAGCAGTCTGCTGCTACACTATTCTAAGTGGTAGTTTACACAGCGGGAACAAAAGTAGCTAGGTTAACCCTGTCACAGTCCACCGCACAGGATGGGTCACATCATGAGGGAGTCTGTCAGCCGGAGCTGAGAGACTTCAGAAAGGCGATGAGGATATCGTCACTTCAAAGATAAGATAAAAATAAGTTTGTCCTGTTGAAGAGCTGGAATAACTATCACTTTGGAATCGCCATCTTTCAGGTCTGCCCAGTCCAGAGTAAATATATACTGAAATTGATGACGATATTTTCATGGCCCCCTACAAAAAAATATATTCATGCATACACATACATTCATACATACACATACATTCATACATACACATATATTCATACATACACATACATTCATACACACACATACATTCATACATATACATTCATACATACACATACATTCATACATACACATACATTCATACATACACATATATTCATACATACACATACATTCATACATACACATACATTCATACATATACATTCATACATACACATATATTCATACATACACATACATTCATACATACACACATCAGAACACTCATACATGTGCTTATAAATCATTGTATAAATATTACATTATCTATAATAATTTTTTTACAGCTGCACTTCAATTTAAAACTAATTACCTTAAAAATATGTATATGTTACATGCGACATTATCAACATCATTCTCTGTTTCAAAATTATTTGAAAATATACCAAAATGTCGTCTCGGTATTGTAAAAATGTTTGATTTTTAATACGTGAAATGTTCAATATACCACGTGCTGTGTTCATGGTGAACACTGAACAAATATAATCATGGAATTCTCGAGGTTTATAGCAGCGCTGCAGATAATATACTTACTGCAGAGAAGTAGCAGCAATAGCCAGGTGATAGAGACAGCACTAGCAGCCATGGCGCCCCTCTGCGACTGCTGGCCACCTCTGGAATACAACAGAGCAGAGCAGCAGTGTCTCTGCTGAAGGTCTGCTGAGGTGTGAGGCGGAGTTCACACTACCTCGGGCTGGGTGGTGTGTTGACGACCTTACTACGTTACCCTCCCCAACACCCACACCCTGGCACCCACAACCTGGCACTGTGGCACCCATAACCTGGCACTGTGGCACCCACACCCATGGCACTGTGGCACCCACACCCTTGGCACTGTCATCCACACCCTTGGCATTGTGGCACCCACACCCAGGCGCTGTCACCCACACCCTTGGCATTGTGGCACCCACACCCTGGCACTGTCACCCACACCCTTGGCACTGTGGCACCAACAACCTGGCACTGTCACCCACACCCTGGCACCTTGGCACGGTCACCCACACCCTGGCACTGTCACACCCTAGGCAATGTGGCACCCACGCCCCTGGCACTGTAGCACCCACACCCTGGCACTGTGGCACCCACACCCTGGCACTATGGAACACACCTTGGCACTGTGGCACAGACCCTGGCACTGTATTGCCCACATCCTGGCACTGTCACCCACACCCTGGCACTGTGGCACACATTGATACTGTGGCACTCCCACACCTCAGTTCTGTGGCACTCCCACACAGTTCTGCGGCACTCCCACACAGTTCTGCGGCACTCCCACACAGTTCTGTGACACTACCAAACATT
>NC_069460.1:16519718-16552218 GCF_026875155.1 Cherax quadricarinatus | reverse complement strand
TATTTTTATATAGCTGGACTTGAGTCCTGGAAATGGGAAGTACAATGCCTGCACTTTAAAGGAGGGGTTCGGGATATTGGCAGTTTGGAGGGATATGTTGTGTATCTTTATACGTATATGCTTCTAAACTGTTGTGTTCTGAGCACCTCTGCAAAAACAGTGATTATGTGTGAGTGAGGTGAAAGTGTTGAATGATGATAAAAGTATTTTCTTTTTGGGGATTTTCTTTCTTTTTGGGTTACCCTGCCTCAGTGGGAGACAGCCGAATTGTTAAAAAAATGTATAGGTGTATATATATATATATATCTGTAGTAGAGGGAAGGTGGGATAGGGGCCGTCCAAATGAAGGATTGAGGGAGGGAGTAAAGTAGGTTTTGTGCGCAAGAGGCTTTTACATACAACAGGTTTGAGCATGTTAGATTGTGAGTGGAGACAAATGGTTTTTGGGACTTGGTGAGTTGTTGGAGTGTGTGTGAGCAGGGTATTTTGTTAAGGGATTCAGGGAAACTAGCTAGCCTGACTTGAGTCTTGGAGGTGGGAAGCACAGTGAATGGGGTTTGGGATATTTGCAGTTTAGGGTGACATCTAAGCTGTCGTATCTGCACGCCTCTGGCAAGACAGTGATAGTGTGAATGATGGTGAAAGCATTTCTTTTTTGGGTCACCCTGCCTCAGTGGGAGATGGGTAGCGTGTTAAGAAAATATATATATATATATATATATATATATATATATATATATATATATATATATATATATATACATCAGGATGGGGTCCACCTCTGGTGTAAATTGTGGGGCCCACAGCCTCGGAGAATGGATAAAAAGGCTTCAAGGGAGAGTATTTGGATTTCTTCCTGAAGCCGTTTAAATATTCCACTTCCCCTACCACCCCATCTTTTCATTCTTTTTTACCAATAGGAATATTTTATTACAGAATATGGTACAAAAGGTTTAAGAGATACATTGTTGATATAAAGGTGGCATATACAGTACATGAGATGTGAGAGATACATGTCTAGTACATATTGTTGTGTGTTTGTCACTGATTATAATGCAAAAATCTCATCCAGTTCTTCAGAACTGGGGCGCGTGCCCGAAATACAGCAGGGATTACCCCTCTGAACAGCAGCGCTGAGTCGCTGGAACAGAAAACTAGCTGCTCTGGGATCCCTAGTTACCCTGATGAGTCTTTTGCCTAGCTCTAAGGAACTTAGATGCACTCTTTTCCCATGAGCCAAGGGTCTCTGAGCCTATGGGAACAAACATATAATGATCAATCAATCAATCAAGTTTATTCTCTGTAAGGATTACAATGCGGGGTTTACAGATTTTGAATATTGTGTGGTTTACATGTTTTAAAATACTAATTACAGAGGGGGCCACTAGGACACCTAGCATGGCTAGGCATTTCGGGCAGACTTAGATTAATTCTAAACTTTAAATTATTACGGATTATGGTATTAAGGCTAAGTGACTACATTATAGTTTGTGAGTTTAGCAATGTGAATGCTTTTGTTTTGGCACAATACATAGTGTCTATATTGGAGTATCATAGGCAAACTTATGACTAGTTAGGATTCATTATTTTAAGATTAAGATTCGTATTTCTGTGTTTATAGTCAATGGGTGAGTGAGTGTAAGTGTGAACCACCAGATGGTTTACATGTAGTTAGTTGACGGGGTGTATCAGGGAGATAAGATGTTTTCTAACTGTAGCTTTAAAAGTGATGAATGTGTCTGCAGTTCTAGAGTTTTCAGGTAGGGTGTTCCAGATTTTAGGCCCTTTGAAACACATTGAATTTTTGTGAAGGTTTAGTCGGACACGGGGAATGTCATAGAGATGTTTGTGTCTGGTGTTGTGCCTGTGGGTCCTGTCACAACTATCAAGAAAGCGTTTTAGGTCAAGGTTAATATTGGAATTTAAGGTCCTGTAGATGCAGATTGCACAGTAGTAAGTGTGGATGTTCTGAACAGGGAGTAAGTTTAGATCTATGAAGAGTGGGGGGGGGGGGGTGTTGCCAGGGATGGGATTTAGTGATTATTCTTACTGCAGCTTTTTGTTGGGTTATTATTGGATTTAGATATGTTGCTGCAGTTGATCCCCAAGCACATATAGTATAGGTGAGGTATGGATAAGTGAGTGAATGGTATAGTGTGAGAAGGGCAGTTTGCGGCACGTAATATCGTATCTTGGAGAGGATCCCCACCGTTTTGGATACTCTTTTTGTGTTGGATATGGGTGCTGAAATTTAGGTTGTTGTCGAGGTATAGACCTAGGAATTTGCCCTCATTATGTCTTGCAATTAGTGTGTTGTCATCTTAATGTTAAGTTGCACAACACCTGCTCTGCTGTGGGCAAGTTCTCCCTATTTTCTAGACTTTTGGGACTCCCTGAAGCTGGCGGCTGCCCCTCCTTCCTCCCTGGTGTATTGGAGATAGATATCAGCCAGGGTAGATGCACATGTGTTGTCCTACACCTGCTTACCATCTGTCCAGGCTTGAAGTGTGATACCATCTGGACACTTCTGGCTGCCATCAGATCTGCATAGTTGGGGTGGCTCCCTTACTGCTGGGCATCCGACTGTTGTGAGGCTCCTCTTGATAATGTTATTAACCTCATGTCTTGCAATCTTTCCCTCGGATTTACAGCACACAAGACCATGGTACCCGAATCGGTCTGCTGCTTCACTGCCACAAATACACCTATGTTTGGCAAGAATAGGGGCGGCAAGTCGAAGGGCAACACCAATGTGGATAGTCTGTGGGTCGAGCCTTGTCCCAAGGCTGGAGTTGGGAACAGCCAACAAAAAGTCCCCTGCACGAGGAGCTCTCACTGCCAGGAGGCGGGCTCTATCCTTCCCTGACACACCCTGAAGCACTGTTGAGGCTATTTTCTCCTCTATTGGGCCATCCCAGTGCGACTGTTTGTAGTTGTTGGGGAGAGCAGGTCTGGTTTCAGAGCTCGTTAGATTATCCCAGATCATGGCTCCGTCAATGAACTTTTGGTCCTGGACTCCAATCTTGTCCCTGAGATGTTCACGGAGAATTGCTGCTACAAGCCCTCTGGATGCAACGCATGAGGACAGAAAAGCAGGTAGTGCAATCTGTGATGACTTGTAGACACAAATGCCTCCTCGTCTGACTGGAAGCGCCGCTTGGTTCCACCGCCCGTCTTCTAGAGTAAAGTTAAGTACTTTCATGTAAATGCTTGTGTTATGTCGTGTAAAGGCTTGTGTTATGTAAATACATTCTTCTTCAAGAAAACAAGGGCTGGAGATGCGAAGAGCTCTCAAGAAGAAGCCAAGAAGAAGCATTAGAAATTTTCCGTACGAAGAATGATTGAAGACTCTTAAACTACCTTCACTTGTAAGACGAAGAATGAGGGGAGACATGATCGAAGTGTACAAGTGGAAGATGGGTATTAACAAAGGGGATATAAATAAGGTCTTTAGGATGTCTCTCCAAGAGAGAACCTGCAATAATGGATTCAAATTGGACAAGTTTAGATTTAGAAAGGATATAGGAAAGTATTGGTTTGGAAATAGGGTAGTTGATGAGTGGAACAGTCTACCTAGTTGGGTTATTGGGTAGTTTCAAATTTAGGTTGGATAAATACATGAGCGAGAGGGGTTGGATTTGAGTGGGACTTGCATATATTAGTGGATAGAGTTATCAGACCTTATTTCTTGGATAGCATTGAAAACTGGGTTGGGCAAATGTTTTGTTAGTGGGATGGATTGTAAAGGACCTGCCTAGTATGGGCCAACAGGCCTGCTGCAGTGTTCCTCCTTTCTTATGTTCTTATGTAAAAATCTGCCTCAGGATACTGTCATATTCGTGCAGTATGGGGTTATATGAAGGTGCACGTCTTAGGAAATGTGTCAACCTGGGCAGACTCAAGCACTTTGTGAGAAGGTACAAGGCATCGTGGGTGTCAAGATTGCCTGTTCGTTGTTCCATTCTCCTCAGTTTTTCCAGTTTCTTCCTGAGGACTGTGTCAATGGAATCGCTTCCCAGAGGTGCTCCAAGCAAAACGCTATTTGTAGGGGCAATGACTGATGCTCCTGGTAGTTTGGATCTCACTGCATTTATCACTTGTTGACTGACTGATATGATTTCACATTTGTATGGATTCAGGATGAATCCCTGTGTCATCACTTGTGAAAGATCACCTAAGAGGGACTCCTTTGTACCTGCTATTGTGCCATCGTCCAGGAGCCAGATGTTTAGCTCACTGGTCAGTCTGACTTTGATTTCCCTAACTGCTATACAGAAGAGAAATGGTGCTGGTTTGGCTGAAGCATCATAGCTGCCTCTGCGCGAATGCTTTGGACAGCAGGTTTGGAAATGAGGTGGCGAAAAGTGTTGCCTACTGCAATAGGCCTAATTCTCCATCCTTCTTTTTAAGTGCACAAAGTGCTGCACCAAAAAAGAAAGATTTAATTTGCCAAGGAATTGTTGACAAACCTTGTGATCTCTGAAAGCAATGTCTCTGCAATCTCCCCAATACCTGGATTAACCATTTCCTTTAAATGCTGTGGCCTTATTCCAGTGTAACCCCCAGCAGAGCCAGATAGGAACGACATTATTGCTTTGTAAACGTCTGAGTCTTCCACAACCAATGGTTCCACAGTAGGGACAGAGGTGTTGAAACTGTTGGTGCCCCTGGTAGGGTGCTTTCCTCTAAGTGCTTTCACCATGTCAACATCCCTGGGGGCAACTGTATCTTTACTGGTAATAATTCTGATTGCCCCCACTGTGTTGCCCTCTTCAGTTTTCTTGCTCACCTGCACTCTGACTTTTTCACTGTCAGTGGAGTGAGTGGGGGTTCTGCCTCTCCTGTTTTTGTATTGACGGGGAAGGCGAATGAAGTTATCAGTTCTAGGAAAGTCTGTTAAAGATTTAATGATCATTGAAGCTAGCCTCTTTATTTTTTTTTTATTTTTATTAACAATTTGAGCACACATACAGAGGTACAAAAAAATACAGATAAGAGCAGCATGCCAAAACCACTTATACTTTCCGGCACTTTCCGGCACAGCTAAGCAGACATTGCCAAAAAGTAGCAAGTTGTGCCATGCCTTGATGGTTGGTGGAGCATTTAGGATAGTGGAACCATCGTTTACTTTTTTTAAGAGGTCTGTAAGTTTCCCAGCTGCGTGTGGACGGGCTGCTTTGGGAATATGTGTCCTGTACTTGTTGATTTAATTGCTTCCAAGATATCTGATGAGATGAGGTCTGTTGGAGTGGGTTCAGGTGCCTGAGGTGGATCTGGATCATCACTTTCCACAGGAGGACATCCTGAACCAGGGCAACTACCGTGTTTACGGAGGAAGCCATTAGAGTTGAGACAATGAAGCTGTGAGCACGACCGGCACTTGCCTCTCCTAGTAGTGCCAGCCGTGCCATTTCCCTGGCTGCTCACTTCCTCCTGGTTGGCATCCATCTGCCTAGACTAGACTGTAGGAGTGGAGTATGACATACATATGATATATTCTCTATAAGTATTACAATGCTGAGTTTACAGAATTTGGTTATTGTGTGGTTTACATGTAGTAAAATAATAATTACAGAGTGTACCACTAGAACGAATAGCATGGCTAGGCATTTCGGGCAGACTTATATTAAATCTTAGGTTTTAAAATGTTACAGAATTATGAGATAAGTTGGTATTATGGCTAAGTGACTAAATACTAGTTGTGAGTTTAGCAATGTGAATGCTTTTGTTTTGGCACTATACATAGTTTCAGTATTGGAGTATCACAGGCCAACTTTTGACTAGTTAAGATTCATTATTTTGAGATTGAGATTGATATTTCTGTTTATGGTCAAATGGGTGAGTGAGTGTAAGTGTGAACCACCAGGTGGTATTCGTATTATTAGTTGACAGGGTGTATCAGGGAGATAAGATGTTTTCTGATGGTAGTTTTGAAGGTGATGAATGTGTCTGCAGTTTTGGAATTTTCAGGTAGGGTGTTCCAGATTTTAGGGCCTTTGACATACATTGAATTTTTGTAAAGGTTTAGTCGGACACGGGGAATGTCATAGAGATGTTTGTGTCTGGTGTTGTGCCTGTGGGTTCTGTCACAACTATCAAGAAAGCGTTTTAGGTCAAGGTTAATATTGGAATTTAAGGTCCTGTAGATATAGATTGCACAGTAGTAAGTGTGGATGTACTGAACAGGGAGTAAGTTTAGATCTATGAAGAGTGGGGGGGGGTGTTGCCAGGGATGGGATTTAGTGATTATTCTTACTGCGGCTTTTAGTTGGGTTATTATTGGCTTTAGGTGTGTTGCTGCAGTTGAACCCCAAGCACAGATAGCATAGGTGAGGTATGGATATATAAGTGAATGGTATAGTGTGAGAAGGGCAGTTTGCGGCACGTAGTATCGTATCTTGGAGAGGATCCTAACCGTTTTGGATACTTTTTTGGTTATGTGTTGGATATGGGTGCTGAAGTTCAGGTTGTTGTCGAGGTATAGGCCTAGGAATTTGCCCTCATTATGCCTGGTAATTAGAGTGTTGTCGATCTTAATGTTAATTTGCGCATCTCCTGCTCTGCTATCAAACATAATGTAGTAGGTTTTGTCAACGTTAAGCGTAAGTTTATTGGCTGTCATCCAAGTCGATATTTTGATCAGCTCCTCATTAACAATGGTGTTGAGGGTGGCAAGATTAGGGTGAGAGATGACATAAGTCGTGTCGTCAGCAAAGAGAATGGGTTTCAGGTGTCGAGATACGTTTGGAAGATCATTGATGTATATGAGGAAGAGCAGGGGACCAAGGACACTTCCCTGCGGAACTCCAGTATCAAGTGGCTGTGTTGTTGATGCTGTGTCTTTAATGGTAACATACTGATACCTATTAGTAAGGTAAGATTTGAAATATGCAAGCGCATGGCCTCTTATACCATAATGGTCAAGTTTGTGGAGTAGCATGCCATGGTCTACTGTGTCAAAAGCTTTTCTTAGGTCAATAAAAATTCTTAGTGGATATTCCTTATTTTCCAATGCTGTGTAAAGCAGATCTAGCATTTTTATAATTGCATCGTTAGTGCTTTTATTTTTCCTGAATCCAAATTGGCAGGGGTTGAGTATGTTTTGTGACGTTATAAATGAATAGTCTCCTGTGCACGAGTTTCTCAAAGATTTTGGATAGCAATGGTAAGTTTGATATTGGCCTATAGTTGTTTAAATCTGTAGGGTCACCACCTTTATGTATTGGTGTAACCCTTGCCGTCTTGAGTAGTTTCGGGAAGGTGCTAGCTTCTAGTGACTTGTTAAAAAGCAATGAGATAGTATGCGAGAGGACATGGGCCACTCTCTTGTACAATAATGGTGGGACATGAGACAGATTCCCTGAGTTATTTTTAAGTGACTTTATAATCTCGGTGACTTCCGTGGGCTCAGTTGGAGTAAGATAGAAGGAATTTTGGAAATTCCCATCTAGGTAGTCCCCGGCATGGGCATTGGTACGTGGGATTTTATTGGCGAGATTAGAACCTATGGAAGGAAGGCGGCGGCGGCGGCAGCGGCAGCAACGGTATCCTACCAGCTCTTCTTTCTCAAAAAAACATCGCTCATCAAAACTTGTGATGGCCTAAGTGAAAGTTCAACTACATGAACCCACGTAGACCACAACATGACCCAAGAATACTAAGAATGTAACCCAAATCTTGACAAAATTAGAAGATCTAAGGAAGACAGCCCTGCTAACCCAAACACTGCCTCCGCTGCCAAACAACCACTTAACCCAAGCTCCGAGAAAACAAGCCTTCTCCATTGCTACACAGTATCTACTTCAGTGATACTATGAAAGGATATCGCAGAAGAAACAACACCAGTAATAATAGAATAACAGCAAGGACCCTTGAACTCAACTTGTCTACCCAGCATGACGCCGGTGTATCATCAACCCCCCTCACCGCCGCCACCCAGGGAACAACAACAAACATGGCTGACTCCCCCTCCAACTCCGCTCCCTTCAAAGGATTCACCCATGATAACTCAGGTATGATTATTCCTGACAATATCAAGGACTACATCGTTGCTCTAGAAAATGAAATCAAAGATATCAAAGCAACACTCGAGCGACGAGAATCCAAGATAACCAACCTCGAGAACAAGATCCAAAACCTTGAAGAGATTACATCGGGAAGTGTTGACACAGAAAATACTCTAAAAGCAGCTATAGCCAGTCACACTGAGCAAATAACAACAATAAATATGAAGGTTGAAGAGGCAATCAAGGACTGGAATCAGAACATGCACACTCGACTAAATGAATACCTTGATTTCCAAGACGACAAAACTGAACAAGATAAGTTGTCTGATGCAGTTATAATAAACAGTGCACACATTCCTAGTGACAAAACACAAGCACAGTGCAAAGAAACTGCTGTCAGGATAATACAGAACCACGTACAAGTCATCGTGCAAAACAATGAAATCAAAGAAACACGTTTGCTAGGAAAACCAGGAAGTAAACACAGTATAATGATCAGACTTCATTCATACGATAAAAGAAAGGACCTAATTAAATCAGCAATTACAATGAAAAATGGAGTGTACATAAATGAGAGTAACAAAAAAACGTCAAAACCTTCTGTTCAGGCTGAGAAAACTTAAACAGGAAAACAAAATACATCAGTGTTTCACGCGAGATGGGAAAATACTAGTAAGGAAAACATCAACAGGACAACAATATACCATCTCAAACGAACATGATTTCTCTACCTTCCTTAGAAAAGCTGACATTTCTGTAACAGATTAGATAAGTGCCCTTAATACATACGTGTATATACGTGTGGTGCATATAGTGTACGTTACTATTATATTGTGCATTATTATTTTTATTATTTTTCATCACTAGCTAATGCCAACTACCTCCAATACTCTATACTTCTTTCTTACTGCTATTAATTGCTCATAATTTTAAATTGCAAATCAAATCTTACTCCAAATTAATAATATTCATTATTCTTACCTGTCCATTTAATTTTGTTTATCACTACTTGTTTTTTAGTCACTTTTCATTGTGTATGCAATTAGTGTATATTCCAATTACTTTTTTGCAAGTACCAAAACTATCTTTTGCTAGCTAGTACCAACTACCTCATTTTTTTTTTTTTTACTTTTTATTGTGCAATAAACTGCTCAATTTATTTAATATTACAAATCAAATCTTACTCCTAAACCAATATTATTTCATAGTGACCATCTGTCCATTTAACTTTGTTTACCATTACTTAATTTTAGTCCCTTATATATTTTCTCCTTTATTTTAGCTTTATATAACTACCCTAGTTTATATATTCACAATTGTTAAAATAATCAAGGTGCTATTCTCAGGTGCTAAAGTAGAATAAGTTCACAATTTTGCCATTATATTCCAAAGCTCATTTATTTGATTACCACTTTATTGTTCACCACAACTTATATTAGTCCCTTTTATATTATAATTTTATACTATAATTCTAACTTTAAAGAATTACCTTTATAGTACTACCTACTATCATATTCCCAAGCTCCATTATTTGATCATCACTTTATTTGTATTAGTCCCTTTTAAAACTACCTTAGCTCATTATTTTACATTTGTTAAATAATTCAGGTGCTATTTTTTTAGCTTAAGACTATTTACTTTGTTTTATACTTAATTCTAACTATAGATTCACTACAAATCTTATGATTACAAGCATTGATCCTGATACCAACCTCTTATTTAATGACTTAAATGAATCAAACAGTTACTGTAATTACTACACTGCAGAACAATCAAAGGCACTTCTCAGTGCCAACAACAACATAACTATCTTTAACTACAATATCAGATCTTTAAGCAAGCATTACGATGACCTCATAGCATTACTAAATTCCTTACATGCCAATATGTCCATCATTACACTAACTGAAACCTGGCTAAAGCCTGATAGTACAGATGTCTATGCCATTCCTGGTTACACAGCCATACACAACTGTAGGCCAGACCAACAAGGGGGTGGCACAGCCATATACTACTCAGACCAACTAGAATGTATCACTAATACTTGCACAAGGGATGAACATGGGGAATATATAATAGCCAAATTCAAATCCAAATACCTACAAAAACCTCTCACATTGATAAACATCTACAGAGTTCCACAGTCAAACATTAGCCAATTTAGTCAAAACCTAGGAAGTATGATAACTGATGCACGCATGAAAAAAGATCACTTACTACTCTCAGGTGACTTCAATATAAATCTCCTGCAAGACCAGGACCCACACGTTACTGAATTCACAAACACAATGAGTAACTGTATGTTGCTACCAACAGTAACAAAACCTACAAGAGTTACAGAGACTAGTGTTTCCCTACTTGACCACATCTGGACCAACACCATATCCCCTTTAAAATCAGGCATAATTACAGATAATACCACAGACCACTACCCTACTTTCCTCATAACAACTCTTGGTAAACTACCCCAAAACACTACTAAAGTCACCTTCAGACTTCACAATGAGGCAGCCATTAATAACTTCACAACAGCAGTAGCAAACATTGACTGGCACACTGAGCTAGAAATCTATACAGATATTGACGAATGTATTAATAATTTTATAAAAAAGACCCAATACCTCTATAACAAGCACTGCCCTAAAAAAACTAAACAGATGACAGCTAAGAGACTGAACAGTCCCTGGCTAACACCCAGCATTCTCAAATCCATAAATACAAAACACCAATATGAAAAACAGTACAGAATGGGTCACATAACCATCACTAGTGAGGCCTCATTTAGATTATGCTGCTCAGTTTTGGTCCCCTTACTACAGGATGGACATAGACTCATTAGAGAACATACAGAGAAGAATGACTAAAATGATTTACTGTGTAAGGAACCTCCCGTATGAAGATAGACTTAAAGCCTTAAATCTCCACTCTCTGGAGAGGCGTAGAATGAGGGGAGATATCATTGAGGTGTATAAGTGGATGACGGGCATAAACAAGGGAGACATTAATAAAGTACTGAGGGTGTCGAACCAGGTAAGAACCAGGAATAATGGATTTAAGTTGGATAAATTTAGATTTAGAAAGGACATAGGTAAGTACTGGTTTTCTAACAGAGTTGTGGATGCGTGGAACAGTCTTCCCAGTGGGGTGATAGAGGCTAGGACCTTGGGTAGCTTTAAGAAGAGACTGGACAAATATATGAGTGGGAGGGGCTGGGTTTGATTGGTGTCATGGGGTACGGGAGTTATTTCTTGGGTAGCTTTAGGTAGATGTCGTTTTGATAAGGACCTGCCTCGTATGGGCCAGTAGGCCTTCTGCAGTGTTCCTACATTCTTATGTTCTTATGTTCTTAAAACGTTACTCGTCAATCCTAACCAGCCTGATAAGAAGGGCAAAAAAATTGTATTATGAGAACAGATTATCCAACTTACGAGGTGATATAAAAAAGACCTGGAAAACCCTATCAGAAATTCTGGGAACAAAAAAGATATCACGAAATAGCGAAATAAAATTAGCAAAATCAGATGAACCCCAGCTCCCACCAACAGAAACAGCAAACAGACTCAATGATTTCTTCTCCACAATAGGACAAAACCTTGCCAATAAAATCCCAAGCTCAGATACCCCACCAAATGACTACCTCACCGGCAACTACCCGAACACACTGTTCCTAGCTCCGACTAACCCATACAAAGTCTCCCTTATTATCAACGCACTAAAAAACAAGGCAGGAGATTTAAATACCTTACCACCCTTTATATACAAAAAAGTGTCACAAGTGCTATCACCAATCATTGCAACACTCTTTAACAAATCCATTGAATCCTCCACCTTCCCTACAGTACTCAAAATAGCAAGGGTCACCCCGATTCACAAAGGAGGAGACCAAACAGAGTTGAATAACTATAGGCCAATATCCAACTTACACCCTCTCTCAAAAATCTTCGAAAAATTAATTCATAAACGAATCTACTCCTACCTTATCTCCCAAAACATACTCAACCCCTGCCAATTTGGATTCAGGCCTAATAAAAATACTAATGATGCTATTATACACATGCTAGAACATATATACACTGCAATAGAGAAAAAAGAAGTCCCACTGGGGATCTTCATTGACTTACGTAAAGCTTTTGATACAGTTGACCATGACTTGCTCCACGTAAAATTGTCACACTATGGTATAAGAGGGCACTCCCTCAACTACCTCAAGTCATACCTCAGCAACAGAAGCCAATATGTGTACGCAAATGGGACAAACTCTTCTGCACAACCAATTACAGTTGGTGTCCCACAGGGAAGTGTCCTTTTTATTTATTTATTTATTTATTTATTATAAATTTGTGCACACATACAGAGGTACAAAAAAAATACAGATAAGAGCAGTATGCCAAAGCCACTTATACTATGCAAAGCATTACGGGCTGGCTTAAAATTAACTTAAGATTAACTAAGCAATGATGAAGTCAGTGATAAAACATTAATGTAAACAGATTACTATAAAGCACAAGTGAGTATTACAAAGACAGGTCATATGAAGGATTCTGTTAGGTAGTGTATTTAAAAAATAATAAAGTTAGATTGGGTTTTAGGTTTAACATTTATGTGATATAATTGTGAGAAACATTTAAGATATACAATTTATAAGGTTCAGTTATTCAGTATTTATTTGGTTTTGGTGGCCCTCTTCTCTTTCTCCTATACATAAATGACCTACCAAATGCTTCGCAATTACTCAAACCCACACTATTTGCAGATGACACTACATACGTCTTCTCCCACCCGAGCCCAGTCATGCTAGCCAATACTGTAAATACCGAATTACAGAAAATATCTACCTGGATGAGGACTAACAAACTTACACTAAACATTGACAAAACCTACTTCATTCAGTTTGGTAACAGAGCTACAGATGTCCCTCTTAACATAATGATAAATGGATCACCTATCACAAAGCTAACAGAGGGAAAATTCTTAGGAATCCACCTTGATAATAGACTCAAATTTCATACACATATACAACAAATTTCTAAGAAAATTTCCAAGACTGTAGGCATACTATCGAAGATACGGTACTATGCTCCACAGTCAGCCCTCCTGGCCCTATATCACTCTCTTATTTACCCCTATCTCACCTATGGAATTTGTGCATGGGGCTCAACAACAATTAACCATCTCAGACCACTAATTACCCAACAAAAGGCTGCAGTTAGAATAACAAATTCTCACTACAGGCAGCACACTCCACCAATATTCAATACACTAAACCTACTCACCATACAAAACATCCATACTTATTACTGCACCTATTACATACATAGAACACTTAACTCTGATATTAACCCTCCCCTCAAACATCTCCTTGCCAACCTCAACAGAACACATGACCATAACACAAGGCACAGATCACTCTTTGATGTTCCTCGTGTCCATCTCACACTATGCAAAAACTCAATGCACATAAAAGGCCCTAAAATCTGGAATTCATTACCTGTAAATATAAAAGAAACACTACCTGTTTATAAATTCAAGTCTCTTCTCAAAGATCACTTACTCACCCAAAACCAAATAAATACTGAATAACTGAACCTTATAAATTGTATATCTTAAATGTTTCTCACAATTATATCACATAAATGTTAAACCTAAAACCCAATCTAACTTTATTATTTTTTAAATACACTACCTAACAGAATACTCCATATGACTGAATGTACAACAATGCATGCAACCATATGACCTGTCTTTGTAATACTCACTTGTGCTTTATAGTAATCTGTTTACATTGTTTTATCACTGATTTCATCATTGCTTAGTTAATCTTAAGTTAATTTTAAGCCAGCCCGTAATGCTATGCATAGTATAAGTGGCTTTGGCATGCTGCTCTTATCTGTATTTTTTTTGTATCTCTGTATGTGTGCTCAAATTGTAAATAAATAAATAAATACATAAATAAATAAATGGTTGAGAAGTCGTTTATCTTGTTAGCTGTGTCGGTGGGTCCCCTCAAGGAAGGTTCCTTGATGTTGGTGAGGGGCTCTTGATTTAGGGAATTGGATCTGTGCTCCAGTTACCCGAATTAAGCCTGAATGCCTTCCAAATCCCCCCCCAGGCGCTGTATAATCCGCCGGGTTTAGCGCTTCCCCCTTGATTATAATAATAATAATAATAATAATAATGTGTCGGTGGGTTGCAGTGGTGTTTCATTAGGTTTAGTTAGGACAATATTCTTGTTTTTTTCAGTTTGTGGGTCCCTAGAATCTGAGAGAGTGTTTTCCAGGTCTTTTTTATATCTCCTCTTGTGTCAGTGAATCTACTGGAGTAGTATAGTTGTTTGGCTTTCTTTATTACTTTGGTGAGGACTGATGAAGAGTGTTTAAGAATATCTTTGTGTATTAAGCCCTGTCTATATTGCTTTTCATATTGGTGTTTCTTATCAGTGGATTTCAGAATGGTGTTGGTTAGCCATGGGCAACCAAACCGTTTGTTTGTGATCTGTTTCGTTTTTATAGGACAATGTTTGTTGTATAGTCTAAGTAGTTTGTTAAGAAAAATGTCTGTCCAGTCGTCAATACCATTGGCCTTGGAGAATTCTGTAGGCCAGTCAACAGTCTCTAGGTCAGCTGTGAACTTCCTTATTGAGGCCTCATCATGGAGTCTAAATGAGACTTTATTGTATTCAAGTGGTGGTTTGCTAATGTTTGTCAAGAGAAAGGTAGGGTAGTGGTCTGTAGTGCTATCTGTGATTATCCCTGATTTAATGGGGGCTAGTATATTGGTCCATATGTGGTCTATTATGGTTGCACTTGTCTCAGTGAGCCTGGTTGGTTTAGTTATTGTTGGTATGAGAAGTGTGTTGTTCATATTGTTGATGAAATCAGTTACAGGCTGATCATCTAGTAGGCCAAGGTTGATGTTGAAGTCTCCATTATTATTATATTATAATCAAAGGGGAAGCGCTAAACCTGTAGGATTATACAGCGCCCGGGGGGGGGGGGATGTGGAAGGCATTCAGGCTTAATTCGGGGAACTGGAGCACAGTTCCAATTCTCTAAATCAAGGAACCTTCCATGAGGGGTTGAAGTCTCCAGCTAAGAGAAGGTGGTGCTTATTCATTTGTCTGTTTGTTATTAGTGCCTTTAATTTCTCACTGAAGTTTGGGATGTTAGTGTGGGGTATCCGGTAAATGGCACCGATTGTTATAGGCGTCTTAAGGTTTTTTACAGTAAAATTAGCAAAAATGTATTCTCCATATTCATCACTAAAGCAATTGGTGCTGATACAAGATAATTGGTTAGAGTAATAGATTGCAATACCACCCCGAACTTGGTATGGTCTGCAGTTGTGGATTGCTGTGTATCCTGGTAGAGGGTAGATATCTATTGTGTCCTGTTTTAGCCAGGTCTCGGTAAGAATAATGCAGGAGAAGGGTGTCTTTAGTGATTCAAGGAGTGCCTGGAGGTCATCATAGTGTTTGCTTAAGGACCTGATGTAGTTAAGTACTGATAGACTTTTATCATTGTTTAGGATAGTGCTGGCTTGTGATGCTGTGTAGTAAAGGCAGTTAGTTTCCAATATATCATGCCGAATAGGTAAAATTGGTCAATTAGCGAGAACTCATTTAAAATTAAGTCCTTTCTAAAAAAATTTTTTTTTTTTTCTCTTGTATGTTTAAAGGTATATATATTTTTTTTTTTTTCATTTATGTTAATGTAAAAATTAATAATTTTGTACCAAAAGAACCTTAGAAAACTTAACTAACTTTATTATAACAAGTGCAATTTAATTTAGCCTAATCCAACTGAATATATTTTAGATAAGTTTACAAGAATTTAATAATAAACAAACAAACAAACACAGTGAAATAATTTTTTTCATTACGTTCAGAATGATCTTTGCGAAATTATTGCATACACAAATTTTTGCTTGCTTTATTCGGCAAGAAGAGCGTTGCTATTTAAACCAAAATTGCAAGTTTTACCTCTATGGCACGACATATATAAATAGAGACAGTGGAACTGCAAAGATGAGGTGTTCAGTGAATTAGCTGAAGCAAATGATGGAGAAGAGAGGCTTGTATACTGCAATTCCTTCTTGAGGCATAGCTGTTTTACCAAGAATTTTACATATTATCCTTGTTCTTAACTCCTTATAACCATATGTGTAGAAATAATCTTCAGAGAACTTGTATTGCCTTGTGCTGTAATTTCTTATACTAGTACCATTCATCCTTTTGTAACTAGACAATTATAATTCTTATTTTTTTTAATTCATGAATTATTTTGTCATTTTTATGTTTTTTTTATAAATTCCTGTTCATACCAGGTACAGTACTTGATTCTTATAATATAAAAATATAACTACAGCTTGCATTAACAGCCTGATTGATCAGACCATGGACCACTGAAATCCTCTCCAGGTATAACACAATACGGTATGTACATTTTAGGACCAGGTTAAGTTTTGCTTCACTTGCTGTCCAATCTACAGTGATGAAATCAGAGGGAAAAACAGAGTTTCGTATCATGCTAAAATAGTCTTCATTTACTTTGTTTAGTGCATATTCTTAAGCAGCATTAATAAGAGTACCTGTGGAGTAATTATAATACATACTATTTAAAAGCCATGTAAAAGCCATACAAAGGAGAAACTTGAAGAACAGGAGGAGAATGAGGTAATCAGTCCCTCAGCCTTGAGTCGATGTGGTCAGCCCATCAATCTTGAATAGAATACGGCATATGAGCGGAGCAGCAGCTTATAAACCGTTGACAGGTGAGGGGCAGCAGTCGTAGGTGGTGTCACATTTGTCCAGTGTGGAAGTAGGTCGTGCCCAAGGGTTAGGCAAGTGAAGAATTCCCAAGTATTAATATCCCAAGAAGTTGCAGTGTCTGACAGGATTGTAGATGAATGGTTCAGAGAACCGACATGTTGTTGAATTAGACACATGTGCAATTCTTCACTTGCCTAACCCTTGGGCACGACCTACTTCCACATTGGACAAATGTGACACCACCTACGACTGCTGCCCCTCACCTGTCTACGGTTTATAAGCTGCTTCTCTGCTCATATGCCGTATTCTATTCAAGATTGATGGACTGACCACATCGACTCAAGGCTGAGGGACTGATTACCTCATTCTCCTCCTGTTCTTCTTTTCTTTCGTTTTCATTAAGGGTTACCAAAAAAACATCGAAATTTCTGAAGGATATTAATCTTTGCAAAGTCATATTTTTAGACAATTGGCTTATTCTTTTTCATTGTTCATTTTTTAACCATGCTGGCCATCTTCCACTAACAGCTGTCTTATTATATACATACCTTTCAGAGCTTCATTACAAACTAATTTTTATCCACTGTAGGTAAATATATACAGCCTCTCCTCACTTAGTGACGTACTCGTTTACCAACGACTCGGACTTACAACGGGCTCTCTGACCAGTATGCATACCTAATTTTAGTTTAATATGTTTATTATGCACCCCATACCCATCCTGTGGGCGGTAGTCAAAAGATTACAGAGGTACATAATTGGTCCAGGGACTGGACTCCAAAGTTTTGATAGCTGAGCAAGTTACAAAGGTAATGAACTAGATCTGGTCATAATCATGACCAAGTTACAAAGGTAATGAGCTCCAGGTTGAACTGGTCACACTCATGAATAATTGCAAAGGTAATGAATCATAAACACATTAATCATGAGAATTTACAAAGGTAATGAGCTCCAGGTAGAGCTGGTCACAATCATGACAAGTTTCAAAGGTAATGAATGATAAACACGTTATGACATGATTACAATCATAGACAAATTACAGAGTAATGAGCAGTTAACAAACATAGCAGGGAATTCATCCATTGCCCCAACAACAGATGTTGCTAGGTGCCTGTCTCTCCTCGGCAGACAGCCATTGCAAACAGCAGCAAGTTGCCCAGGGATCTGCTGCTTGCACGAGCACAATCGACCCTCCCCAAGAGGTCCAAGAACGCATACCTAAATAATGTATATTAGAACTGATTTCCTATTTTCTGTTTATTACAATATATATAGTACAGTATACTACCGTATAAACATTTAAAAATACGTATACTAAAAATGTTATACGTAAATGGTGCAAGGGTGACATTAAAGCAATATCAAAGATGGTTGAAATAAACCCACTACCATTATAGTATGCTCCTCGTTTAGCGATGAATTTGTTTACTAACGTGGTATTTGGAACGAAACTCCATTGTTAAGTGAGGAAAGGCTGTATTAATGGTATGATACATGGGATAACAGGTATGTTGCTACTTCTGCTTACACTTAGGTCACACTACACATGCATATACAAACATATATATTTACACACCCATTTGGGTTTTCTTCTATTTTCTTACTGGTTTTTGTTCTTCATTTTCTCTTACATGTATGGGGGAAGTAGAAAAGAATTCTTCCTCCGTAAGCCATGCGTGTTGTAAGAGGAAACTTAAATGCCAGGATCAAGGGGCTAGTAACCTTTTCTCCTGTATAAATTACTCAGTGGGATACGGCCAGTTTGTTGAAAAAAAATTAAGGGTATGCTGTATAATGCCAAAAAGCTAATGAATAAGACATGGGAAACACTTGGGTACTTTTATTGTTGAAATGTTTTGCCTTCACAGCAAGCTGCATCAGTTGAATACAGTGGGTGGAGTCTTTTAAACTGGAGACAATGCAGCTGGAAAGATAAGATATTCAGTTGTTTAGCCTTGATAGGTGTTCAGTCCTGTAACTGCCTCAAACAAAGCAATGAGCACAGAGGCTTGTATACTGGAGAAAGAGGTAAGGTGTAGCAGTTGGAGATAATATAGGTGGAGATAAATGGTATAAAATACCAACACAATGGAAAAATACACAAATGCAGTATGTGATCCTTTTTTGGCTACATTTCACCCACAGTGTACCTTATCAAGACACAAACAGATCTGTTTGTGATGTTTTGCCCACTGTGTGGGCAAAATTTAATCAGTGAAGAATTGCATTATATTGCATTTGTGTCTTTTTCTATGGTATATTATAATTATAACCAGGTGCTAAACCCATAAGGGTCATACAGTGCCATTTCCATGGTATAGGTGGGTGGGGCAAACTGGTGTTAGTAGATCGTGACAAACTGGACCTGTGTTAGGAGCGAGTGGAGATAAATGGTTTTTATGACTTGACGTGCTATTGGAGTGTGAGCAAAGTAAAATTTATGAAGGGATTCAGGGAAACCAGTTAGCCAAACTTGAGACTTGGAGGTGGGAAGTATGGTGCCTGTGCTCTGAAGGAGGGGTGTTGGTATGCTGTTTTTTTAACTATAGCATAAGCATGTCTCTGGCAAGGCAGTGATGGAGTGAATGATGGAAGTGTTCTTTTTCAGGTCACCTTGCCTTGGTGGGAAATGGCCAATGTGTTAGTAAAAAAAAAAAAATTATTAGGTTGGATGAACATATGAGTGGTAGATCTCTGTACTGAGGTTCCATGCTGTTGCTGTGTCAGACAATTATTATAATGGTATAGTATAAGTTCATCTACGGAGGAAGAAACGGGAATGTACCAGTGTTACAAGCACTTTTATATGGGTGTAATACATGGGCTTTGAACATTGTAGGGAGGAGACTAGAGGTATTATAGATGTCATGTTTGAGAGCAATGTGTAGTGTGGTTTATAAGAAAATTTGGACCGTGGAAAGTGAAAAAAAAAAAATGGTGAAATCACAGTAATTCAGCTTGGTGTATATGTGTATTATACCAAAATTAATACAACATAAAACATTTCTATAGTTATATTAGTATTGAGAGCATCTGATATATATTTACTAGGCTGCTATATTTTTGTTCCCCAGTTTGTTTACATTTTATAATTACAGTAATATTCATAAGGATGATAAAATTATATTGACTGTATTGTGCTATGGAGAACAGAGAAGGTAGCTAGAATATATTGGTGACTGTAATTTTTTTATGAGAATCTGGGGTTTTAAATTAGTGGAGTGTAAGTTTTGTTGGGTAAAGAATAACACTGTTTATCAATTTTTTTTGAGATGTGTATCTTTTGAAAAAAGGATCATATACTATACTAATAGCACTTTCTGATCTGTATAGTTTTCAATAAAATTTAAATTGTAATATGGGTATAAACTTTGTGGGACAAAAATATATTTTACTTCTCACAGATTCAGTTTAAATATATTAATCTTGTGTACCATATTATGTAATAAAATATACTTATTGGTAAAAGAAAACTTGAAAAGATGGGGTGGTAGGGAAAGTGGAATATTCAAATGGCTCCAGAAAGAAATCCAAATATTCTTCCTTGAAGCCTTTTTATCCACAAAGATGCTACAAAATAATGAAATATATTTGTCCTAAAAGGTTGATATGCACATAACAAAAATTCTAAAAATACCCCTAACCCTACATTACAATAATCTAAACTTTATTGAAAACCATACTATGAGTATCAAAGAACCCTACTAGTATAAGATTATTCTAATCTCTTTCTCAAAACAGATTCAGTGGACCCCCGAGTTTCGGCAGCCTCGACTTTCGCGAAATTCGACCTTCAGCGAGTTTTTGGGGAAAAATTTGGCCTCGAGTTTTGTGAAAAAACTCGTGCTTCGGCGACCGTCCGGTACCCGTCCGCCCGTCACCGCGCACACAAAGCCAGTCTCCCACGCCATTCACGCTCAGTGTGCCATTGTTTACCAACACGTGACCATCACCCTGCGGGTTCATACATTTCATAATAATCCATTGTTTTTTGTGTTTGCAACTGCTAAATAAGTCATCATGGACCCAAGGAAAGCTAGTGCAAGCCCTTTGGTAAATAAAGTGAGTGACGGGGATGTGGTAGAGTTGGTGGAGGACCACAGGGAAGAGCTAACCACTGACGAACTGCAAGAGCTTCAACTGGAACAGCATCAGACCACAGCCGAGGAAGTTGCTTCGGAGGAAGAGGGAGTGGATGAGGTGCCTTCTTCAGTGATTAAGCACATATGTGGAATGAGTTGCAAAGTATCACCCTGACCAAGCTGAAACAAGCCGTATCTGCAACATGTACAATGACAGTGTTGTGTCCCACTTCAGGGAAATCTTAGAAACGCCAGAAAAAGACCTTTTTGGATAGGTACTTTGCGTGCCAGGGGTCCAGACTCGAGTTGTTCCCAGTGGCATTCCCCTCAAGGAAGGTTCCTTGATGTTGGTGAGGGGCTCTTGATTTAGGGAATTGGATCTGTGCTCCAGTTCCCCGAATTAAGCCTGAATGCCTTCCACATATCCCCCCCCCCCCCAGGCGCTGTATAATCCTCCGGGTTTAGCGCTTCCCCCTTGATTATAATAATAATAATCCCAGTGGCATTAAAAGAAGAAACCCCAGATAAGGACTTGCTACGTAAAGTCCTAATGGAAGGAGATTCTCCTTCCAAACAATAGTGTCCACCAACGACACCCCCAACCGGGGGCCACAGCTGGGTCACCATATGAAGTATTGGCGAATCTCTAATGAATGAATGAATAGTGTCCACCTTCCTCCTATCACCTCCTCCCATCTTCCATCCACCCAGAAGTCTTCAGTAAAGGTAAGTGTAATATTATTTATTTTAAATGCATGTACTTGATTTTCTCATTGTTTTTCATTATGTAAATCTTTAATTTGAAAAAAAATATTTTATTTTAATATTTTTGGGTGTCTGGAACGGATTAATTTTATTTCCATTATTCTTATGGGGAAAATGGTTTCGAGTTTCGTGAATTTCGACCTTCGGTGGGCTCTCTGGAACGGATTAATCACAAAACTCGGGGGTCCACTGTACATATACCCCTTATTCAAAACCCCAAATACGTACTTGTAAATTATTATTATTATTATAATCAAGGGGGAAGCGCTAAACCCGGAGGATTATACAGCGCCTGGGGGGGGGGGGATGTGGAAGGCATTCAGGCTTAATTCGGGGAACTGGAGCACAGATCCAATTCCCTAAATCAAGAGCCCCTCACCAACATCAAGGAAACGTACTTGTAAAAATAACTCTACAATCACCGATGTACTCTAGCAATCTTCTATGATCTCTATAGCATAACCGTGTCAATATAATTTGATCACCCTTACCTATGAATATGTCTTGTAGGATACATGTAAACCACACAGTAATATATCTAGCACACAACTACTGAGCATATTTGACATTCCATGCTCGTCTGTTAAAAGCTCCCAAGATTGGGGAGGCCTTGATGCTGGTGAAGAGCTCTTGGTCCAAGTAATTGGATCTACTCTATCTGGATCAAACCTAATTAGCTTCAACTCCTATAGGTTTAATGCTTTCCCATGAATAATCTATTAAAGATCATCTGTTATGATCAATTTTAATTGCTTATTATATTCATGGGATAGAGCTAAACCTGTAAGGATCATCAGCTAACCAATGGCATTGTCTTAAACTCATACAATATGGAAAATATTTATAATACATTTTGTGGTGGACATTAAACAAAGTACGTGTTCTCTTCATTATCCACTATTATTATTGTAATAACAGATTGAGATCATACATAGCCAGAAATTTATTAACAAAACATTAGTCTAAGGTTACACTGTTTCTCACTTATTCTTATTTTACAGTTCCTTTTAAAAGCCAGCTTTGTGAAGCTCCCGTAGCTGTGCACCAAGTCGTTCACCTTTAAACTTCCTTAGATGAGTTTCCTGAAAGTAAGAACACAACATTAGTGGTGTATGCAATAAATCATTATCTGGCACCAAGGGAAAGGCTGCACCAGATTTTCTAAAAACACTAGATAAAGATGTGATTTTTCATGGCTGCTACTGAGGAAAATGGACACTAATGCATTCACTTGGGACACCTTCATTGAAAAAGTTTGTCTACAGACCTTGAACACTTCCAGTATGAGAGGAAACAGGAGGTAGTGTCTCCTTTCATACCTGTTCATGGATCAAAACATTTTCAATGAAGGTGTCCTAAGTGAATGAATTTGAGAACACATTTTTAACTATAACATGGATGTCATTAGAAAAAAAAGGTTCCGAGTTCCGAACAATTTTCAGGAATGCACTAGCACAATAAGTATGGAGGAGCCATGTTTTGAAATACATTCAAAGTTAAGAGACACTGCCTTCCCAAGAACTGTTCATTTACTTCTGCAATTGTTATTGAATACTTGTGTGTGCAACATCTGGGTATATTTGAGACTTGTCACCTGCACAGCAGAGTTTAGCAGTCTGATAGACGCATGAGATGGGTGCTTATAAAGCTGAACCAGTGATGTGAAAATGAAGTGATGTAGCAGTAGTAATCACATCAGTGTTGGAGGGGCTCCTTTGGTAGATATGTAATTTTAAAGTGTTCACATAAGTCAGAGGAGCACTGCAAGAAGACTACCAACTGTTGCCTAACCTAATATGTACTGATTTATTCAGACTCTTATATAGACCAAGGCTAACAGACAAAACACCTTAAATTTACATATGCAGTGAGCATATGTAAATTTGTGTGACCACCACTACATCACTCCACTACTCTCTCATTACTGATTCAAGTATACCAGTTCTTTTTCTCATGTTTATTATAGTCATAACCAAGCTCTAAACTCACAAGGGTCATACAGCAATGCTTATTTTTCTTAGATGTGCAGGTGAAACCTGTCTTATTCAAGTTGTCTATATTATACACCTTTGATCTAATGAACTGCAATTATTTGTACATTAACATTAGATTCCTTGTTTCAGCTGTGATGGATGATACTGTGATATTAAGTGCAAAGACCTGTCAACTAGTGCAATCAGCATTTGAGGAGGAAAAATGTGCTTTCAAAAGAAGATGTCTCATCAGACTTTAAAAAATGGAAACTAATGGTCTAATGTGTTACGGTGTTTCTGCACTGGAAACATTTTTAACGAGTATTTACTGATATACATATTAAAAATTAAGTGTTAGTTTCAATTAAACTAGTATCCAAATGCATCCAACATATACTACATTTCTAGGGAAACATGAGGTATTTATTTATTTATCATCACACTGGCTGATTCCCACCAAGACAGGGTGGCCCGAAAAAGAAAAACTTTCACCATCATTCACTCCATCACTGTCTTGCCAGAAGGGTGCTTTACACTACAGTTTTTAAACTGCAACATTAACACCCCTCCTTCAGGGTGCAGGCACTGTACTTCCCATCTCCAGGACTCAAGTCCGGCCTGCCGGTTTCCCTGAACCCCTTCATAAATGTTACTTTGCTCACACTCCAACAGCACGTCAAGTATTAAAAACCATTTGTCTCCGTTCACTCCTATCAAACATGCTCACGCATGCCTGCTGGAAGTCCAAGCCCCTCGCACACAAAACCTCCTTTACCCCCTCCCTCCAACCTTTCCTAGGCCGACCCCTACCCCGCCTTCCTTCCACTACTGGCTGATACACTCTTGAAGTCATTCTGTTTCGCTCCATTCTCTCTACATGTCCGAACCACCTCAACAACCCTTCCTCAGCCCTCTGGACAACAGTTTTGGCAATCCCGCACCTCCTCCTAACTTCCAAACAACGAATTCTCTGCATTATATTCACACCACACAATGCCCTCAGACATGACATCTCCACTGCCTCCAGCCTTCTCCTCGCTGCAACATTCATCACCCATGCTTCACACCCATATAAGAGTGTTGGTAAAACTATACTCTCATACATTCCCCTCTTTGCCTGCAAGGACAAAGTTCTTTGTCTCCACAGACTCCTAAGTGCACCACTCACCCTTTTCCCCTCATCAATTCTATGATTCACCTCATCTTTCATAGACCCATCCGCTGACACGTCCACTCCCAAATATCTGAATACATTCACCTCCTCCATACTCTCTCCCTCCAATCTGATATCCAATCTTTCATCACCTAATCTTTTTGTTATCCTCATAACCTTACTCTTTCCTGTATTCACTTTTAATTTTCTTCTTTTGCATACCCTACCAAATTCATCCACCAATCTCTGCAACTTCTCTTCAGAACCTCCCAACAGCACAGTGTCATCAGCAAAGAGCAACTGTGACAACTCCCACTTTGTGTGTGATTCTTTATCTTTTAACTCCACGCCTCTTGCCAAGACCCTCGCATTTACTTCTCTTACAACCCCATCTATAAATATATTAAACAACCATGGTGACATCACACATCCTTGTCTAAGGCCTACTTTTACTGGGAAATAATTTCCCTCTTTCCTACATACTCTAACTTGAGCCTCACTATCCTTGTAAAAACTCTTCACTGCTTTCAGTAACCTACCTCCTATACCATACACCTGCAACATCTGCCCCCCTATCCACCCTGTCATACGCCTTTTCCAAATCCATAAATGCCACAAAGACCTCTTTAGCCTTATCTAAATACTGTTCACTTATATGTTTTCACTGTAAACACCTGGTCCACACACCCCCTACCTTTCCTAAAGCCTCCTTGTTCATCTATCCTATTCTCCGTCTTACTCTTAATTCTTTCAATAATAACTCTACCATACACTTTACCAGGTATACTCAACAGACTTATCCCCCTATAATTTTTGCACTCTCTTTTGTCCCCTTTGCCTTTATACAAAGGAACTATGCATGCTCTCTGCCAATCCCTAGGTATCTTACCCTCTTCCATACATTTATTAAATAATTGCACCAACCACTCCAAAACTATATCCCCACCTGCTTTTAACATTTCTATCTTTATCCCATCAATCCCGGCTGCCTTACCCCCTTTCATTTTACCTACTGCCTCACGAACTTCCCCCACACTCACAACTGGCTCTTCCTCACTCCTACAAGATGTTATTCCTCCTTGCCCTATACACGAAATCAGCTTCCCTATCTTCATCAACATTTAACAATTCCTCAAAATATTCCCTCCATCTTCCCAATACCTCTAACTCTCCATTTAATAACTCTCCTCTCCTATTTTTAACTGACAAATCCATCTGTTCTCTAGGCTTCCTTAACTTGTTAATCTCACTCCAAAACTTTTTCTTATTTTCAACAAAATTTGTTGGTAACATCTCACCCACTCTCTCATTTGCTCTCTTTTTACATTGCTTCACCACTCTCTTAACCTCTCTCTTTTTCTCCATATACTCTTCCCTCCTTGCATCACTTCTACTTTGTAAAAACTTCTCGTATGCTAACCTTTTCTCCCTTACTACTCTCTTTACATCATCATTCCACCAATCGCTCCTCTTCCCTCCCACACCCACTTTCCTGTAACCACAAACTTCTGCTGAACACTCTAACATTACATTTTTAAACCTACCCTATACCTCTTCGACCCCATTGCCTATGCTCTCATTAGCCCATCTATCCTCCAATAGCTGTTTATATCTTACCCTAACTGCCTCCTCTTTTAGTTTATAAACCTTCACCTCTCTCTTCCCTGATGCTTCTAGAAGATTCATTCTCCTTGTATCCCATCTACCTTTTACTCTCAGTGTAGCTACAACTAGAAAGTGATCTGATATATCTGTGGCCCCTCTATAAACATGTACAGGTCTCCCTCAACATTCGCAAGGATTAGAGGATCAAGAGCCTCGCGAATGTTGAAAAAACGTGAATGTTTGGTGCCCCAATATATTGTAGGGAAATATATTACAATACTGCTTCCTTAACTTGTTGAACCATGAATAATCATAAAATACATGAAAACGTCATAAACTGTACTAAATATATACATGTTATGCTTTAATAACGTATGTTATTTAATAACTTGTAAATAACATGTATGTTATTGAATACCACAGACTCCACCACTGCGAGTCCCTACTACCCTCCCTCCGACCCCCGCAACTGGCAGCCAGCCCTCCCACCACTGTGTGGTGAGTGTTTTGTTTGTTCATTATTTGCTATTAAACTACAGAATAAATAATGTAAACCCATTCATGACTGCATATTGGAATGGCTATTCGGACAGGTATTAGACGGTGACATCATGTGTTTACTCTTGAACACAGCAAAGAATTGAACATTTCTGCTATTGCTAATAATAACAATAGCAATAATAATAATAATAATAATAATAATAATAATAATAAATGCGATATAATTGAAGAAGGAAATTGTACAAAAATACGAGGGAGTGATTGACACATCGTCAGTGTGACTTTGTTTATGCTGGAGTGAACATTAGTCTCCCTGCTCTTCCAAATATTTCACAATAATTCAGCAATTGAGGCAGTGGTATTTAATAACATATATGTTATAAATAATAATAGTACATGTTATTAATAACATGTATTATTATTAACATGTATGTTATTAAATACCATTGCCTCAATCACTGCCTCTACCACTCCAGTCACACTCAATCTACAAGCACCAAACACAGTGAATTATTGTGAAATGTTTGGAAGAGCAGGGAGACTAATGTTCACTCCAGCATAAACAAAGTCACACTGACGATGTGTCAACCACTCCCTCGTATTTTTGTACAATTTCCTTCTTCAATTATATCATATTTATTATTATTATTATTATTATTATTATTATTATTATTATTATTACTATTGTTATTATTAGCTGTAGCAGAAATGTTTAATTCTTTGCAGTGTTCAAGAGTAAACACATGATGTCACCATCTAATACCTGTCCGAATAGCCATTCCAATATGCAGTCATGAATGGGTTTACATTATTTATTCTGTAGTTTAATAGCAAATAATGAACAAACAAAACACTCACCACACAGTGGTGGGAGGGCTGGCTGCCAGTTGTGGGGGTTGGAAGGAGGGTAGTAGGGACTCGCAGGTGGCGGGAAACTTAAATATGATTTGGCGGCTGGGAATCTGGCGGTTGGGAATTCGCGAATGTGTGAAGCCCGTGAAAGTTGAAAACGTGAATGTTGAGGGAGACCTGTACATCCTGAAGTCTACTCAACAGTCTTTTATCTCCCAATACATAATCCAACAAACTACTGTCATTTCGCCCTACATCATATCTTGTATACTTATTTATCCTCTTTTTCTTAAAATATGTATTACCTATAACTAAACCCCTTTCTATACAAAGTTCAATCAAAGGGCTCCCATTATCATTTACACCTGGCACCCCAAACTTACCTACCATACCCTCTCTAAAAGTTTCTCCTACTTTAGCATTCAGGTCCCCTACCACAATTTTACTCTCTTTTTTTTTTTTTTTGTTTTTCAACAAGTCGGTCGTCTCCCACCGAGGCAGGGTGACCCAAAAAAAAGAAAGAAAATCCCCAAAAAGAAAATACTTTCATCATCATTCAACACTTTCACCACACACACCTGTTATCACTGCTTTTGCAGAGGTGCTCAGAATACAACAGTTTAGAAGCATATACGTATAGATACACAACATATCCCTCCAAACTGCCAATATCCCAAACCCCTCCTTTAAAGTGCAGGCATTGTACTTCCCATTTCCAGGACTCAAGTCCGACTATATGAAAATAACCGGTTTCCCTGAATCCCTTCACTAAATATTACCCTGCTCACACTCCAACAGATCGTCAGGTCCCAAGTACAGTGGACCCCCGCATACCGATTTTAATCCGTGCAAGAGGGGTCATTGTTATGCGAAATAATCGGTATGCGAATGAATTTTCCCCATAAGAAATAATGGAAATCAAATTAATCCGTGCAAGACACCCAAAAGTATGAAAAAAAAAATTTTACCACATGAAATATACATTTTCCTACACACAAAGAGAAGGATACATGCACAATAGTAGAGTAGTACATGCACAATATATATTGTGCATGTACTACTCTACTAAATGAAGAATAAATGACACTTACCTTTATTGAAGATGCAGCAATGACTGATGAGACACTGTGTCCTGGAGTGCCTTTTCCTCCTGAGTACTGTAGGTCCTGTTTGGTATTTCTTCAGAACAGGCCTTATCACACTGTGTATGTCACTACGATTCTTAAATCTCTCAAACCAACCTTTGCTGGCTTTAAATTCACCAATATGAGCACTAGTTCCAGGCATTTTTCCCTGTTCACCTGGGTGTTAGTCGACTGGTGTGGTTGCATCCTGGAGACAAGATTAAGGACCCCAATGGAAATAAGTTAGACAGTCTTCGATGACACTGACTTTTTTGGGTTATCCTGGGTGGCAAATCCTCTGGGGTTAATTGTTTCTTGGTATTCTCAATAAGCCACCAACAACGGTGCTACAGCAGCAGCAGCAGCTGACGGTGGTACAGCAGCAACAGACGATGCTACAGCAGCAACAGACAATGCTACAGCAGCAGCAGACGATGCTACAGCAGCAGCAGCAGCTGACGGTGGTACAGCAGCAGCAGACGATGCTACAGCAGCAGCAGACGATGCTACAGCAGCAGCAGCAGCTGACGGTGGTACAGCAGCAACAGACGATGCTACAGCAGCAACAGACGATGTTACAGCAGCAGCAGACGATGCTACAGCAGCAGCAGCAGCAGCTGACGGTGGTACAGCAGCAACAGACGATGCTACAGCAGCAACAGACGATGTTACAGCAGCAGCAGACGATGTTACAGCAGCAGCAGCAGCTGACGGTGGTACAGCAGCAACAGACGATGCTACAGCAGCAACAGACGATGTTACAGCAGCAGCAGACGATGCTACAGCAGCAGCAGCAGCTGACAGTGCAGCAGCAGCAGCAGCAGCTGTACCACCAATAGTAGCGATGGTTGATTGGGGTTTATTATACAACCTGGCCAGCTCGGAGACACGCACTCCACTTTCATACTTATCAATGATCTTTTTCTTCATCTCTATTGTAATTCTCACCCTTATTGCTGTAGGGTTGGCACTAGAAGCTTTCTTGGGGCCCATGGTCACTTATTTTACAGAAAAAGCACAGAAAACACTGTAATAATACGAAATATTCCGATTGTATGCTTGGATGTTACCGCGGAGGCTGGCTGGTAAACAATGCCACCGGCGGAACATGTGAGCGTGGCTCAGGCCGCACATTAGACGCGTCTCGGACGAAAATCGGTGAGCGGGTTTTTAAGCGGTATGCGAGGCAAAATTTTTGCGATTAAAGCAAGCGGTATGCGGATTAATCGTTATGTGATGCCATCGGTGTGCGGGGGTCCACTGTATCATTCGTCTCCATTCACTCCTATCTAACACGCTCATGCACGCTTGCTGGAAGTCCAAGCCCCTCACCCACAAAACCTCCTTTACCCCCTCTTTCCAACCCTTTCAAGGACGACCCCTACCCCTCTTTCCTTCCCCTATAGATTTATATGCTTTCCATGTCATTCTACTTTGATCCATTCTCTCTAAATGACCAAACCACCTCAACAACCCCTCTTCTGCCCTCTGACTAATGCTTTTATTAACTCCACACCTTCTCCTAATTTCCACACTCCGAATTTTCTGCATAATATTTACAACCACACATTGCCCTTAGACAGGACATCTCCACTGCCTCCAACCGTCTCCTCGCTGCTGCATTTACCACCCAAGCTTCACATCCATATAAGAGTGTTGGTTTTACTCTCACTTGGTTCAAAGGCTCCTATACATTCACTTAACATCTCCCAAAATCTCTCTCTCTCCTCTACATTCCTCTCTTCTCCAGGTGCATACACGCTTATTATGACCCACTTTTCGCATCCAACCTTTACTTTAATCCACATAATCTTGAATTTACACATTCATATTCTCTTTTCTCCCTTCCATAACTGATCCTTCAACATTACTGCTACCCCTTCCTTTGCTCTAACTCTCTCAGATACTCCAGATTTAATCCCATTTATTTCCCCCCACCGAAACTCCCCTACCCCCTTCAGCTTTGTTTCGCTTAGGGCCAGGACATCCAACTTCTTTTCATTCATAACATCAGCAATCATCTGTTTCTTGTTATCCGCACTACATCCACGCACATTCAAGCATCCCAGTTTTATAAAGTTTTTCTTCTTCTCTTTTTTAGTAAATGTCTACAGGAGAAGGGGTTACTAGCCCATTGCTCCCGGCATTTTAGTCGCCTCATACGACACCATGGCTTACGGAGAAAGATTCTCTTCCACTTCCCCATGGACAATAGAAGAAATAAAGAAGAACAAGAGCTATTTAGAAAAAGGAGAAAAACCTAGATGTATGTATATATATATATGCATGTGCGTGTCTGTAAAGTGTGACCAAAGTGTAAGTAGGAGTAGCAAGATATCCCTGTTATCTAGCGTGTTTATGAGACAGAAAAAGAAACCAGCAATCCTACCATCATGCAAAACAGTTACAGGTTTCTGTTTCACAGTCATCTGGCAGGACGGTAGTACTTCCCTGGGTGGTTGCTGTCTACCAACCTACTACCTAAACATGAGGTATATTAAAAACAAAAAACTGTGGCAAACCCACAAGTCACAGAGCACACGACAATGCACTGTATAGGGAAGATATTTTCTTACCACTTAAAATAATAACAGGTATATGAATAAGAGACATGTGCAACACTTGGACATCTTTACTGTGGAGACATTCATCAACCAGCAGCTTTATCAATCCAAGTAATAATACTGCAGATGGAAGACATGTAGTAATAGAGGTGATCAGTCCATCAAGACTAATGGGCTGAGAGACTACCTCATGTTTTTCACCAGTTCCTGTATTATTTTTGTACTGGACTGATAAAGCCATTGGCTGACAAATAGTCTCCAAAATAAAGATACCGAAGAGTTGCACATGTCTCTTATTCATCTATTTGGCAGTTTTGTAAGCTGCTTTCCTAAAGGAATAATCTTGGCAATGGACCCAATTCAAAAACATGTATGATTGCCTCTCAATCATTTCCTCATTCTCCACTCAACCTGCTGCCCATCATTGGAATTACCAAGCAATACAAGCCCTCCACACATGCACAACAATGTGTCTGGTGAAAGAATAACCAAGAAAAAATACTTAACTGAAAGTATTTTGCATTTGAATGTTTGCAACAAGATCTAAAAAGTGACTGACAGATAAGAGATATATGTGCATTGTAAATTCATGAAAAAAAAGAAGTCAACCCATAAATCAAACAGCACCTTGGGAATGGGAGATGATCAGATTAGTTACAAAGGAATGGTAGCTGCAGTTCTGTGGATCAAGAACCCTTCATCTTCAAGGGTACACAATATACTAAATTTCTCTTACTTCTATCATGTACAATATCACTATATTACCTACCAAAGTTCAGTGCATGATCCATACAAGTTTAGCACTCTAATTATAATCATAAAAACTAAGCACTAAACCCACAAGGGTCATACAGAACTATAATATTTTCTTTAAGGGAAAGGAAGGGGGGTATGCCTTATGCTGAAGGGCTTTTTGATCCAAGAAATTGAAACCTTGCCTCACATCGACTGAACCTGACTGCCGTCCATTCCCAATGTGTTGTATGACCCCCCCTACCAGTTTAGTGCTTTCAATTAAATATAATTTCCCTGAATCAAATCTAATTATCACCCAATCCCAGGCATGTATGCCCCCCCACAGGGTTGAGCCCTTCCCTATGAATATAAT
>NC_069460.1:16489145-16519218 GCF_026875155.1 Cherax quadricarinatus | reverse complement strand
TGTGCCGGCTCATCATTTTTCCTTTCACCGTCCCAGGATAAAAGGGGAAATATTTCCCCATGTACAAGACCGAGTAAAGTGAAAGGATATTAGTTATTTCAGTTATGAAAGCAGTTCTAGTTGGGACAGTGAGGGTGAATATTCCCCAGTGAAGCGACAGTATATACGCGTAGCATGCAGTCTGGTTAGCGTTTCATTTTGTGTTCCAAGGGGAAGGAGTAAAAATCTCGGAGCACATCCCGTGGCCCTACACCACGACCTAATAGTGAAGAATGACGATTTTTTACGATGGGTATGAATGATGTGAGTGAGGCAGAGGTGGTGATAGTGATGGTGGCATGAGTCATGTGGCACTGGCAGCGGGCCACGCTACTACCCACGTTGCTGACTCTGCACAACCAGCCTCATCCAACCCCACACTCCCAAAACCCTGCACAACCACGTTTCAATATCCAGAACCCGCCAGCAGCCATTTTTTGGGATTAGCAGCAAGGTGACGAGTTTGTTCCCAGTCCCCATGACTTTGATGAAACGCAAAGTGGAATACAGCCATCGTGTACACTTGGGAACAATGCTACTGAACTGGAATGCTTTCAGTTATTTCTTCGATAAACCCCTGATGGACATTATTGTCAGGGAAGCCAACACATACTGTGGTCCCACCATGGCAAATACAATTTTCTTCACCAAGATCACAACTACACCAGTGAAGGACACAACTGTGGCAGAGATGTACCTTTTGTTTTTTGCCACAATAATGCTTATGCCACATGTGTATAAGCACACTGTCACCACATACTGGGCAACAGAACGCCTTTTTTCAACCCAGGTTTTAGTGACATAAATCGGTGTGAATCGTTTTTTAATACTGTTACGTATGTTACACTTTTCAGACAACAAGGCCTGACAGAAGCGACAGGTTATATAAGATCAGAAAATGGTTTTATGTACCTGAAACAAAAGTTTTTGTATGTATTTTTTATCCCTTCAGGAAGCTTGTTATTGACGAGTCTTTGATTTTATTCAAAGGAAGACTCTCATTCAGACAATACATACCAAGCAATAGGAAAACTTTGGTATAAAGTTATTTGTACTGTGTGATTGCAAAAGTGGTCTTGTTTTGGATATCATTGTGTACACAGGCAGTAATACATTGGAGATTACAGGAAGGTATTGGGTATCTCTGGTGATGTGGTTGAAAAAATGATGGCACCATTCGTGGTAAGGGGGATATTATTTACTGATAAGGTCCTCCATCCCAAACCCGGCATCTTGGGCCCTGTAGTGTGCCGGTTACTGATTTTTCCCGAATTACAATGGTTAAGTTAGAGTCCCTTTAAAAAATTAACAAATTTGACTTAAACAGTTCATTGAACCGGCAAAAATCGAACTTTTTCGTACTTTGAGCTCAATTTCAACCCTACTTTTCGTCAGAAAGAAATAAAAATCTGTCTATTCGTAATTTTTTCCTTATATCAAATGGTAAAAAAATGGAATAAACCCCATAAAAACTATTGAAAATATCTGCAAAGGGCGGCTATGGCTGAGGTGAACCCCTTATTTATCTTTCCGTCTTTTTTTATTTTTGTTGTACTTAAAGAAGATCTTTCCAATTACATTGCCCAAGTTTCAAGAGATGGGCCCAACAAAACAGAGGAAAAAAAAAATTTTACCAAAAATTTATATGGAAAGCCCAACCCGGGGTACGGGAAAAAAAGTCACTTTTGTCTGTTTTCTGGGTTACCTAGGTTCCTATAATATGCTGCTATGTATGTTAATCTATGTAACTGATTTGTGTAACTGAATAAACTTATTTTTTTAGTTGTCAATGAGTCGAAACCCCCCATTCACTTATTTCAACTACCCCTAAAGTGGTCGAAATTGGGAATTTTGGGCCCATTTACACGAATTTTCACAGATCCCAAATTTTAAAAAAAGTGTCCAGAATAAAAAATGTAGACTTTGGGCCCAAAATAACATTTTCTCTGTTCATTTCCAGCTACAGCCCCTCTTATATTACTCTTTCTTACCATTTGGAATTTTTATTCACAAAAAAAATAAAAATTTACTGTTATGAGACTACTGCATTATTGTAAAAATTGTATAAATTGTCAATCCATTCTTGATCCCTATTGGGTTTGGACGGGGGGCGGACGGTATTTGTTTACTTTGAGTTCGCTAAAGAAAAAGAACATTTTCGCTATGTGAGCGCAATTCATGGTACTTTTGGCATGAAAGCAATCAAAATCGTTATCTAATTTTCTGTTATATATCTTTCATTCTATCAGATGAGACCGTAGAAGAATAAAAATGAGAATATAACCATAACAACCAATCAAAAATATACGCTAAGCGGTCTTGCTAATTGGCTCTGGAGAAAGTGAACTCCGCTATTAGTGTATGATTTCTTTCATTTTTGGTGTACATGAAGAAGTATCTCCGTCCATCATAATTGCCTAAGTTAGAATAAGATAACCCAAACAAAAACTGAGAAAATAATAATAGAATTATTAATAATACTATCTTTATTACTACCGTAACATGTACAATGTGTTTACAGCTTGTTGATGGACATCAGTAAGTAAGTAAGTTTATTCAGGTATACACAAAATACAGTTACATAGATTACATCCTACATAGAGCTGATATGTGTAGCGAACCTAGGATAACCCACAAAAAGTCAGACACAGTGCTGATTTCCATTGGGGTCCTTTTTACCTTATTATTAAATATAAATGTTGTGAATATAATCAGAGAATTTGTGTTTAGAGTTTGGAGGAGGTGCGGATTACCAAAACTGTTTGTGTCCAGAGGGCTGAGGAAGGGTTGTTGAGGTTGGTTCGTACATGTAGAGAGAATGGAGCGAAACAGGGAATGACTTCAAGTGTGTATCAGTCTGTAGTGGAAGGAAGGCGGGGGAAATACAATCTAATGTAGGGTCGGGCCTAGAAATGGGTTGGAGGGAGGGGGGTAAAGGAGGTTTTTGTGTGGAGGGGCTTGGACTACCAGGCGACTTGCGATTGTGTGGTGTTTGATAGGGAGTGAATTGGAGACATAATGGTTTTTAATATGACGTGCTGTATGGAGTGTGAAGCAATAGTAAAATTATGATTGGGATTCAGGGAAACCGGCAGGCCGGACTTGAGTCCTGGAGATGGGAACGTACAGTGACGCCCTGGCTCTCTGAAGGAGGGGTGTTAATGTTGCAGGGTGTAAAGCACCCTTTGCAAGACTAGGGATGGAGTGATGGGATGTGTGAAAAGTTTGTCTTGTTCGGCCACCCTGCCTTGGGGGGTAATTGGCCTGTGTGTTAATTAAAAATACAAATGTTATATTTTTTCTTATTATTCTTTATTGAAGATAACACCTTATTATCATACTAACAAAGGACTATCTACTTCACGAGGGGGTATTGACCCCTTTGATCTGTCGCGGCCGTCTATATACGTCTTACGAGGTTACGTGGTTTTGTTTGACGTATATATATCATAAAATTTCTAGGCGGTTCAAATCAAAGCAGGAGGGAAGTGGTAGGCCCACAATGTTGAGAGAAATGGCGTCTGTGTGGTCATGTGTGCCCATATTATAAAAAATCCTGGGAAGCAGCAGTGCATAATGCGAAAAAAATGACCGTTTTTTTAATTAAAATGCGGACTTTGTGGTCTTTTTTGTATAGTTATTTATGGTTGTATTCTCGTTTTTTCTTGGTCTCAATTTGATGATGGAAAAACATTTTTAGTAAATGAGGTGATTTGATTGATTTTACTATAAAAAGAACTGGAAATGGAGCCAGAAGTAGGGGAATATGTTTGATTTTGATTTTTGCCAATGTTCAAAAGCAAACAAATGATGCCATTGTCCAATTAAGAATGTCCACCTACGCATTCCATAATATTGCAGTCATGAATGGGTTTTTGATGTTTATTTATACAATAGTATTACAGTATTGCAGTTCTGTCTGCATATAGTATTAGAAGTATTCTATTTTTTGTTTGAATAAAAATTCAAATAGAATAGCAAGAGTACATATAGAGGGGCCTTGAAGATCATGACTGATGAGCAAAGAAATGTTAGTTAAGGAGCCAGGAATGTCTGCATTGTTCATTTCTGGACCTTATTTTGAAATGTTCCATATTTTTGAGTTGTCGTGAAATTGGCCAAATTGCAAATTTCTGACCACATTTTAGGTAGTTAAAATCGGTAAAGGGGCAGTTTTTTGATGCACAATCGATAGAAAAAAAATGGTAAGTTCTAAAGAAATAGCTTTGAGTGTAGGGCGACTGAACAATGGAAATTAGCGAAAAGAGGGCTCAACGTGGGCGAAATCTCCAATTCTGTAAACAGCGCCGAGATCGCTAACTTCGCCAGAGAGCCTAATTCCGTCAGTTTTCTATTCAAATTCGTTTTTTTTGGTGTCATTACAATCGGGAAAAAGATTGTCTATCATTTCATAAGAAAAAATAATTTTTTTTTTTTCAAATTTTGCGACACCAGGGAAGCACCTCAGGATTGGGGGTTGCGACAGTTCAAAGGGTTAAGACTATCTACAGTACGAAGTGACATACTACTGTATTGAAAGGCACTTGTTTTGTGAGTATTCAAGAAATGTAGGTCGTGTCCAGATACACCCAGGTGCCCATTTACTGATGGGTGGTTAAACTACAGCACAGGTGTAAAGAAGCACGCCTATGTTTCTACCTTGGCTGTGGAATCGAATATTTACCAAAAATCATATATGGATATTCCATGGCCAGGTACTAAAAATAAGCCACGTTGACATTTTCGGGGTATCCTAGGTTTCTAACTTATGTGCTATGTGTGATAATCTATAGAGCGAGAAAATAACTTTTTGTTTGATGTTTATGGTGGAGTACGAGTGTATATCATAGTTAGCCCTGTGCTATACGTCCATTTTCTCTAATATAAAGCCATCCAAGACAAGGATAGGAGCATGGATATTTGTTTACCAGATCCTCTGCATACCTCTCTGTCGAAACTGCTCGGGTTATGCCAAATAAATCTTCATTCTGGAGTATTTAACATGTTTTATGTTATTTATATTGTTTTATTATGTCATATTAGATCTGATTGTGATAGGCAAATAAGCCTGTCGTGTTTAGATATTAGCGGAAATAATAAAGCATATTCTCTACTGCTTCATGAGACTGAGCTTCATGAAACTAGACAGTGGGCTTCAAAGCACCTTTTCTTTAATGGATAGTACTGATGTAGGTGCTTTCATATGAGAAAAGCATTTCTTTTATTTCATTGGAAACCATGGCTGAGGGCTAAAATGTAAGCAGGTTAAAACCACTAAATGGAGAATAAGAAATTGGGAAATGACTTATGCAGCAAGTAGCCCTCAAACAGTACCAGCAGGTTGGTTGTGGCCAACCCTGGGGAAATTTGAAATTATTGCTAGCCAAAATTAGTGGCGAATAACTGTAGGAACGACTACGTGATGTCCGGATTTGTGGGTGGCGGACCCTGTAACTGGTACACAAGCCCATTATCAGTGATTTCTTGGATGAGTGAACCTGACAGACATGTGGGCCACTGTGTGTGGGAATCGTTAAACTTATGCCATGGTTCAATGCTGGCACCTGCAGAGGTGAGGTGACACAAGGCCTTTGCTGCCTGTGAAATCATGGCATTTCGTGTGGCAAGACAAAGTGATGTCACCATTGTTTGACATCAGTTTACCCAAAACAATAATGGCACATACTGGCGGCACAGTAGAGGATAGACCAAATGAACCCATTCTAAAACCTGCAGCTGTCATGGACTTACAGCCTCAATATGTGCTTAATGATGGACAATGTGATCTTGCTGATTGTGTATGCAAAAAAAAAAAAAGTTATAAGTGGTTATATAAGTGGTATATATAGTGGTAGATAACTCTAGGGTAGTAGGTTTGGTACGACAGCAACCACCCAGGGAAGTACTACCGTCCTGCCAGGATGATGCTGAAACAAAACCTGTAACTGTTTTGCATGAATGGTAGGATTGCTGGTTTCTTTTTTCTGTCTCATAAAACACGCTAGATTAACAGGGATATCTTGCTACTTCTACTTACACTTGGTCACACTGTCACAGCAGCACATTGCATTGTATATATCTACATACATCTAGGTGTTTCTCCTTTTTCTAAATAGTCTTGTTCTTTTTTATTTTCTTCTATTGTCCATGGGGAAGTGAAAAGAGAGAATCTGTCCTCGTAAGCATGCGTGGGTCGTATGCGGCGGACACTATAATGCAGGAGAATGGGCTATGTAACCCTTTCCTGTATACATTTATAAAAAAGAGAAAAGAAGAAAAACTTTATAAATTGGGATGCTTAAATGTGCGTGGATGTGATGCGGGATGACAAGAAAGGATGATTGCTGATGTTATGAATGAAAAGAAGTTGGTTGTCCGGCTTCCTAGCGAAAACAAAGATGAAGGGGGTAGGAGAATTTCAGTGGGGGGAAATAAATGGGATTAAATCTGGACGAACCACCCTGTATCTGAGAGAGTTAGAGCAAAGGAAGGGGTAGCAGTAATTGTTAATGATCGTTATGGAAGGAGAAATGAGAATATGCATTGTGTAAATTCAAGTATTTTGTGGATTAAAAGTAAAGGTTTTGGCTGCGAGAAGTGGGGTCATCATAAGGTGTATGCACATGGAGAAAAGAGGATGCAGAGGAGAGAGAGAGGATTTTGGGAGATGTTAAGTGAATGGATAGGAGCTTTGAACCAAAAGGGTGAGAGAGTAATTGTGGTAGGGGACCTGAAGCCTGAAAGTAGGAGAAACTTATTAGAGTGAGGGTGTGTGGTAGGTTAGTTTGGGGTTGCCAGGTGTATAAAATGATAATGGGAGCCTTTGATTGAACTTTCCTTGTATAGAAAAAGGGGTTTTTTGTTATAGGTTAATACATATTTTAAGGGGAAAAAGAGGATAAATAAGTATTACACGTATGATAAGTAGGGCGAATGACGTAGTTTGTTGGTTATGTATTGGTAGAATAAAACTGTTGAGTAGACTTCAGGATGTATACATGTTTATAGAGGGCCACCACAGATATATTCAGATCACTTTCTAGTTGTAGCTCACTGAGAGTAAAGAGGTAGATGGGATACAAGGAGAATAGAAGCATCAGGGAAAAAGAGAGAGGTGAAGGTTTTATAACTAAAAAGAGGAGGAGTTAGGGTAAGATATAAACAGCTATTGGAGGTAGATGGCTAAAGAGAGCATAGGCAATGGGGTCGGAAGAGGTAATGGGGTAGGTTTAAGAATTAGTGTTAGAGTGTTCAGCAGAATCAGAAGTTTGTGGTTACGGAAAGTGGGTGCAGGAGGGAAAGAGGAGTGATTGTGGAATGATGATGTAAAGATAGTAGTAAGGAGAAAAAGTAGCATTATGAGAAGTTTTTAACAAAGTTGAAGTGATGCAAGGGTAGGAAGCGTCTATGGAGAAAAGAGCGGGTTAAGGAGAATGAGAGTGGTGTTGTGAAGCCAATGTTAAAAAGAGAGGCAAATGAGAGAGTGGGTGAGATGTTATCAACAATTTTGTTGAAAATAAGAAATAAGTTTTGGAGTGAGATTAAACAAGTTATGAAAGGGAAGGCCTAGAGAACAAATGGATTGTCAGTTAAAACTAGGAGAGGAGAGTTTTTAAATGGAGAGTTTAGAGGTATTGGGGAGATGGAGGGAATTATTTTTTGAGGAATTGTTAAATGTTGATGAAGATAGGGAAGCTGTGATTTCATGTATAGGGCAAGGAGGAATAACATCTTAGTAGGAGTGAGGAAGAGCTAGTGGTGAGTGTGGGGAAGTTCGCTTGAGGCAGTAGGGATAATTGAAAGAGAGGGGTAAGGCAGCCGGGATTGGTGGCGATAAAGATTAGAAAGGGTAAAAGCTGGTTGGTGGGGATATAGTTATGGAGTGGTTGGGTGCCAATTATTAAATAAATGTATGAGAGGGTACGGTTACCTAGGGATTTGGCAGAGAGAGATGCATAGTTCCTTTGTATAAAGGGCAAAGGGGATAAAAAGAGAGAGCAAAATTATAGGGGGATAAGTTGTTGAGTGTACCTGGTAAGTAATTGTATGGTAGAGTTATTAATTAATTGAAAGATTATAGTAGACGGGAGAAAGACATAGGATTAGCAATGGAACAAGGGAGGGCTTTAGGAAAGGATTTTACGGGCGATGTGTGGACCAGGTGTGTACAGTTTGCCCCCCCCCCCCCCCCCCCCCCCCCCCCCCCCCCCCCCCCCCCCCCACAAAACACAGAAAATTAATGAACTGTATTTAGATAGGCCTAAAGAGGTTCTTTTGTGGGCATTTTTGGATTTGGAAAAGGCGTATGACATGGGTGGATAGGGGGGCAATTGGCAGATGGTTGCAAGTGGTATGTGTGTGAGGGAGGTTTAGGTTACTGAAAGCAGGTGAAGAGTTTTTACGAGAGTCATAGTGTAGGTCTCAGTTAGAGTATGTAGGAAAGTGGGAAATTTTTTAACAGGTCAAAGTAGGCCTTTAGACAAGGATGTGTGATGTCACCGTGGTTTAATATATTTTATAGATGGGGTTGAAGAGAAGTAAAATGCGAGGGTTTGGCAAGAGGCGTGGAGTTAAAAGATAAAGAATCACACACAAAGTGGGAGTTGTCACACTGCTGTTTGCTGAGCACGTCTCTTGGGAGATTCAAAGAGAACTGCAGAATTGGGGGAAAAATTTTTTGGGTAGGGTGTGAAAAAGAAGAAAATTAAAGGTAATACGGGAAAGAGAAAGGGTTTTATGAGGATAACAAAAAGTTAGGTGATAAAGTTTTGGATTTCAGATTGGAGGGAGGAGTATGGAGAGGTAAATGTATTCAATTTTGGGATGGGGCGTGCCCGGGAGGGGTTATAAAAGATGAGGTAATCTAGAATTGATGGGGGAAAAAGTGAGGGGTGCACTTAGGGTTGTGGAGACAAAGAACTTTGTCCTTGGAGGCAAAGGGGGGAATGTATGAGATATAGTTTTACCAACGCTCTTAATGGGTGTAAGCGGGGGTATGAATGTTCGCAAGGAAAGGCTGGAGGCAGTGGAGATTCATGTCTGAGGGAAATGGTGGTGTGAATTAATCAGAGAATTCGTAGTTTGGAATTGGGAGGGGGTGCGGGATTAAAAAAACTTTTGTCCAGGGGGCTGAGGAAGGGTTGTTGAGGGGGTTCGGACATGAAAGAATGGAGCGAAACCAGAAGACTTAAAGAGTGTTCAGTCTGTAGTGGAAGGAGGCGGGTAGTGGGCCCTAGGAAGGGTTGGAGGGAGGGGGTAAAGGAGGTTTTGTGTGCGGGGGCTTGGACTTCCAGCAGGCATGCGGAGGTGTTTGATAGGAGTGAATGGAGACAAATGGTTTTTAATACTTGACGTGCTGTTGGAGTGTGAGCAAAGTAACATTTATGAAGGGATTCAGGGAAACCGGCAGGCCGGACTTGAGTCCTGGAGATGGGAAGTACAGTGCCTGCACTCTGAAGGAGGGGTGTTAATGTTGCAGTTTAAAAACTGTAGTGTAAAGCACCCTTCTGGCAAGACAGTGATGGAGCGAATGATGGTGAAAGTTTTTCTTTTTCGGGCCACCCTGCCTTGGTGGGAATCGGCCAGTGTGATAATAAAAAAAAAATAAAAATAAAACTTTTTTTCCATCATGTTGATATTTCCATGTTAAATGCTTATAACATATACAAGTTAAGGACCAACAACAAACCAGAATGTGGTGAATTTTGTTTGTCAGTCATCAGACAAATAATTGCCAAGTACCAAGGAGTAACACCTGCAATAGACCAGCGCCCACGAAATTACCAACACACGCCATCTCATTTGAGGCCTGGTGATCACTACACCATACAACTGCCTCCTACTGCTTTCAAGAAAAATGCTCAGAAGAGGTGTTTTGTATGTGGACATATCACAAAACGCCCATAAACACGCAGAGACACTCGTTTTATGTGTGAAGAGTGTCAAGTGCCACTCTGCATATACCCATGTTTCAAAGAGTTCCACAAGCTGCAGCAGTTCTAGGAAAGTGTTCAGTGACTGTACATATGTATATATATTATGGAACACTAGTAATAAACAATGTTTTGTATTGTTTGTGTAAAAAAGTTTTATACACTAATAGTGATAATGTTTGTTCAGTTATTGTGTTGTAAACAATGAGTGTATATTTGAACAATGCACCTTACATTGGTCTCACAGGCCACATAAGTTACTTAGAAAAGAAAAACATTGGAAAATACAAGAAACCTTCGAATTGGAGTAAATAAAAGAATACCGGGTGGGCAGCATTCGCCGCTGTTGCCATACACCGCTCATTTTCTGCCAACTTTGCACCTCTGTATCTCGGTAAGTACTGATGGCAAACATTTTTTTTAGGCTTAAAACACTCAGTAAAATAATCATAACATTTTGGAAAAATTTTTTTTTTTTTTCGAATTTTTTGCGACATAAAGACGTTTCAAAAAGGGACCTGAAACAAAGGTTAAACACACCACTCAAAACAAAGAAATATACCTACCATACACAAATAGATGGGGTTTAAAGGAAAATGCTAGGTTTGGGGAGAGGGGGGGATTAAATTTGGGGGAATAAAATTTCAAAATGGGAATTGCCATTTACTTCTTGCTATAACTGTGTTTATGGGAGATTCAAAAAAAAAAATTGCAAAGTTAGGGATGATTTTGGGAATGTTTAAAAAGGTAGAAAGTTAAAGTGAACAAAAAAAGAAAGGGATGGGGGTTTAAAATGATTTAGATAAAGAAAAAGGATATAAAATTTGGGGGAGGAGGATAGGGAAAGAAGTGAATTTTTTTCAGATATTTTGGATTGACGTGTCGGGGGAGGGATTTATAAAGGGATGATTTTTAATCAAAAATTTGTTTTGGGGAAAAAAGGTGAGGGGTGCGTTGGGGTAATGGGGATCAAAAAACGTTTTTTAAAGGAGGCAAAAAAGGGGAAATTTGTATAAATATAGTAGTCCAACACCTTATAGGGGTGTGAAGTTTGGGGGTGGTAAATGCAGCAGCGGGAGAGGGTTTTGGAGGCAGGGGAGATTCCTTTTTAAGGGCAATGTGTGGGTAAATATTAGCAAAAAATTTTCGAGTGGGGAAAATTTGGGAAAAAAAGGGGGGATTAATAAAAGATTAGTCAGGGGGCAAAAGGGGTTTTTGAGGGGGTTTTTGGTCTTTTAAGAGAATGGATCAAAGTAAAAATGACAGGGAAAGCATATAAATCTATGGGGGAAGGAAGGCGGGTGGGGTTGTCCCGAAGGGTTGGAGAGGGGGGGAAAGGGAGGTTTGGGGGCAAGGGCTTGGGACTTCCACAAGCGTGCGTGAGTGTGTAAATGGGAGTGAATGGAGAGAAGGATTTGGGCCTGACGACTGTTGGAGTGGAGCAGGGGAAATTTATGAAGGGATTCAGGGCAATGTGTGGTGTAAATATTATGCAGAAAATCGGAGTGTGGAAATTAGAGAAGGGTGGAGTTAATAAAAGCATTAGTCAAGGGCAAAGAGGGTTGTTGAGTGGTTTTTGGGCATTTAGAGAGAATGATCAAAAGAAGACATGGAAAGCTATAAATCATAGGGGAAGAAAGAGGGGTAGGGGTCGCCTCAAAAGGGTTTGGAAAGAGGGGGAAAAGGGTTTTTTTGGGGGAGGGGGTTGGGCTTTCCCGCAAGCTGCATAGCGTGTTTTGATAGGATGAATGGAGACAATGAACTTGGGGCCTGACGATCTTTTGGGGTTGAGCAGGGAAAAATTAGTGAAGGGATTCAGGGAAACCCGGTTTTTTTCAATAGTCGGATTAGTCCTGAAATGGGAAGTACAATGCCTCACTTTAAAGGAGGGGTTTGGATATTTTGGGATTTGGAGGGGTATTTTGTGTATCTCTATACTATATGCTTTTGAACTGTTGATTCTGAGCACCCTGCAAAAGCAGTGATAATGTGTGTGTGGTGAAAGGTTTTTAATAAAGATGAAAGTATTTTCTTTTTGGGGATTTTCTTTCTTTTTTTTGGGTCACCCTGCCTCGGTGAGAGACGACCGACTTGTTGAAAAAAAAAAAAAAAAAAAATTCAGGGAAACCGGTTATTTTCATATAGTCGGACTTGAGTCCTGGAAATGGGAAGTACAATGCCTGCACTTTAAAGGAGGGGTTTGGGATATTGGCAGTTTGGAGGGATATGTTGTGTATCTTTATATGTGTATGCTTCTAAACTGTTGTATTCTGAGCACCTCTGCAAAAACAGTGATAATGTGCGAGTGTGGTGAAAGTGTTGAATGATGATGAAAGTATTTTCTTTTTGGGGATTTTCTTTCTTTTTTGGGTCACCCTCCCTCGGTGGGAGACGGGCGACTTGTTGAAAAAAAAAAAAAAAACACAGAATAGATATATTACAATTGTGGTGCTTGTAATATGCTCAGTGTTTTGGCCTTGGTTAACTATTATATTCATAGGGAAGGGCTCAACCTGTAGGGGGCATACAGTGCCTGGGATTGGGTGATAATTAGATTTGATTCAGGGAAATTATATTTAATTGAAAGCACTAAACTGGTAGGGGGGGTCATACAACACATTGGGAATGGACGGCAGTCAGGTTCAGTCGATGTGAGGCAAGGTTTCAATTTCTTGGATCAAAAAGCCCTTCAGCATAAGGCATACCCCCCTTCCTTTCCCTTAAAGAAAATATTATAGTTCTGTATGACCCTTGTGGGTTTAGTGCTTAGTTTTTATGATTATAATTAGAGTGCTAAACTTGTATGGATCATGCACTGAACTTTGGTAGGTAATATAGTGATATTGTACATGATAGAAGTAAGAGAAATTTAGTATAATTGTGTACCCTTGAAGATGAAGGTTCTTGATCCACAGAACTGCAGCTACCATTTCCTTTGTAACTAATCTGATCATCTCCCATTCCCAAGGTGCTGTTTGATTTATGGTTGACTTCTCTTTTTTTCATGAATTTACAATGCACATATATCTCTTATCTGTCAGTCACTTTTTAGATCTTGTTGCAAACATTCAAATGCAAAATACTTTCAGTTAAGTATTTTTTCTTGGTTATTCTTCACACCAGACACATGTTGTGCATGTGTGGAGGGCTTGTATTGCTTGGTAATTCCAATGATGGGCAGCAGGTTGAGTGGAGAATGAGGAAATGATTGAGAGCAATCATACATGTTTTTGAATTGGGTCCATTGCCAAGATTTATTCCTTTAGGAAAGCAGCTTACAAAACTGCCAAATAGATGAATAAGAGACATGTGCAACTCTTCGGTATCTTTATTTTGGAGACTATTTGTCAGCCAATGGCTTTATCAGTCCAGTACAAAAATAATACAGGAACTGGTGAAAAACATGAGGTAGTCTCTCAGCCCATTAGTCTTGATGGACTGATCACCTCTATTACTACATGTCTTCCATCTGCAGTATTATTACTTGGATTGATAAAGCTGCTGGTTGATGAATGTCTCCACAGTAAAGATGTCCAAGTGTTGCACATGTCTCTTATTCATATACCTGTTATTATTTTTAAGTGGGAAAAAAATATCTTCCCTATACAGTGCATTTGTCGTGTGCTCTGTGACTTGTGGGTTTTCCCCATTTTTTTTTTTTTAAAATACCCATGTTTTTGGTATAGGTTTGGGAACAGCAACCCCCGGGGAAATACTACCGTCCTGCCAGATGACTGTGAAACAGAAACCTTTAAACTTTTTTTGCATGATGGTAGGATTGCTGGTTTTTTTTTCTGTCTCATAAACACCTAAAATAACAGGGATATCTTGCTACTCCTACTTACACTTTGGTCACACTTTACAGACACGCACATGCATATATATAATACATACATCTAGGTTTTTCTCTCCTTTTTCTAAATAGCTCTTGTTTCTTCTTATTTCTTCTTGTCCAGGGGGAAGTGGAAGAGAATCTTTCCTCCGTAAGCCATGCGTGTCGTATTGAGGCGACTAAAATGCCGGGAGCAATGGGCTAGTACCCCTTCTCCTGTAGACATTTACAAAAAAAGAGAAGAAGAAAAACTTTATAAAACTGGATGCTTGAATGTGCGTGGATGTAGTGCGGATAAAAAAGAAACAGATATTGCTGATGTTATAAAATGAAAAGAAGTTGGATGTCCGGGCCCTAAGCGAAACAAAGTTTAAGGGGTGGGGGAGTTTCGGTGGGGGGAAATAAATGGGATTAAATCTGGAGTACTGAGAGAGTTAGAGCAAAGGAAGGGGTAGCAGTAATGTTGAAGGATCAGTTAGGGAAGGAGAAAAGAGAATATGAATGTGTAAATTCAAGAATTATGTGGAATTAAAGTAAAGGTTGGATGCGAAAAGTGGGCATAATAAGCGTGTATGCCCTGGAGAAGAGGGGAATGTAGGGGAGAGAGAGAGATTTTGGGAGATGTTAAGTGAATGAATAGGAGCCTTTGAACCAAGTGAGAGTAAAACCAACACTCTTATAATGGGTGTGAAGCTTGGGTGGTAAATGCAGCGCGAGGAGACGGTTGGAGGCAGTGGAGATTCCTGTCTAAGGGCAATGTGTGGTGTAAATATTATGCAGAAAATTCGGAGTGTGGAAATTAGGAGAAGGTGTGGAGTTAATAAAACATTAGTCAGAGGGCAGAAGAGGGGGTTTTTGAGGTGGTTGGGCATTTAGAGAGAAAAGGATCAAAGTAGAATGACATGGAAAGCATATAAATTATAGGGGGGAAAGAGGGGTATGGGGTGTCCTTGAAAGGGTGGGAAAGAGGGGGTAAAAGGAGGTTTTGTGGTGTGAGTGGCTTGGACTCCAGCAAGCGTGCATGAGCGTGTTAGATAGGGAGGTTGTTGGGACGAATGATACCAGTGGACCCCGCACACGATGGCATCACATAACGATTTAATCCGCTTACGCTTGCTTAATCGCAAAAATTTTGCCTCGATACCCCCCCCCTGATTAAAAACCGCTCACCGATTTTCGTCGAGACGCGTCTACTGTGCGGCCTGAGCCACGATCTCCATATGTTTTCCGCGCGTGGCATTGTTTACCAGCCAGCCTCGCGGGTAACATCCAAGCATACAATCGGAATATTTCGTTTATTCAGTGTTTCGGTGCTTTTTCTGGTAAAAATAAGTGACCATGTGCCCAAGAAAGCGTCTAGTGCAACCATTACAGCTATAAGGGTGTGAATTACAATAGAGAAGAAGAAAAAGATCATTGATAAGTATAGAAAGTGAGAGTGCGTGTCTCCGAGCAGGCCTGGTTAGGGTTGCTATGTATAATAAACCCCAATCAACCATCGCTACTATTGGTGGTACAGTGCCTGCAGCTGCTGCTGCACTGTCAGTTCTGCTGTTGCATGCTGTAGCATCGTCTGCTGCTGCTGTAACATCGTCTGTTGCTGCTGTAGCTCGGTCTGTTGCTGCTGTAACCACCGTCGTGCTCTGCTGCTGTGTAACATCGTCTGTGCTGCTGTAACATCGTCTTGTTGCTGCTTGTAGCATCGTTCTGTTGCGGCTGTACCCCCGTCAAGCTGCTGCTGTGCTGCTGTAGCATGTCTGTGCTGCTGTAACATCGTCTGTTGCTGCGTAGCAGTATGTTGCTGCAGTACCACCGTCTGCTGCTGCTTGCTGTGCTGTAGCATCGTCTGCTGCTGCTGTTAGGCATGTCGCTGCTGCTGGTACCACCGTCAGCTGTGCTGCTGCTGCGGTAGATCGTCTGTGCTGCTGTAGCATTGTCTGTTGTGCTGTAGATCGTCTGGTTGCTGCTGTACACGTCGCTTGCTGCTGCTGCTGTAGCAACTGTTGTTGGTGGCTTCTTGAGAATACCAAGGAAAACAATTAACCCCAGCGGATTTGCCACCCAATAACCCAAAAAAGTCAGTGTTCATCGAAGACTGTCTAACTTATTTCCAATTGGGGGGTCTTAATCTTGTCTCCCAGGATTGCAACCCACACCAGTCGACTAATCACCCAGGCGTGAGGGTGAACAGGGGAAAATGCCTGGAACTAGTGCTCATAGGTGAATTTAAAGCCCAGCAAAAGGTTAGGTTTGAGAGATTTAAAGAATTAGTATTAAGTGACATAACAGTGTGTGATAATGGCCTGTTCTGGGAAGAAAATACCAAACAGGACCTACGTATCAGGAGGAAAAGCACTCCCAGGACACAGTGGTCTCATCAGTCATTGCTGCATGCTCTTCAATAAAGGTAATGTGGTCATTTATTCTTCATTTAGTAGAGTAGTACATGCACTTATATATATTGCTGCAGTACTACTCTACTATTGTGCATGTATCCTTTCTCTTTGTGTGTAGGAAAATGTATATTTCATGTGGTAAAATTTTTTTTTTTTCATTTACTTTTGGGTGTCTTGCACGGATTATTGGTAATTTGATTTCCATTAATTTCTTTTGTGGGATAATTCATATCGCATACGATTATTTGCATAAACAATGACCCCTCTGCTCCCGATTAAAATCGGTATGCGGGTGTCCCACTGTACTTTGGGAACCTGACGTCAGTTGCGAGTGTAGCAGGGTATATTTAGTGAAGGGATTAGGGAAACCGGTTATCTTTCATATAGTCGGACTTGATGTCCTGGAAATGGAAGTACAAAGCCTGCCACTTTAAAGGTGGGGTTTGGGATATTGGCAGTTTGGAGGGATATGTTGTGTTATCATATACGTATATGCTTCTAATAACTGTTGTATTCTGACGCACCTGTCGCCAAAGCTAGTGATAAGAGGTGTGTGTGGAGATGAAGTGTTGAATGATGAGAAATATTTTCTTTTTGGGGAGTTTTTCTTTCTTTTTTTTGGGTCCACTCCTGCCTCGGGGGGGTGGGAGACGACCGACTTGTTAGATAACAAAAAAAAAAAAGAGGAGTAAAATTGTGGTAGGAGGACCTGAATGCTAAGTAGGAGAAACTTTTAGAGAGGGTATGGTAGGTAAGGTTTGGTGGTGCCAGGTGTAAATGATAATGGAAAGCCTCTTGATTGAACTGTGTATAGAAAGGGGTTTAGTTATAGGTAATACATATTTTTAAGAAAAAGAGGATAATAGGTATAAAGTATGATGTGGCGAATTGACAGTAGTTGTTGGATTATGTATTGGGAGAGAAAGACTGTTGAGTAGACTTCAGCGATGTACAGGTCTCCCTCAAGATTAACGTTTTTCAACTTTCACGGGCGTCTACACATTCGCGAATTCCCCCAACCGCAGATTTCCAGCGCCAAAATCATATTTAAGTTTCCCGGCCACCTGCGAAGTCCCTACTACCTCCTTCCAACCCCCACAACTGGCAGCAGCCCTCCCACCACTGTGTGGTGAGTGTTTTGTTTTGTTCACTTATTTGCTATTAAATACAGAATATAATAATGTAAACCCATTTCATGACTGCATATTGGAATGGCTATTCGGACAGGATTGATGGTGGACATCATGTGTTTACTCGTGAACACTGCAAAGAATTAAACATTTCTGCTCAAGTAAATAATAAACAATTGTAATAATTATAATAATAATAATAATTTAAACATAATAATATAATAATAATATAAATATGATATAAGATTGAAGAAGGAGAATGTACAAAAATACGAGGGAGTGGTTGAACATCGTCAGTTGTGACTTTGTTTATGCTGGGAACGTGAACATTCAGTGTCTCCTGCTTTCCAAACATTTCACAATTAATTCACTGTGTTTGGACGCCTTGTAGGATGAGTGTGACTGGAGTGGTAGAGGCAGTGATGAAGGCAATGGTATTTTTCTATTAACTTTACAAGTTAATTATAATACATGATTATGTATATAAACATGATAATATTATTTTTTTTAACATATATGTTATAAATACATGCCTCAATTGTCTGAATTATTGTGAAATATTTGGATAAGAGCAGGTGAGACTAATGTTCACTCCGCATAAACAAAAGTCACACTGACGATTTGTGTCAATCACTCCCTCGTATTTTTGTACAATTTCTTCTTCAATTATATCGCATTTATTTTTATTATTTTATTATTATTATTTTTATTATTGCTATTTGTTATTATTAGCAATAGCAGAAATTGTTATTCTTTGCTGTGTTCAAGAGTAACACATGATTGTCACCGTCTAAACCTGTACGAATAGCCATTCCAATTGCAGTCATGAATGGGTTTACATTATTTATTCTGAGTTTAATAGCAAATTAATGAGACAAACAAAAAACACTCACCAACAGTGGTGGGAGGGGCTGGCTGCAGTTGCGGGGGTCGGAGGGTGGGTAGTAGGGGACTCGCGCAGTGGTGGAGTCTGTGGTATTCAATAACATACATTGTTATTTACAAGTTATTATAACATTACGTGATTTAAAAGCATAACATGTATATATTTTAGTACAGGTATGACGGTTTTCAGGTATTTTATGATTATTCATGGTTCATCAAGTTAAGGAAAGCAGTATTGTAATATATTTCCTACATATTTTGGGGCACCAAATCAGTTCACGTTTTTTTCAACTTCGCGAGGCTCCTGATCTCTAATCCTTGCGGAATGTTGAGGGAGGAGACCTGTACATGTTTATAGAGGGGCACGATCTATCAGATCACTTTCTAGTTGTAGCTACACTGAGAGTAAAATGTAGATGGGATACAGGAGAGAATGAATCTTCTAGAAGTCTGGGTAGAGAGAGGTGAAGTTTATAAACTAAAGAGGAGGCAGTTAGGGTAAGATATTATAAAAGCTATTGGAGGATAGATGGGCTAATGAGAGCATAGGCATGGGAGTCGAAGAGGTATAGGGTAGGTTTAAAAATGTAATGTTAGTGTGTCAGCAGAGTTTGTGTGGTTACGGGAAAGTGGTGTGTGGGAGGGAAAGAGGAGCGATTGGTGGAAGATGATGTAAGAGAGTAGTAAGGGAGAAAAGGTTAGCTACGGAGACGTTTTTACAAAGTTAGAAGTGAGGCAAGGAGGGAAGCGTATATGGGAGGGAAAAAGAGGAGAGGTTAAGAGAGTGGTGAAGCATTGTAAAAAGAGAGCAAATGGAGAGTGGGTGAGATGTTCCCAACAAGTTGTTGAAAAATAGAAAAAGTTTTGGAGTGAGATTTACAAGTTAAGGAAGCCTAGAGAACAGATGGATTTGTCAGTTAAAAATAGGAGAGAGAGGTTATTAAAAGGAGAGTTAGAGGTATTGGGAAGATGGAGGGAATATTTGAGGGAAATTTTTAAATGTTGATGGAAAATAGGGGAAACTGATTTCGTGTATAGGGCAAGGAGGAATAACATCTTGTAGGAGTGAGGAAGAGCCAGTTGTGAGTGTGGGGAAGTTCGTGAGGCGTAGGTTTAAAAAGAAAGGGGGTAAGGCAGCCGGGATTGATGGGATAAAGATAGAAATGTTAAAAGCAGGTGGGGATATAGTTTTGGAGTGGTTGGTGCAATTATTTAATAAATGTATGGAAGAAAGGGGAAGATACCTAGGGATTGGCAGAGAGCATGCATAGTTCCTTTGTATAAAGGCAAAGGGGACAAAAGAGGGGTGCAAAAATTATAGGGGGGTAGTCTGTTGAGTATACCCGGTAAAAATGTATGGTTGAGTTATTATTGAAAGAATTAAGAGTAAGACGGAGAATAGGATAGATGGAACAAGGGGGCTTTAGGAAAGGTAGGGGGTGTGTGGACCAGGTGTTTAAGTGAAACATATAAGTGAACAGTATTTAGATAAGGCTAAAGAGGTCTTTGTGGCATTTATGGATTGGAAAAGGCGTATGGGCAGGGTGGATAGGGGGGCAGATGTTGCAGGTGTATGGTATAGGAGGTGGTTACTGAAAGCGTGAAAAGTTTTTACAAGGATAGTGAGGCTCAAGTTGGGGTATGTAGGAAAGAGGGAAATTATTTCCCAGTAAAAGTAGGCCTTAGACAAGGATGTGTGATGTCACCATGGTTGTTTAATATATTTATAGATGGGGTTGTAAGAGAAGTAAAAGCGAGGGTCTTGGCAAGAGGGGTGGAGTTAAAAGATAAAGAAATCACACACAAAGTGGGAGTTGTCACAGTTGCTCTTTGCTGATGACACTGTGCTGTTGGGAGGTTCTGAAGAGAAGTTGCAGAGATTGGTGGATGAATTTGGTAGGGTATGCAAAAGAAGAAATTAAAATTTAAATACGGGAAAAGAGTAAGGTTATGAGGATAACAAAAAATTAGGTGATGAAAGATTGGATATCAAAATTGGAGGGAGAGGGGTTTTTGGAGGTAGGTGAATGTATTCAGATATTTGGGAGTGGGACGTGTCAGCGGATGGGTCTATGAAAGATGAGGTTTGAATCATAGAATTGATGGGGGGAAAAGGGTGAGTGGTGCACTTAGGAGTCTGTGGAGACAAAGAACTTTGTCCTTGCAGGCAAAGAGGGGAATGTATGAGAGTATTTTTTACAACACTCTTTTTATGGGTGTGAAGCATGGGTGATGAATGTTGCAGCGAGGAGAAGGCTGGAGGCAGTGGAGATGTCATGTCTGAGGGCATTTTTGTGGTGTAAAATATAATGCAGAGAAATTTCGTTTTTTGGAAGTTAGGAGGAGGTGGGGGATTTCCCCAAAACTTTTGGGCCAAAGGGCTGGGGAAAAGGGTTTGTTGGGGGTGGTTCGGACATGTAAAGAGAATGGAGCGAAACAGAATGACTTAAAGAGTGTTTTCAGCCATTTGGGGAAAGGAAGGCGGGGTGGGGGTGGGCCCCTGGGAAAAGGGTTTTGGAGGGGGGGGGGAAAAGGAGGTTTTGGGTGTGCGAGGGGCTTGGACTTCCAGCAGGCATGCTTGAGCATTTTTTTGATAGGAGTGAAGGGAGCCCAAAGGGTTTTTTTAATACTTGACGTGCTTTTTGGAGGGGTGAGAAAAGAAAACTTTTTATAAAGGGGGTTCGGGGGGGGAAACCCGGGGGGGCCGGACTTGAGCCCTGGGGGATGGGAAGTACAGTCCCCTGCACCCTGAAGGGGGGGGTTTTTTAATGTTGCATTTTAAAAAACTGTAGTGTAAAGCCCCCTTTCCCTGGAAAAGACAGTGTTTGGGTGAAATGATGGTGAAAGTTTTTCTTTTTGGGGCCCCCCGGGTTTTGGTTTGGGAATAAAGCCAGTGTGATGTTAAAAAAAAATAATCCCTCATGTTTCCCCTAGAAATGTAGTATTGTTGGATGCATTTGGATACAATTTTAAATTAAAACTAACATTTAATTTTTAAAAGTATATCAGTAAATACCGTTAAAAATTTTTCCCAGTGCAGAAACACCGAAAAACTCATTAGCCCCTTATTTTCCCATTTTTTTAAAGTTGATGGGGCATCTTTTTTTTTGAAAGCACATTTTTCCCCTCAAATGCTGATTGAAACTAGTTGACAGGCTTTGCATTTAATATCACAGTAAAACCCAAACACAGCTGAAAAAAGGAAATCTAATGTTTTTGTACAAAAAATTGCTTTTTCATTTATCAAAGGTGTATAAAAAGACAACTTGAATAAGACAGGTTTCACCTGAAACTTCTAAAAAAAAATTAAGCTTTGGCGTATGCCCCTTTTGTGATTTTTAGAGCTTGGTTATAAATATAATAAACATGAAAAAAGAACTGGTTATTTTTAAATCAGTAATGAGAAGTGTGGAGTGATGTAGTGGTGGTCACACAAATTTACAAAACCCTAAATGCATATGAAAATTTTAAAAGGTGTTTTGTCTGTTAGCCTTTTGGTTATAAAGAGTCTGAATAAAATCAGTACATTTTAAAGGTTGGGGCAACGTTGGTAGTCTTCTTGCAGTGTTTTCCTTGACTTATGTAACATTTTTAAAATTTAACATATCTACCAAAGGACCCCCTCCAACATGATGGATTACTACTGTTACTTCATTTTCATTTTCCCCATCACTGGTTCAGTTTTAAAAAGCCCCATCTCAGGGCTTCTATCAGACTGCAAAAAAAACTCTGCTGTGCATTTTGGACAAGTCTCAAAAATACCCGGGATGTTGCCCCACACAAGTATCAAAAAACAATTGCAGAAGAAATAAACAGTTCTTGGGAAGGCATTTGTTTTAAAATTTTTAAAATTGTATTCAAAAAAAGGTTTCCTCCATTTTTATTGTGCTATTGTTTCCCCCTAAAAAATTGTTCGAAATTTGGGAACCTTTTTTTCAAATAAACATCCATGTTATATTTAAAAATGTGTTCTCAAATTCATTCACTTGGGCCCACCTTCTTTGGGAAAATTTTTTTGACCCATGAAACAGGTAAAAAGGGGGAAACTACCTCCTTTTTCCCCTTTCTCATACGGAAGTTTTCAAGGCCCTGTAGAAAAATTTTTTCCAAATAAAGGTGTCCCAAGTGAATGCTTTAGTGCCCCAATTTTCCCCTCAGTAGCAGCCTTTGAAAAATCACATCTTTTTATCATGTTTTTGGAAAATCTGGGGGCAGCCTTTCCCTGGGGGCCAGATAATAAATTTATTGCATACACCCAAAATGTTGTGTTTTTTTCTTTCAGGAAATCTTTAAAAGGGAAGTTTAAAGGTAAAACCGATTTGGGTGCACATTTTCGGGAGGCTTCAAAAGGGCTGGCTTTTAAAAGGAACGAAAAATAAAATAATTTGAGAAACAGTTTTAACCCTTTAGACAAATTGTTTTTTTAAATTTAAATTTTTGGCTATGTATGATCTCAATCTTTTATTAAAAAATTTAAAAATTAGTGGATAATGAAGAGAAAACCCCCCTTTTTTTAAATTTGTCCACCAAAAAATTTTGTATTAAAAAATATTTTCCTTTTTGTATGTTTAAGCCCAATGCCTTTGGGTTTAGCTGATGATCCTTAAAATTTTAGCTCTACCCCTAATATAATAACAATTAAAATTGATCATAAAAAGATATTTTTTAAAAGATTTTTCATGGGAAAGCTTTTAAAACCTATGGGGTTTAAAACCCTAATTAGGTTTTATCCAGATTAAAGGTAGATCCAATTATTTGGGACCAAGGCTCTTCACCGCATCAAGGCCTCCCCAAATTTTGGGGAAAGTTTTTTAACAGACGAAAATTGGAATGTCAAATTTCCCTCAGTAGTTGTGTGCTAGATTTTTACTTTGGGTTTTTACATGTATCCACAAGACTTATTCTTTGGAAAGGGGTGTTTAAAAAAAAAAAATTTTAATTATTTGACCAAATTAGGGCCTATTAGTTTCAAAAAGATTGCTAGAGTACATCGGGGATTGAAAGTTATTTTTCCCAAGTATTTTTCCCCTTGATGTTGGTGAGGGGCTTTTGTTTTTGGGGAATTGGATCTGGGGCCCCCCCATTTTCCCCCAAATTTAAAGCCTGAATCCCCTTCCACATCCCCCCCCCCCCGGGGCGCTGTATAATCCCCCGGGGTTTTAGCGCTTCCCCCTTGATTATAAAATAAAAATTTAATTTCCCAATTTACGTTTTTGGGGTTTTGGAAAAGGGGGTATATGAAACGGGTGGACCCCCGATTTTTTGTGATTAACCCCGTTCCAAAAGACCCCAAACCAAAGGCAAAATTAAACAAAACTCGAAACCATTTTCCCCAAAAAAAATGGAAAAAAAAATTAATCCTTTTCCAGACCCCCCAAAAAATATTAAAATAAAATTTTTTTTAAAAATTAAAGTTTTACATAATAAAAAACCCTTTGAAAAAAATCAAGTAAATGTTTTAAAAATTTAAAAAATTTTCCCACTTATTTTTAAAGAAGATTTCTGGGGGATGGAAGATGGGGGGGAGGTGATGGGGAGGAAGGGGACACTATTATTCATTTTTTAGGTTTTCGCCAATACTTCATATGGTGACCCCAAGTTGTCCCCCGGGTTTTGGGGGTTCTTTTTGGTGGACACTTTTTTGTTTGGAAAGGAAAATTTCTCCTTCCTTTAGGACTTTACGAAAGAAAAGCCCCTTATCTGGGGTTTTTCTTTTAATGCCACTGGGATTTTTATTATTATAATAAAGGGGGGAAAGCGCTAAACCCGGGGGATTTACGGGCGCCGGGGGGGGTGGGGGGGGAAATTGTGGAAGGCTTTCAGGCTTAATTCGGGGGAAATGGGGCACAGATCCCAAATTCCCCCAAATCCAAAAGCCCCTCACCAAAAATCAAGGGAAACCCTTTCCTTTAGGGGGAAAGCCACTGGGAACAACTCGAGTCTGGACCCCTGGCACGCAAAGTAACCCCATCCAAAAAGGTCTTTTTCTGGTTTCCCAAAAAATTTTCCCGAAGTGGGACACAACACGTCATTTTTCATGTTTGGTGATACGGCTTGTTTCAGCTTGGTCAGGGTTTATACTTTTCAACTTTATTTCCCCCAAAATGTGCTTAATCACTGAAGAAGGGACCTCATCCCCTCCCCCTTCCTCCGAAGGGAACTTCCTCGGGTGTGGTTGGGTGCTGTTAAATTTTAAGCTCTTTTCAGTTCGTCAAATGGGTTTGCTCTTCCCGGTTGGGGCCTTTCCCCCAACCCTACCCCATCCCCGTCCCCTCATTTTATTTTCCCAAAAGGGGTTGCACTAGCTTTCCTTGGGTCCATGAAAGACTTTTTTAGCGTTGCAAAAAAACAAAAAACAATGGGTTAAATTTTGAAAAGTTGAAACCCGCAGGGGGAGGTTTACGTGTTGGTAAACAATGGCAAACCTGGCGTGAATGGCGTGGGAGCTGGCTTTTGGTTTTGTTTCGCGGTGACGGGCGGGCGGGGAACCCGGGCGTCCCCCGGAAAAACGAGTTTTTTCACCCAAAAAACGAGGGGCCCCAAAATTTTTTCCCCAAAAACTCCTGAAGGTCGAATTTTTGCGAAAGTCGAGGCTGCCCCAAACTCGGGGGGGCCCCTGAATCGTTTTTTAGAAAGAGATTAGAATAATCTTATACTAATTTGGGGTTTTTTGATACCTAGTATTGGGTTTTTAATAAAGTTTAGATTATTGTAAAATTTGGGTTAGGGGGATTTTTAGATTTTTGGTTTTGTTTCAAAAAAAACCTTTTTGGACAAATTTTTATTTCATTAATTTTTTAGCATCCCCTTTTTGGATAAAAAGGGTTCCAAAGGGAAAAATATTTTGGGGTTTCTTTTGGGGGCCATTTGAATATTCCACTTTCCCCAAAACCCCCCCATCTTTTTTAAGTTTTCTTTTACCAAAAAGTATATTTTATTACATAATATGGTACCCAAGATTTAAAATTTTTTAAAAATGAAACTGTGAGAAGAAAATAAAAATTTTTTTCCCACAAAAATTTTATTACCATATTACAATTTAAAATTTTTATTAAAACTATCAGATTGAAAGTGCTAATTTTATAGTATATTTATCCTTTTTTCAAAAATCACATCTCAAAAAAAATTGAAAAAACAGGGGTTTTTTCTTTACCCCAAAAAAAACTTACAAAACCCCCTAATTTTAAAAACCCCGATTTTCAAAAAAAAAAATTACATCACCAATTATTCTAGCTACCTTCTCTGTTCTCCATAGCAAATTTCGTCCCAAAAATTTTTTATCTCCTTTGGGAAAATTTTTCTGTAATTTTAAAATTTAAACAAACCCGGGGAAAAAAAAAATATAGCAGCCTAGTAAAAATATATCAAATGTCTCAATTTCTAATATAACATAGAAATGTTTTATGTTTTTATTAATTTTTTGGGATAATACAAAATATAACCCAAGCTGAATTTCTGTGATTCCCATTTTTTTTTTTTCCCCTTTCCCCCCGGGCCAAATTTTCTTATAAAAAAACATAAAACATTGCTCTCCAAAAAGACCCTCTATAAAAACCTCTTTGTTCCTCCCTACAATGTTTAAAGCCCATGTTTACACCCATATAAAAGTGGGGTTTTAACACTGGTAATTCCCGTTTCTTTTCCCCCGGGGGGGGGGGAGATGAAATTTATCCCATACCATTAAAAAAATTGTTGACACAGCAACCCGCATTGGGAAAAATCAGTACAGGATCACCACTCATATGTTCATCCAAACCCAATAAATTTTTTTTTTTTTACTAAAAATTGGCCCTTTCCCACCAAGGCAAGGTGACCTGAAAAAAAAACAATTCCATCATTCAATCCATCACTGCCTTGCCAGGGGGAAAAATGCCCTTTTGCTTAAAAGGTTTAAAAAAAAAGCATACCCCAAAAACCCCCCCCTTCCGGCACGGCAACCCTAAATTCCCACCTTCCCAAATCTCAAGTTTGGCTAACTGGTTTCCCCCGAAACCCTTCTAAATTTTTCTTTGCTCACACCCCCCAATAGCCCCGTCAAATCATAAAAACCATTTTATCCACTCGCTCCTAACACAGGTCCCGTTTGTTCCCCATCTACTAACCCAGTTTTTCCCCCCCACCTATACCATGGAAAGGCCCCCTGTTGCCCTTATGGGTTTTTGCAAACCCGGTTTTTAAAAAATTATATACCATAGAAAAGACCAAAAAATGCAATTTAATTTAAAATTTTTCAATGATTAAATTTTTTCCCACACAGTGGGCAAAAAATCACAAAAAAATCTGTTTGTGTTTTTGATTTAAAGGGCACTGTGGGGGAAATGTAGCCAAAAAAAAGGGTCAAAATACTTTTCTTTTTTGTATTTTTCCATTTTTGTTTGGGATTTTTTTACCATTTATCTCCAACCCCATTTTTATCTCCCAAATGCTACACCCCTTTCCCCCCTTTCCCCCAGTATAAAAACCTCTGTGCTCCCTTGCTTTGGTTTTTAGGCAGTTACAGGACTGAAACCCTATCAAAAGGGTAAACAACTGAATACTTATTTTCCAGCTGCATTGTCTCCAGTTTAAAAAACTCAACCCCCTGTATTAAACTGATGCAAACTTGTGTGAAGGGGAAAACATTTCAACAATAAAAGTAAACCCCAAATGTTTCCCATGTCTTATTTTATTAGCTTTTTTGGGGATTTTACCATTTCCCCTTTAATTTTTTTTTAACAAACTGGCCCTATCCCCCCTGAGTAATTTATACAGGAGAAAAAAGGGTTTCTAGCCCCCCGATCTGGCCCTTTTTAAATTTCCTCTTACAACAACGCATGGCTTTTTTGGGGGAAGAATTTTTTCCCACTTCCCCCATACATGTAAGGGGAAAATGAAGAACAAAAACCAGTAAGAAAATAGAAGGAAAACCCCAAAAGGGGTGTGTAAAAAAATATGTTTGTATATGCCCTGTGTAGTGTACCCAAGGTAAAAAAAAACCCCCCAAAATAGCAACATACCTGTTTTTCCCCTGTATCAACCATTAATACAGCCTTTCCTCACTTTAAAAAATGGAGTTTCGTTCCAAATACCCCGTTTGTAAACAAATTCATCGCTAAACAAAAGGGGCAATATAAAGGTAGTGGGTTTTTTTTCAAACCAACTTTGGGTAAATTTCTTTAATGTCACCCTTGCACCAATTTTCGTATAACATTTTTAGTATTTCGTAAATTTTTAAAAGTTTATACGGTTTGTAATTTCTGTAAATATAAATATTGTAATAAACAAAAAAAGGAAATCAGTTTAATATTCATTATTTAGGGGATGCGTTCTTTGGCCTTTGGGGGGGGTCGATTGTGCTCGTGCAAGCAGCAGATTTTCCCCGGGCAAAATTGCTGCGTTTGCAAAGGCTTGGGCTGCCGAGGAGAGACAGGCACCTAGCAAAAATCGTTGTTGGGGCAATGGATGAATTCCCCCCCATGTTTGTTAACTGGGCCCTTCTCTGTAAATTTTTTCTATGATTTTTAAATTATGTCATAACGGGTTTATCATTCAATTTCCTTTGAAACTTGTCATATTGTGACCGCTTACCCGGACTCATTTCCTTTGGGAAAAAACTCCCTGATTAATGTGTTTATGATTCAATTTCCTTTGGGAATTATTTATGAGTGTGACCATTTTAACCCGGAGCTCCCTTACCTTTTTAAATTGGTCATGATTATGACCCAAACTAGTTTATTACCTTTGTAACTTTCTCAGCTATCAAAAATTTGGGTCCCGGCCCGGACCAAAATTTTGTACCTTGTAAATTTTTTACTACCGCCCACGGGGGTGGGTTTGGGGGGCATAATAAAACCCTTTTTTAAACAAAAAATTTTGGGATGCTACTGGTAGGGGGAGCCCCTTTAAGTTTGAGTCGTTGGTAAACGAGTTTCGTAAATAATGAGGAGAACTCTTGTATATATTTACCTAAGTGGATAAAAATTAGTTTGTAATTAAGCTCTTAAAGGTAAAGTATTTTAAAAAACCCGCCCGTTAGTGGAAATGGCCCGCAAGGTTTAAAAAAAGAAAAAATGAAAAAAAAATAAGCCAATTGTCTTAAAAAAATGATTTTCAAAGATTAATATCCTTCAGAAAATTTTCGATGTTTTTTTTGGTAAACCCTTTAATTTAAAACCCAAAGAAAAGAAGAACAGGGGGAGAAAGGAGGGAATCCCGTCCCCCCACCTTTATTCCCATGGGTCGTCCATCAATCTTGAAAAGGAAAACGGCAAAATGAGCAAGAAGCAGCTTATAAAAACCTTTTAAATAGGGGCAGCATTTGTAGGTGGTTTTCAATTTGTCCAAATTTTTAAATAGGGGCGTGCCCAAGGGGGTTTGGCAAAAGGAAAAATTGCACATGTGTCTAATTTAACAAAACAGTGCTCCCGAACCCCTTTCCCTCTAAAAATCCGTCGGGCAAATGCAATTTTTTGGGATAAATTTAAAACTTTTGGGAAAATTTTTAATTTCCCCAAACCCCTTTGGGGGAAAGACCCACTTCCCACCTGGAAAATGTGGGCACCACCTACGATGCTGCCCCTCACCCGTCAACGGTTTTTTAAGCTGCTGCTCCGCTCATATGCCGTATTCTTTTCAAGTTTGATGGGCTGACCACATCGACTCAAGGCTGAGGGATGATTACCTCTTCTCCTCCTGTTCTTCAAGTTTCTCCTTTGTATGGTTTTTACATGGCTTTTAATAGTATGTATTATAATTACTCCACAGGTACTCTTATTAATGCTGCTTAAGAATATGCACAAAAACAAAGAAAATGAAGACTATTTTAGCATGATACGAAACTCTGTTTTTCCCTCTGATTTTCATCACTGTAGATTGGACAGCAAGTGAAGCAAAACTTAACCTGGTCCTAAAATGTACATTACCGTATTGTGTTATACCTGGAGAGGTTTTTCAGTGGTCCATGGTCTGATCAATCAGGCTGTTAATGCAAGCTGTAGTTTAATATTTTATATTATAAAAATCAAGTACTGTACCTGGTTTTGAACAGGAATTTATAAAAAAAACATAAAATGACAAAATAATTCATGAATTAAAAAAATAAGAATTATAATTGTCTAGTTTCAAAAGGATTAATGGTACTTAAATAAGGGAAAATTACAGCACAAGGCAATACAAGTTCTCTGAAGATTATTTCTACACATATGGTTATAAGGAGTTAAGAACAAGGATAATATGTAAAATTCTTGGTAAAAACAGCTATGCCTCAAGAAGGAATTGCAGTATACAAGCCTCTCTTCTCCATCATTTGCTTCAGCTAATTCACTGAACACCCCATCTTTGCAGTTCCACTGTCTCTATTTATATATGTCGTGCCATAGAGGTAAAACTTGCAATTTTGGTTTTAAAAAGCAAACGCTCTTCTTGCCGAATAAAGCAAGCAAAAATTTGTGTATGCAATAATTTTGCAAAGATCATTCTGAACGTAATGAAAAAAATTATTTTACTGTTTTGTTTGTTTGTTTATTATTAAATTCTTGTAAACTTATCTAAAATATATTCATTGGATTAGGCTAAATTAAATTGCACTTGTTATAATAAAGTTAGTTAAGTTTTCTAAGGTTCTTTTGGTACAAAATTATTAATTTTTACATTAACATAAATGAAAAAAAAAAAAATTATATACCTTTTAAAAATACAAGAGAAAAAAAAAAAAAATTTTTTTTTTGAAAGGACTTAATTTTAAATGAGTTCTCGCTAATTGACCAATTTTACCTATTTTGGCAAAGATATATTGGAAAACTAATGCCTTTAAATACACAGCATCACAAGCCAGCACTATCCTAAACAATGTAAAAGTTATCATACTTAACTACCAGGTCC
>NC_069460.1:16453546-16488645 GCF_026875155.1 Cherax quadricarinatus | reverse complement strand
CCATTCAGCCCCCCAAAAAAATACATTTACAAAAGCACTTTAAAATAATACATAATTGTTTGAGTTGGGAGCTGTACGAAACTCGGGGTACCACTGTACGGAATAGTATTTTCAGACATTAATTTTTTCTTGTCACTTGTAGGTCTATATTGGAGTTCTCTTAATAATTTGTTATTATTTTCTTTGGGAAAGATGCTTAAAAAATATACTAAAAATTTTAGGTTGATGTACTGGAGTAAACAGCACTGCAGCTTATTACAAAAATTTGGGAAAAACCCGGGATTATCAACAGCTGGTCCGAGCCCATCATAACTTCCTGGTCTCTGTCTCAGCTCAGTGTTTTTTAACAACACCATGGTCAGCAACTCTCTGCAGCATTTCCCTCAAGCTGGTCCATAAGTTTTTTCCATTTTGGAATCTGTATTCAGTAATGAATCTAAAGATAGAAATGCTCCTCTTAGATCAGCTATTCCCCTTAATGTGCAGCCAGTTCTTAGTAGTGCAGAGCAAATCAAGAAGTTAAATGAAGCTTTTGGGAACGGGCAGCAGCCTATCTATTTTTTGTTTTGTCTAATTTTAAGACTTCATCAGGGATCACAATATACATCTCAGCTCATTATGAGAATTGACTAAATAAGTATTATAGTAACAATACAACTGTTAGAAGGTTCAAATCCCCTCTTGAATGCACTCTAAGAAAGATATTGTAAAATAACACACAAGTTTCAGATTTAAATTCCTTTGATTGGGGGGAAGGGTTGGGGTTTCCAGAAACCCAATGACGGGGACAACCCATGGTCTAGAGCAGCAGTGGGCAAACTAACGCCCGCGGGTTTGCATGCAGCCCGCGGGTGCATGCAGCCCGCCAAAGGTTTTTCATGCATCCTGCATCTCAGCACTCAAAAAGTTTCAAAATCTGAAAATTTTTTCAAAAAAAGACGTTTGTGTTGTTTTCAATAAACTTACATTTGTGAGCAGACTTTCTCTATGAAGAAAGTTCCCCTGCACTGAAAAATTTGCTCACCCCTGGTCTAGAGAAACCCTTTTGACTCTGGACCCAAAAAATATTACATTAAGCTTTAAAAATGGCTAAACACCTGTGTTTGCCTGAGTTCATGGTCATTCCCCTTAATCCAGATTTACAGCTGGAACTTCATGAAACATGTAAAACTTATAATTTATGAGATATTTTTTTATTTTTATTAACACATTGGCCGATTCCCCCCAAGGCAGGGTGGCCCGAAAAAGAAAAACTTTTACCATCATTCACTCCAACACTGTCTTGCCAGAAAGGGGGCTTTACACTACAGTTTTTAAACTGCAACATTAACACCCTCCTTCAGATGCAGGCATTGTACTTCCCATCTCCAGGACTCGAGTCCCGGGCCTGCCGGTTTCCCTGAATCCCTTCATAAATGTTACTTTGCTCACACTCCAACAGCACTCAAGTATTAAAAGCCATTTGTCTCCATTCATCCTATCAAACACGCTCACCCCATGCCCGTGGAAGTCCAAGCCCCCCGCACACAAAACCCCTTTACCCCCTCCCCCCAACCTTTCCTAGGGGCCCACCCCTACCCCGCGTCCTCCACACAGACTGATACACTCTTGAAGTCATTCTGTTTCGCTCCATTCTCTCTCATGTCCGAACCCCCTCAACAACCCTTCCTCACCTTCTGGACAACATTTTTGGCAATCCCGCACCTCCTCCTACTTCCAAACACATTATATTCACACCACACATTTCCCTCAACATGAAACTCCCTTTCCTCCCCGCCTTCTCCTCGCTGCAACATTCATCCCCATCCTTCACACCCATAAAGAGCGCGGAAAACTATACTCTCTTTCATTCCTCTCTTTGCCTCCAAGGAAAAAGTTCTTTGTCTCCACGGGACTCCAAAAGTGCACCGCCCTTCCCCCTTTTTCCCCCCATCAATTTATAAATTCACTCATCTTTCATAGACCCACCCGCTGCCCACGTCCACCCCCCCAAATTTTTTGAAACATTCACCCCCCCCAAAGCTCTCTCCCCCAATCTGATATCCAATCTTTCATCACCAAATTCTTTTTGTTTTCAAAAACACTTTACTCTTTCCTGTTTTCATTTTTTTAATTTTTTTTTTTTGGCATCCCCTATTTAAAATTCTTTAAATACCCTTTGGGCAATTTTTTTGAATCCCCCAAGGTCAGTGTCATCACCCAAAGAGAAAAACGGTAAACAACCCCCATTTTTATTTTTGGGATTCTTTATTTTTTTAACTCCACGCCTTTTCCCAAAGGGACCCTCGCTTTTTACTTTCTTGCAACCCCCATCTAAAAATTATATTAAAAAAACCACGGGGGGACATCCCCAAATCCTTGTTTTAAGGCCTACTTTTACGGGGGAAAAAATTTCTCCTTTTTTCCTAAAAAACTCAAACTTGGCCTCATGTCCTTTTAAAAAAACTCTTCACTGGTTTCAGAAAAACCCCTTTCCCTATATTTTTACACCTGCAACATTTGCCCCTTTGGGCCCCCTATCCCCCTTTTCAAATGTTTTTTCCCAAATCCAAAAATTGCCAAAAAAAAAAACTTTTTTCCCTTATCAAAATAGGGTTACTTATATTTTTCACTGAAAACCTGGTCCCACACACCCCCTCCCTTTCCCCAAAAGGGCCCCCTTGTTAATCTGCTATCCTATTCTCCTCTTATTTTTAATTCTTTCAAAAATAACTCTACCTTTATATTTACCAGGTAAAAATAAAAAACAGATTTTTTTTTTTTTTTTTTTTTTTTTAAAAAGGGGCCCGTTTCCCCCCGAGGCGGGGGCCCCCCAAAAAAGAAAGAAAACAATTTTTTTCTTTTTCTTTTTATTTAATCTTTACGGAAAAGGGGGGTTACTACCCCATTTTTCCCCGGGCCCTTTTTAATTTGTTTTTTCCCCAACACGCATGGCTTACGGGGGGGAAAAGATTTTTTTTCCATTTCCCCCATTTTTTAAAAAAGGAAAAGTAAAAAGGGAAAAAAACTATTAAGTTTAAAATAAAAAAAAAAACTCAGATGAGTGTGTATAAAAAAATGGGTCCCATGTATTTTGTATTTGTGCAAAAAGTGTAAGTAGAAGTAGCAAGACATCCCTGAAATTTTTGGGCATATTTTGGGAGGGGGAAAAAAAGAATCACCCAATCCTAACATCATGTAAAACAATCACGGCCCTTTCGTTTTACCCACTTGGAGGACGGTTAGTACCTCCCTGGATGGTTGCTGTCTACCCCCCTACTCCCTAAAATCAACGGATTTTTTTTTTTTTTTTTTTTTTTTTTTTTTTTTTTTTTTTTAAACCCAAGTGGGCCCGTCTCCCACGAGGCAGGGGGCCCCCAAAAAAAAGGAAAAAAAACCCCCAAAAAGGGAAAATACTTTCATAATCATTCAACACTTTTTACCAAACTCGCCATTTTTCACTGTTTTTGCAGAGGTGCTCAGAATAAAAACAGTCTGGGAAGAAACAATATAAAGTTTACAAAACATATCCCCCCAAAACCCCAATACCCCAAAACCCCTCCTTTAAAGTGCGGATTGTATTCCCATTTCCAGGATAAAAGTCCGATATATGAAAAAAACGGTTTCCCTAAAACCCCTTTCACTAAAAAATTACCCTGCTCAAAAACTCCAACAAATCGTCGGTCCCAATTTCCCTTTCGTCCCCATTCATCCTATCAACCCCGCTCCGCACGTTGCTAAAGGGCCCAAACCCCCTTTTACCCACAAAACCCTTTTACCCCCTCTCTCCAACCCTTTCGGGACGCCCCCTTTACCCCCCCCTTCCCCTTCCCCCTATAGATTTATATGCTTTCCATGTCATTCTATTTTGATCCATTCTCCCCTAAATGCCCAAAAAAAACCACCCAAAAAACCCCTCTTCTCCCCCTTGACAAATTTACTTTTTTTAAACTCACACCTTCCCCAAAATTTTCCCCACTCCAAAATTTTCTGCAAAATTTATTTACCCCAAACCATTCCCCTTTTAAACAGGACATCTCCACTCCCCCCAACCCTTTCCCCCTCGCTGTTTGCATTTACCACCCAAGCTTCAAAACCCATATAAGTGTTGGTATTTACTTTACTTTCATAAAATTCCCTTCTTTCCCTCCATAGATAACTTTTTTTTAAAACTCCACATATACCCAACCACCACCACCTTTTTTCTCTCATAAATTTTCAAAGTTTAACCCTTCCCCTTAAAAAAATCCACCCGCCGACACGTCAACTCCCAAGTATCAAAAAACTTTTCACTTCTTCCATACCCCTTTCCCCCCAAATTTTGATACCCAATTTTTTCTTTTTTTAAAAATTTCATTTGACACCCTATCCCCTTAAATTTTTTCTAGGTTCACTTTAAATTTCTCCCTTTACCCCACTTTCCCCAAAAAACTCACCCACAAAACCTTTGAAATTTTTTCTTTAGAATCTCCCTAAGCCCAGTTTTCATCAGCAAAAGTAACTGTTTTAAATTTCCCCATTTTGAATTTGTTTCCCCCCAAAATTTAATCCCACCCCTCCCCAAACCCCTGCATTTATTTCCCTTTTAAAAAACCCCAATTTTTTAAAATAATTAAAAACCTTTGGTGAACATTACACATCCCCTGTTTTTAGGGCCTTCTTTTACCGGGGAAATTGTCTCCCTTCTTCTACACACCCTAACCTGAGCCCCCACTATCCACATAAAACTCTTTCGATTTTTTTAATTTCCACCTATTCCCCTATACTTGGGAACCCCTTTTGCCACATTGCTCCTCTATCCCCTCTATTTATATGCCTTTTTTAAAAACCCTAAATGGGAATAAAAAAATTCCCCTTTTTTTATCTAAAAAGGGTTTACATATAGGTTCAAAGTAAACCCTGATTACAAAATCCCCTTTCCCACTCTAAAAAACCCCCTTGGGTCAAAACCCCAATTTTCCCCCACATTTTGTCTTACCCCCAATTCTTTTTAAATATAACCATACCGACACTTTTTCCCGGATACTCAGTAAGCTTATTTTTCTAAATTTTTTTCAAATTTTTTGTCCCCTTTTTTTTCCCCTTTATAAAAAGGGCTATACATGCTCCCCTTGGGCCCAAACCCCAGGTACCTTCCCCTCTTTCAAAAATTTTTTAAAAAAAAAGTTCCAACCACTCCAACACTATATCCCCCCCTTTCTTTTAACATTTCTGTATGATCCCCTCCCGTTCCGTTTCTTTTTCCCCCTTTCTTTTTTGTAATGCCTCCGTTTCCCCCCCATAAATTACATTTTTTGCTTTCTTTTACTCCTTTAAAAATGGTTTACCTCCCTGACCGTGCATGAAATTACTGCCTCTGTTTTTTTTCCCTTAAAAATTTAAAAGTTCCTTTAAAATTTTTCTCCGCCCCCTTAAACCCCAAAACCCCATCTCCCCCCCCTTTACTAAACCCCTACTCTGTTTTTAACTGACAAATCCTTTTTTCCCCGGCTTTCTTTAAATTTTTTAACTCACCCCCCAAAAATTTTTTTTATTTTCTTTTAAAATTTCTTGAACCCGTGCCTCTCCCCCTTTTATCTGCTCTCCTTTTGCACTCTCTCACCACTCCTTTTTCCTTTTTTTTTCTCCCATATACTCTGCTTTTTCTTATAACACTTTGCTTTGTAAAAAAAACCCCTCATATGTACCTTTTTTCCCTTTTTTTCAAAACCCCCTTTTCTTCATCTTCCACCAATTTTCTCCTCTTTCCTCCTGCCCCACCCTCCTTTTAACCCCCAAAAATTCTGCCCCAAAATTTTAATACGGGATTTTTAAAACTATTCCAACCCCTCCTTTTTTCCCCCCCCACTATTTTTTCAAATAGGGCCCCCCTTTTTGCCATTAGTCGCTTATATCTACCCCCAAATTCTCCCCCCTTTTGGGTTTTTTTTTCTTTACCTCCCTCGACTTGTTTTTTGCCCCTTCCTCTTTTTCCCCTCTACCCTTTACTCTAAAACCCCTTTCAAAATAAATTGATCCGATATTTCAGTTTTCCCCCTATAAACATGTAAAAATCCTGGGGGCCCCCCTTTAAAACCCTTTTTTCCACCAATACATAAAAACTAAAAAAACTACTTTCATTTCGTGGGTTTCATCTTTCCTTTTATATTTTTTTTATCCTCTTTTTTTATAAAAAATGTATTCTTTTTACCAAAATTTTTTTCTCACTTTGCTAATTAAAAGGGTCCCCATTTACTTTTTCCCCCGGACCCCCCAAATTTACCTACTACTCCCTTTCCCTAACATTTTTTCCCACTTTTAGATTGAAATCCCCCAAACCCCCTTTCTCTCACATTGATTCAAACTCCCCCCGCATTCACTTTAACATTTCCCAAAATCTCTCTCTCTCCTTTTTTCACTTCTCTCTTCTCCAGGTGCATACACGCTTAAATTTTAAAAAAACTTTTTCACATCCCAAAACTTTATTTTTACTCCACATAACCTTGAATTTTTACTTTTTTAGTCCCCCTTTTTCCTTTCCTTGCTTACCCTTTAAAAATTATTGGGTACTCCTTCTTTTGCTCTAATCTATTTGAACCCCCGACCTAATCCCATTTATTCCTTCCACTGAAACTCTCCACCCCTTCTGCTTTTTTTCACTTAAAGCCGGACATCCGGTTCTTCAATTTCCCTAAAAATCCACAAACTTTTCTTTTTTAAATCTGCCCCAACATCCACGCCCCCATTTAGACTTTTCCCCCTTTGACAATTTTTTTTCCCTTTTTATTCTTTTTAGTTTAAACTTCCCGGGAAAAGGGGGTTTAAAAGCCCATTTTTTTCCCGGCCAAAATTTTTGTTGACTTTTACAAAAACGCATGGCTTACGGAGGAAAGATTCTTATTTCCCCTTCCCCCTGGATATTTAAAAAGGGAAAAAAAAAAAGACCCAAAAATATTAAGATAAAAACAAAAAAAACTCGATGAGTGTGTATAAAAAAAAATTTTACATGTATGTGTAGTGTGACCTAAATGTAAATAGAAGTAGAAGGCATGCCCGTTTTCTTTCATATTTATGAGACAGACAAAGACAAACAGCAATTCCCACCATCATTTTAAAACAAAACACAGGCTTCGTTTTACACTCCCCTTGGAGGCGGGGTACCCCCCGGGGGGGTTGTGTTACCAACCCACTAAAGACTTATCCCCCCATAATTTTTGCACTTATTTTGTTCCCCCCCTTTTCCTTTATACAAAAAGGGAAATATGGGATTTCTCTTGCCAATCCCTTGGTACCTTTCCCTCCCTTTCCCTCATTTATTTTTTAATTTTGCACCAACCACCCAAAATATTTTTTCCCCACCGCTTTTTTAAAAATTTTATCTTTTTCCCCTCCCAAACCCGGGTGCCTTACCCCCTTTTATTTACCCACTGCATCACAAACTTCTCCCACCTCACAACTGGCTCTTTCCCCACTCCCAAAGATGGTTTTTCCCCCTTGGGCCCCATTCTGAAAAAACACAGCTTCCCTATCTTCATCTCATTTTCCCAAATTTTTCAAAATATTCTTCCCATCTTCCAATAATTCTAAAACGGGTCCATTTTTAAATTAAAATTCCTCTCCTATTTTTAAAAATGACAAATCCATTTTTGTTTTTTTTTTCTAGGCTTTCCTTTTTAATTGTTAATTTTCACTCCCCCCTTTTTTTTTATTTTCAACAAAAATTTTTTGTAAAATTTTCACCCCCTCTTTTCATTTTTCTCTCTTTTTATATTGCTTTTACCACTCTCTTAACCTCTCTCTTTTTCTCCATTTTACTCTTCCCCCCTTGCTCACTTTACTTTGGTTTAAAAATTCTAAATTTCTAACTTTTTTTTCCCCTTTCTACTTCTTTTTCATATGAGTATTTTAAATTTTAAAAAATAAAGCATAAGGGTTTTAAAAAAATTCGGTTTTAAAAAACAGCCTCTCCTCATTACCAACATACTCGTTTACTGACAATCAGACTTACGGGGGGTTTTTCTGATAGTATGCATACCTAAAAAAATGTATATTAGGCGATTTCTCAATTCTGGTTTTTTACAATATTTCAGTACACTGCTGTATTTTTCATTGAAAAAAACACCAGAAATTTTTATAAATGGTGAAAAGGGGAAACTAACATTAAAAAAATTTTCAAAGCTTTTTGAACCAAAAAACCCCCTACAATTTTTTTATGGGTCCTCAATTTGAGACGAATTTTGGTTTTTCCAAATGGGGTTAAGAAGGGGAAACCCGTCGTTTTAAATGAGGAGGGGGTGTAAATTTTGCATCCTTTTTTGCATAGGTTTTCTTTCAAACCCAAAAACCTTTTTTTTCTTAATGTTACCCAAACATTGAACCTTATTAGAATTTTTTCTACCCTTTTTTTTTTAATAAATGTTTTAATAGAGTGGGAAATACATAAACCTTTTTGACTGAGATTTCCCGTGACAAAAGGGAAAAATGTGTGGACAGAGACCGGGCCATACATGGAGCACTATATCTTAAATGTTAATCATTTTAAAACCTTTTAGAGACACCTCCCCAAAGCAAAACCTTTACAGATATGACAAAACCTCATTTTAAAATTAGGATGTCTGGGGAAACTTGAGGTTGCATTTCATTTTGCTAAGGGCTAATTGGGTGAATGTCTTTATATAGATTGCAAAACCCCGTTTTGGACCCTTTTTTTTTTTTTTTGTGGTAATACGTTTTCAGTTTTTGAGGTTGTATTCCCTTTCTTTCTGTGTACCAAAAAATTTTATGAAAAATAATTGTAAAAAAACAAAAATGACTAATATTTTTTTCTAGTAAAATGTAAAATGTTTAGTGAGGCTGAGAAAAAGTTATTTTGGGCCTTTTGTAATCTTGTTTTTTTTAGGTTTCTGGGAAAAAACAAAATTACGGGATGGCTTTAGTGACAATTTAAAAAAAAACCCAAACAAGTGGCAAAACTGCATTACTGTTTTCAAAATAATGTTTTTTATTGGTTCATCAAGGGCAAGTTGGTTTTACCTGAAGGGGTTTGAATAATTAAAAGTGGTAAGCATGAAGGGAAAAGTAAAAAAATTGTAGTCTTGACAGAGAAATGTAGTTTTAAAAATTTTAAATTTCCCTTTTTTTGGAAAATAATATGTTTTTTGTCCCCCCGGGGGGTTTTTTTTTGTCTTTTTATACAGTATTGTTGTGGTTTTTTTTGTATTTTTTTGAAGGGAAAATTTAATTTTTAAGTTTTTGCCCAATCCCTCATATAAGTGCAAACAGTTATACTGTATAACATTCCTGTCCATTCCATTTACTTTATGTAATAAATTTCTGTAAAACCTATTCTTTAAAAATGTTCATATAAGAAAAATTAGTTGTAATCATTTGAACCTAGAAATGTTTAGTTTTTTAACCTTTTTATCTCCAGAAATTAGCCACAACTGAGCTTTCTTGGATTATCCTTAGTTATTAGCTCTCCAGTGTTAATAACCTAACTAAAGCCTTCTTCAAGGCCGATACAGTTTTTCTCAGTATTTCATCCATTGACCTTCAGATCTTCAAATGATTATGATTTAAAAATGTATTGTATCCTTGGGTACCTTTGAAGGGCTTCTAGATATCACTGCCCCAGTTCTTCATCAGACCTGGTAACAGCCTGATTAGTGAGACTTGCTGTCCTGAATTAGCCTCACAGGTTTAACATTTGCATGCCTCTCAGTCTTCTGAAGTCATTTTAAGGAGAGTGACAAAGTCCCTTCTGAAACATTATTTTCAAATAATTCTTATTTTTTTTTTTGTTGTTGTTGTTGTTAACTAAATTAAAACAATAACCAATTGCTTTCTCTAAAGAAGAATATTATATAAAGATAAGAATTATTTTAGTAAATTTAAACTAGAATACAAAAAAAATTGTTAGGTTTACCATATAATGGTAGTTTTTTTATAACTTTTTTTATCAACATGCTGGCCATCTCCCACTGAGGCAGGGTGACTTAACCCTTTTAGGGTCGGCAGGCCCTCTCCTAAACTTGTTCTCAGGGTCGGAAATTTTTCGAAAAAAAAAAAAATCATGAAATGATAGAGAAACTTTTCCTGATCATAATGACACCAAAAGTATGAAATTTGATGGAAAAGTTACGGAATTATGTTCTCGCAAAGTTAGCGGTCTCGACGATGTTTATGCATCGGTGATTTCGCCCACTTTGAGCCCTATTTTCTGCCAATTCCAATGTACCAGTTGACAAAAATTATAACTATTTCATTAGAACTCTATTTTTTCTATCGAATGAGTACAAGAAACCACCCATTTACCGATTTCAACTATCCAATAAAGTGGTCAGAAATTGGCAATTTTGCCAATTTCACAAATTTCAAAAGATGCCAATAGAAGATTTACTGTTATGCAGACTACTGCATTAGTGTAGAAATGGTATAAATAATATCAGCACACTTGTGAAAGAATATTAGACTCGCCAGTTGATGTGTATATGTGTATTGATGTGTATCTCTGGAAGCCACCTTTCGGATTCCGGGGGTGGTGGATATCCGGCCGCCCTCTCTTTTGTCCACCAAGGTAGCTCGGCAGATGTGAGGTTGCTATCCCGAATTGCTAGTTTACTGGCATGATGGGTAGGGTATGGCACGGGTTCCATGTTGCATCTACGCTACTTGTGGTGCTGAGGTCCTCTTGGGCGCGGAGGGAGATTTCTGGCCCTTTCATTCCTCCTAGGAACTATTCCTCCCCAGTCCCCCTTTTTTTTATTCTTTTTTTTATTTTTATTTTCTTTTCTTCTTTCTTTTTTTTTTCTTAAAAACAAAAAGAAAGAAATAACCTAACCATGGCAGCCCTAGTCCATGAACCTGATTCCCCCGGGCCCCTTCTTGATACCGCACCCTGTTCTGACCCCGCCTCGTCTTTGGACCACTCTTCGGACACTCCTCATGCCTCTATACCTCTTGCCGGTGCTGTTTCCTCACCCGCTTCAGGTACTGAGGTCTCGACTGACTCCTTTGATTTATCTGACCTCCGCTCTCCTTTGACTATGCTTCTGGCCTCTCCCTCTACGGTGCAGCAATTTTCGAATCGCCGGCCCGTTCCGCGTCGGACCAATTCTGGTCCCACACCTAAACGCCAATGACAGTTACCTGCTGATGATACTTCTCCACCTTCTCGTTCTTCTCAGAAAAGATCAACACGTCCTGCACTCCCTTTCCACGCTCAGTTTCAGACTGCACAATGGTCTAAATTCTTCACTTTACGACTGACTTCCTCTACCGCCTATCTTTCCGACCACAGTATTGGCAAGGCACTCCTACGCCATGTTGGTAAAGATATTTTTTTCGTGCTCTTAAGAGCGGTATGCGCATCATCACTGTACAGAATGCTACCCAAGCTCATGATCTTTCTCTTCTTTCCCATATAGATACTGTTCCTGTCACTATTGAAAAACATCATTCCCTCAATTCTTGTAGTGGTACCGTCATTCTGCCCCATACCATAGTTCAACAAAATTTCCAGACATGTGGCAATGACATTTTTGAACAGCTGGAACTCCAAGATCTCCCAATCCTCAAGGTAGACACTTATGTTCTTCCTGCCCGCAGGCGGAGACGATACCCTAGCAATGTGGCTCATTTAACTTTTGACAGCCGTGAACTCCCATCCTCAGTTTATGTGGCAGGACATCGGTTACAAGTTCGAAAGGTGATCCCTACACCGCAGCAGTGTAGAAATTGCTGGCGATTTGGCCATCCAGCTAAATATTGCAGATCCATAGCCGAATGCCCAGTCTGTGGTGCCGATGACCATTCTAATACGTCTTGCAATCGACCTCGCTCTTGCCTTATTTGTCATGAGGCTCACCCTTCGTACTCTCGCCGTTGCCAAGTCTACTTAAATGAGCGGGAAATCCGTTACCTCAAAGAGGCAGAATGTCTCCCTTATGCCATGGCAGTTTCTCATGTCCGCCTCCGAGGGAGACTACCTCGTGTTTCTTATTCCCGTGTTTCAAAACGTCCCCCCACTTCTGGGGTCCCATCTTCTGCAGCCTCCTCTGTGGTTACCTCTCCCATAGTCACTCCTGTATCTAATTCTTTTGCTGTCCTAGGCTCAGACGTCCCTACTTCAACGCCTCAGTCTGTTCATGCTTCTTTGTGCTCTCCCTCACAAGCCTCAGTATCGACGAGACCTCGTACGACACCTCCTCCCAATCGTCCCTCTACTTCTCAGAAGTCAAAAAAAGGTCCTTTAACCCCTCCTTCCCTACTTCCACCTCCTCATTTTACCTTCCCTGTCTCTGTACCGGATTCTTCCCCTCTCTCTGGCTCTGTTACAAGTGTAGAGGTTCACCCTCCTCCTCGTACTATACCTACCTCCCCTGTTCCCTCCCAGGTTTCTTCCTCTTCTGCCTCCTTCCACGCTTCTTCTCCAGTTCCCTCCACCCTTTCGCCCCCCCTACCTTGGTACAGTCCATTACCGTTCCAATCTTTACTCATCCTCCCCCTACCATCTCCAATATTGTCTCCCATATGGCGTCTCTGAAATCCGAAACACTTGAAGCAATCTCTGAATATATTGCAGAGACCAAACCATCAATGGACACTGATCCACCCTCTGTTCCTTCTCTCTCCTCTCCTCCATCTGCGCAACTCCTTTCTTCACAGCGCACCGTTCCTTCGCTGCTTGAACGTTTTCAGCTGCCTCCGCATGTGGACTTTTCTAACCCCTCTAGTCCGTAGGAACCCTTACCTGTGGATTTCGAGTATCTTTATCATTGCCAATCATGGCCTATTTACAGTGGAATATACGCGGCCTCAGGGGTAATCGGGGTGAGCTTCAGATGTTACTCTCCCAGTTTTCCCCTGTTGGTGTTTGCTTACAGGAACCAAAATTACACTCTGCTGTTATCTCTCCCATCTCAGGCTATAATTTATTGTATTCGTCAGATCCTTTTCCTGATGGGACCTTTAATGAAAGTGCCCTTCTTCTACGCAATGATATTCCGTACCATCAGCTATTTGTTCGTACTTCGCTGCATTACACAGCAGCCCGTATCCACTTGCATAGGTGGTATACGCTCTGTTCTTTATATCTCTCTCCTTCTATGGCATTATCTATTCCGGATATTGCCTTTCTTGTTTCGTCATTACCGCCACCGATTCTGTTACTTGGCGATTTTAATGCCCATCATTTCCTCTGGGGGGGTCTCACTATGCTTCCCGTGGCATTCAGTTAGAGGCTTTTCTTGCCACCCACCCCCTCCATGTTTTAAATACAGGTACTCACACCCATTTCGATCCTCGGACTCACACTCTCTCTTGCATCGATCTCTCAGTCTGCTCTTCCTCCGCCGCATTAGACTTCACTTGGTCTGTTCTCCCGGACTTACATGACAGCGATCATTTCCCAATCATTCTTACTTCCCCTTCATATTCACCACCTCTTCGCATCCCACGCTGGCAATTTGATCAGGCAAATTGGAACCTTTACTCACACCTAACTGTTTTTAGAGAGGTTCCTTCTTCGTCCTCCATTGATGAGCTTTTACACATCTTCTCGTCCTCCGTTTTAACCGCCGCTTCTAATTGTATACCCCAAACTTCGGGCAGGCATTCTCAGAAATGCGTGCCTTGGTGGTCTCCTGCTTGTGCTCGTGCAGTACGTTTGAAACGCGCTGCATGGGGCAGGTACCGGTACAGTAGAACCATGGAGAGACTTCTTGATTTTAAGCAGAAGCGTGCGCTCGCTCGCCGTGTCATCCGTGATGCTAAACGCACTTGCTGGCGAGATTATGTCTCCACCATCACCTCTGCTTCCTCTATGAGTGCAGTCTGGAAAAAAGTACGAAAACTGAGTGGTAAATATTCTCCTGACCCGGCTCCTGTTCTGCGGGTTGCTGGTGTTGATATAGCAAACCCACTAGATGTTGCCAATGAAATTGGCAATCATCTGGTCCGTATTTCTCAGGGACTCCATCTATGCCCCTCGTTTCTTTCCTCAAAGTCTGCCAGAGAGTTACCACCCTTGGACTTTTCTTCTCTCAGAGAAGAACAGTATAATGTGCCTTTTACACTTCAAGAACTAGAGGCAATGCTCTCAGCTTGCCGATCATCGGCAGCTGGGCCCAACGACATTCACATTCGTATGCTACAACATTTACATCAGTCAGCCCTTGCAGTCCTATTACACCTTTACAATCTTATTTGGTCACAAGGAGTTCTTCCACAGCTGTGGAAATCTGCCATTGTTCTCCCTTTCCGTAAACCAGGCACTACGGGACATGAAGCCTCCCACTATCGTCCCATTGCTCTTACCAGTGCAGTTTGCAAAGTGATGGAACGCCTGGTAAATAGACGTTTAGTGTGGTATTTAGAGACACACAACAGTCTCTCCACTCGTCAATATGGCTTTCGTAAGGGACGTTCTACCATAGACCCCTTACTACGCTTGGATACATATGTTTGTAATGCCTTTGCTAATAACCACTCGGTTATTGCCATATTTTTTGACCTTGAGAAGGCATATGACACAACTTGGAGGTATAATATTTTAGCCCAAGCCCACTCCGTAGGCCTTCGAGGCAATCTACCATCCTTCCTTAAGAACTTTTTAACTGACAGGCATTTCCGTGTTCGGGTTAATAATGTGCTTTCCCCGGACTTTATCCAAGCTGAAGGTGTCCCCCAGGGATGTGTTCTTCCATCACATATTTGGTCATCACTCTATGTTGATGACTTCGCTATTGCCTGTGCAGGCGCTGACTGTCACTTCATTACAGCTTCTCTCCAGCATGCGGTCGACCGTGTTTCCAATTGGGCCACCGCACATGGGTTTAAATTTTCCAGCACTAAAACCCACCAAATTACTTTCACTAGACGCTCGGTCATCTCCAATCATCCTTTGTACCTCTATGGCTCCCGTATCCCTGAACGTGATACAGTCAAGTTTCGGGGCCTCCTCTTTGACCGTAGGTTATCCTGGAAACCTCACATTACCTCTCTGAAGGCAACTTGTCACAGCTGGCTGAACCTTCTTAAAACCCTTGCTCATCTTTCATGGGGAGCTGATCGTCGAACCCTCCTTCGCCTACATTCCACCCTCATTTTATCGAAACTTGATTATGGTGACCAGATCTATTCAGCGGCATCTCCTGCTACTTTCTGTAGCCTTAACCCCATTCATCACCAAGGATTACGTTTATGCCTTGGTGCTTTTCACTCTTCCCCTGTCGAGAGCCTCTTGCAGAAGCAAACGTTCCATCCTTATCCGATCCCCGTGATGCCCATTGCCTTCGCTACTATGTACGCTCTCATGATCTCCGCAATCCTTCCATTTTAGAAGGGTCACTGATATAGTAGACATTATTTGTTCGCCGCCCCTGTTTACTCCGTCCCTTCCCTCTCTTTGCCTTCATTCGCTCTTGTCTTCTCTTAAATTTACACCTTTCTATGTTCATGTAGCATCTCACTTTTCCCTACCCCCGTGGGAAGTTCTAGCTGTTCGAGTCTGTTCTTTCCTCTCCCTTGCTCGAAAGCCCAACTGTCTACGGTCGCTTACCGCTCTCTTTTTCTTGACCACTTCCACTCTCATTCTCATGCCATTGCTGTGTACACAATGGCTCTAAGTCTTCTGACAGCGTAGGATTCGCAGCAGTGTTTCCGGACAGCTTTCGTACGAGGGCATTTACTATCTTTGGCTAGTATTTTTACTGCTTGAATAGGTATGCCATCCTGGCAGCACTTATCCGTTATTTCAGCAATCTTATGCCTGTGTCATCATTTTGGTAGTCATCAGACACCCTTAGTCTTTACAAGTGCTATACAGAAATTTGAAACAACCTCGCCCTTTAAGTCCTCTCCGTAATCCAACTTTAGCTACGCTGCAATCTTTACCAAGCCATAAAGATATGTTTTTTGTTGGGTCCCTGGTCATGTAGACGTAACATGCAATGAACAATAGCAACACTGCTGCGTGGTCAAGTACATGACCTACCAGTTTCATATAGAGATATTCCATTTAGCGGACTATTTTGCTGCAAATATTCTTCCAACCATTCACACACCGATTGCAACAACATTGGTCTACTATGCTCGGGCAACAAACATCAATCAATTAATCCGATTAGGTTACTGGCTCGTCTTGTTTTCAACCAAGAGTCGAAGGTTGTGGAGACTACTCATCTCACTCGCCCGTCGTCGCATTGGCCATACTCGTCATACTCATGGCTAATCTCATGGAGAGGCGCCCTGCTCCTCTCTGTGAGAATTGCCAAGCTCCATTATCAGTCACCTCATTCTGTTGGACTGCCCACTCTTTATCAACGAGCACGTCAGAATATTACGCGCCTCCGTTCGTCGTCTTGCTCCGCTGCGCTCTCTCTATAACATCCCATCTCGCGATGGACCCAACCTTTTCATTCCGGACTCTCTCATTTGACTTTTTTGACAACAACTGACCTTGCTTCACAAATTCTGATATCTTCAGCCCTTTCTACTTCAATCCTTGCTACCCTTACACCCTGAACATATCCCCTGACCCTCTTTCTATATTTTTATTTCCTTGTTAAACCAACTGATCTTCCCTCCTCCCCTTCTGTACCAATACCCTCGCTTCCTTCCCTACCCTGCACCTGTAAAGCCCCTTGTGGCTTAGCGCTTCTTTTTGATTATAATAATAATAATAAACCAAAAACACTGTTGGAGTTTTTTTTGAACCACACTATCACTGTGTGCTGCAGGATTTTTTATTATACTGTGCACACTGGACCATCATAGACCCATTCTTTTCATATGTAGGCCCACCAGCTTTCTCTTGCTACATTTGAAGGGTGCTAGAATTTATGCGTACTAGTACTGCACCAACCCTGGCGTGGCAAGCTATACTAGTACGGCACCACCCTGAAAGGTTATCAAGTTTGTGTACAGTTTTGATGTCACGGATGAACTAAGCTATCTAATATCCACATCAATAAATTTGATATGTATTGTTTTATATTTGGAGTTTGAACTGTCATTAATATACACACATCTTCTTCTTCCTTTCAAACACACCCGGCCATCATCCCACCTGAGTGGGGTGGCCCAAAAAGGAAAAACGAAAGTTTCTCCTTTTACATTAATAACATAATACAGGAAACGGGGTTACTAGCCCCGTTGCTCCCCAAGCATTTTAGTTGCATCTTGCAACACACACGCTTACAGGAGGAAAGAATTCCGTCCACTTCCCATGGATATAAGAGGAATAAACAAGAACTAGTAAGAAAAATAGAAGAAAACCCAGATAGGGTGCCGTATATAAAATATAGTGCTTTTACATGATGTGTAGTGAGATACCTAAGTTTAAGTAGAAGTACAAGATTTACCTAGCAACCTTGCATGTATAGTGACAAAAAATGGCCCCACACTCACAATCCTACTACCATCATGCAAAAACAATTACAGCTTTCGTTTTACACTCACGTTGGCAGGACGGTAGTACCTACCTGGCGGTTGCTGTCCACAACCTACTATTAGGATACACATAACATGAACTAAGTAAAATTATATTACAGCTCAAGAGATTGAAAATTGTGCGTGTGGACTAGTCAATGGTTCAAGTCAGACTGGAAATTGTCATTATAAGTTTGCCCCTTCTCCTTATGTGTGGGTTATTTGTGAATTATAGAGCAGTTTTCTACTATTTCTGTCAGTGGCATAGCACTAGATGTACATATTGTTAAATCAGTCACTGGCTGGGTTGAACCTTGCCGAACCATTCGTAACATATACATATTTCACGTTAATAATTTGTGAACTAATTACATACAATTGGATACCCCATAGCTTTTGAGTATTTAAGATAAATCATTCAATGAAATAATTGTAAGGCAGTTATAGATGTTTAGTATGGAAGGGCAGCAGAATATCAAAGCAATGCTTCAACTTATCTTACTGCTTACTGTCAATGAATTTCTTATGTCTGAATGATGATTTAATATTTTTTTCACCAGTTAACAAGAGATTAATATTTGCTTTGTTTGAAAATGTGTTATGGTCTTTTTAATGAATCTTGTATATATTTTGGATAAGTAACTGTGAAATCCAAATAAAACAATCTGTATGTATAAATATACCCTATATGTATTAAAATTCCTTATGAAGCCAGTTTACTTTTCCAAGGGGGAAAATTACATCCCTTTGATGACATAACTTCCTGCAACACAACCATAATACAATGCATCAAACCCACAACTTAACCAGCAACACAACCTACACAATCACCAACACACAACCACACTACACCTACAAGATAAGTACATTTTTGAAAAAAAAAACAAAAAAAAAAAAAACCCCCAACCCCCATGCATCACAACCACATACCACTTTTCAACCCAACCACACACACACCTGCAACACAGCCACCCTACATCTGCAACACACCCACCTAACACACCTGCATACACAACTACACTATCACTTGCAACTCAACACCTATCTTGTGAGGTGATCTGTAGTGTGCGATAGTACATGCCACGTTAGCTTCTGTTCTTGGCTAACTGATATTATGGATAGTTTGTTACCATCGACTTGGAACAACTGTATCTTCAAGTTAAGGCAGCAGAGTCAGAGAAAGCTATAATAGAAAGATTCGACAGCGAAAAGGAGTGTGTAAGATTATCCCCCGGCACAAGAAACACTGATTCCGTCAACAAGAAACGCGATCCTTGAACAATGAGTCAGGAACTCTGCGTTGTATGATTGAGGACCAAGAATTGGATGGTGGGTGGAACGAATGGGATGAAGCCTGTACCATTAATCTGCATTCCCATCAGACATATCTTGGAACTTGATTACAAAAGATCCACTGTATAAGGTGAATCTTCACATATGAATGATAGACTTGAGTGCCTTGTTGGATTCAGAGAACCTGAAGCAGATAAATTAGAGCCACATGCAACACTTGGTATCTATACTGAGGAAGCAGTTTTACCACACAGTAGCTTCATCAGTCCAGTAACAATTAACCCATAAAATGATTCAAGGACGTAAATCAAACGTTCACAGTGTGTAGCTCTCCAATGTCACTACAATTTTTTTTTTTTTACATTTGAAAGCATGTAAAAAAACATAAGATCTACATACAAGCAGTACGCACATGTATTTAGATCTACATTTGGACCAGTTTAAGGTTAAGAATAGTGTTTAAAATCAGAAAGGAGTTGAGGTAATCAGTCCTCAGCGCTGGAGACAATGTAAATCGGCCCTCAGCCTGGAGCAATTAAACAGTCCATCAATCTTAATAAGATACAACATAAATTGAAGACAGGGGCTCAAACTAGCAGACAGGAGAGTTGTGCAGCTCATAGGTGGTGTTCACCTAGACAAATCCATAGGTGAAGTAGGTCATGCCCATAGGTTAAGCAAGTGGTAGAATTTCCTTGTATCAAGATCCAAGATGTGCTGTGTCTGACAGGAAGTAGTTCATGTTTTCTGAAACCAACAAGTTGAATAAATTAAAAATGTCAACACGTGGGTATCTTTACTGAGAAACATTTTGCCACACACAATGCATAATCAGTCCAAAACAAATAATTTTAAATCAGCATGTAAGTGATTCCACTGAACCATTTAATCTACATTCCTGTCAGACCACAGCAACATCTTGGGATCGTGATACAGGAATCCTATGTTTTGCTAACCTATAGGCAGGAATGAAAAAAAAACCTTCTACCTGTGGATTTATTCAAGGAGATATTGCCTACAACTGCTATCACCTAACATGTCTGTAGATATATAAGCCACTTCTGTCGCACATATGCTGTATTCTTATAAGATTGATGACTGACTACATGTACCTCCAGGCTGAGGACTGATTACATCCTTCTTGAACTTCACCATTCTTATTTGTATGTGGATTGATTAAGTCAGTGTTGTGGTGATAACGTCTCCACAAAAAAAAGATACCCAAGTGTTGCACATATGTCGAATCTGTCAACCTCTCTTGAGAGACGTAGAATGAGAGAAACATCATTAAAAGTATATACATGTGGAAACTACAAATTTTGAATGTAGCGCTTTCGAACTCTTCAAAATCGACCGCGTTTTTTTAACCAACTTATGTCCCTATTATGAACTTGCCCCTTCTTTTGGAACCACTGGGTACTGGACTATCCGCCAGCCCACCCGCTCTGATCCTGCAATTCCCTGTGCAGGGCGCCGGAGCCAACCTTAGGCTTTGTTGATGCTGATGAACACTACCCTGCAGTCACATTCAAACATTTTACAATTAATTTCATTGTGTTTAGTGCTTGTGGGACTGTGAAAATAGGCAACCATGGCACAAAGAAACTTGCTATAGGTATCCCCCCTGTGGCAACGAAAAACAGAGAAACACCATAGATGTGAAGAAGGGAAATATATATCAGAAGTATGAGAGTGGCGTGCGACTTTTGAGCTTGCCAAGGATTTACGGAAAAATAGAGTCGACCAACACTGTCTGTCCTGGCTAAGAAAGAACAAATCAAGGAAGCTGTATGTTTGTGAGGTGTTGATAAGCCTTACCAAAAAAAGGACCACAGCAATCGCGCTCAGGATGAGAAAGTTATTTGCAGTGTTGAGATACAAGAAAAGAGATGCAGGTGACAGCTGTTTCAGAGACGATTATTTGAGAAAAGGCAAGGAGTTGCATGCCGATTCAAAGAATTAAGGAGATTTGTGCCCAGTGGAATGATGTCCAAATGTTTGTGGAACAGTACCATCCTGGAGCAAGCTGAAACAAGCATCTTGCAACAGCTCAGTGACAGAACCATGTCCCACTATTAAGGAAATATTAAGAGGCACCAAAACACAGACTGGGACAGTTTATTTGATGAGACAGGATCCATTGACACTCAGCGGACCTAAGTGGCATTAAAAAGACCCGAGCAGGGGGGAGGAGTAATTCCCGAGAGAGCGGCTTTGATACCTAAAGTCCTTATGGAGGGGGGAATCCCTTCCAAACGCTAACCCAACTCCCTCTTCTCCTACCTCCCAATCTCCAGACTGCCATCCACCAATCTTTCAATAAAGGTAAGTAAATGTTAATTTTATAATTTATTTAAATTTATCATAATTGTACACTATAGTGTTGTGTGTATGTAAAACTATAATGTAATACAATCTATAAAATGTATTTTTTTGTGAATATTTTGTGTTCTGTAACGATTAATTGTATTACCAATTCTTTCTTATGGGAGATATAACTCGGCCTTCAAACTTTTCGACTTTAGAAACTACTCTTCCTGGAAAAGGAATTAAGTTTGAAATTTGAGGTTCCCACAGTACAAGTAAGTGATAAAGTGGCATACAACTAAGTGATATTGTAATCAAGTAAAAAACAGAAATAATGGATTTAAATTAGATTAATTTGGAAAGGACATATGTAAGTAGTACTGGCTTATATCAAACCGAGTGTTGGTGTGTGGAACACTCTCAAGAGGGTAATAGAAGCTAAAATCCCCCCCTTGGGTAGCATTTAAAAGAGACTTGACAGGAGATGTGATTGATAACGTCTGGGTTTATTAGTACCTGGGTACTGAAGTGAATTCTTGATAGCTTTGGGAAAAGTTAGACAAGTAAGTGGGTGAGGGGTTGGTTAGAGATGGATTTCCCTAATATGGGCCCCAGTAGGCCTTCCTTCAGTATAATCCATCTTATGTTCATAGATAAATGCAAATCCTTAACTTGGGAATTTGTAAATAATCCCAGCAAAAAAATAGTATATTACTTGGCCGTACAGAATTAGAAAAGAACTGGAAGTAATGTAAAGCAACAACCTGAAGCCAAGACAGCAATGCCTAAGCCGTATGTAATAAGACAACATAATACTGATGGAATTTAAATCAAGAAGTATAAGCAACAGGATTCCAGAGGTTTTCTACAACTTGCTCTTTGTATCACTCTCTCTCCGGCCCTCTCTTCAATATCCCCTTATATTTCATCTGCATCTACCATCCCATCCCATCCCCACTTCCTTGGAGCCTTCCTGACAGTTTCAAAGCCTGCTCTTCTCTTCATCCATCCCCTAGTTCTCTTCAAATCCAACTTTGGTTTGCCCACATCTCTAGCAGAAATAAAGAAACAATTTTCTGCTGGCCTGGTCCAATGTTGATGTTCAGGGCAATGAACACGGCAGACACGGCTATGCAGTCAGCGTATCTTGGCCTTGTCATGTCAAGTAAGGTATTCCACATTCACCGAATTATTTTGCTGTAATCTCTAGCGCACCTTTACAATCGTTGCACAATATTAGTCTGATTTGAATCCATAATTAAATTATGGCTGTATAACCATCTTGTGGTTAGTGCTTAGTTTTGATTATATTAATACAGAGCCTCTCCCACATAGGCGACAACTCGTTTACTGATGACTCGGACTATGACGGCTCTCTGACCAGTAATGCATAGCTAAATATATATATAAGAGCTTATTCCACTTTTCTTTTATAGGCAAAACACGTTCACCTACTGTATAAACATTAAAAATATGCCAGAAAAGTTATAAATGGTGCAAAGTTGAATAAAAGCAATCATCAAAGATGGTTTGACACACAACCCCTACCTTTAATAGAATGCTCCTCACTAATGCCCTAATTTGTTTACTGACGTGGTCCTTAGAACGGAACTCCGTTGTTAGGTGAGGAGAGGCTGTCTAATAAATATTATATTCTGTCAGCCAAGTTAGGTTTCTGACCTCTCACTATCATACAGGGTTGGAGACAGACGCTTTCCCGTCTTCAACATCAAGCATCATGTCTCACTCATGGATCTAACTCACGGAGAGGAGCCCAGTTCAATCTCAGAATTGTCAGGTTCCATTTCCAGTTTGGCCATATTCCTATTGGAGCTAGTCCTGTTGTCAACAAGCCACACAGAATTAACCTCCAACTGTGTCACTGCTGTAACACTCTACCTTATCTTCCCTCCTGCTGACAGCCCCACCTTTGATACAGACTCCCTCTTACCTTTTTGGCAGCAACAGATTATTACATAGCGTTTGATTAAACTGCCGTTTGCACCCCTCCAACGCACTTACAAAACTCTACCTCCATTTTACTCTCCCAACCTGCACCACAAGTACACAGATAGACAACACAATAAGTGTCTTCAAGAAGGCACTGGACAAGGGGCCCCACCTAAAAGTCAGTTACCCAAAAAAAAACCCAAGCAGGTAATTTTTTTTTAATACTGTGCACACTGACATAGACCCATTCTTTCATATGTAGGCCCACCAGCTTTCTCTTGCTACATTTGAAGGTGCTAGAATTTATGCGTACTAGTACGGCACCAACCCTGGCGTGCAAGCTATACTAGTACGGCACCAACCCTGAAAGGGTTAACAAAGTTTGTGTACAGTATTGTGTCACGGATGACTAAGCTATCTAATATGCCACTTCATTAAATTTGATATGTTTGTTTATATTGGTTTGAACTGTCATTAATATACACACATCTTCTTTCTTCTTTCAACACACCGGCCATATCCCACCGAGGTGGGGTGGCCCAAAAGGAAAAACGAAAGTTTCTCCTTTTACATTTATTAATATATACAGGAGAAGGGGTTACTAGCCCCTTGCTCCCAGCATTTTAGTTGCATCTTGCAACACACACGGCTTACGGAGGAAGAATTCTGTTCCACTTCCCCATGGAGATAAGAGGAAATAAACAAGAACTAGTAAGAAAATAGAAGAAAACCCAGAGGGGTGTCGTATATATATATATGCTTGTACATGTATGTGTAGTGTGACCTAAGTGTAAGTAGAAGTAGCAAGATGTACCTGAAACCTTGCATGTTTGAGACAAAAAATGGACACCAGCAATCCTACCATCATGCAAAACAATTACAGGCTTTCGTTTTACACTCACTTGGCAGGACGGTAGTACCTCCCTGGGCGGTTGCTGTCTACCAACCTACTATCTAGGATACACATACATAGTACTAATAAATTATATTACAGCTCAAGAGATTGATATTGTGTGTGACTAGTCAATGGTTCAAGTCAGACTGAAATGTCATTATAAGTTTCCTTCTCCTATGTGTGGGTTATTTGTGTATTATAGATCAGTTTTCTACTATTTCTGTCAGTGGCATAGCACTATGATGTACATATTGTTAAATCAGTCACTGGCTGGGTTGAACCTTGACGAACCATTCGTATCAGTATACATATTTCACGTTAAAATTTGTGAACTAATTATACATTTGGATATCCCAGTAGCTTTTGAGTATTAAGGATAAATCATTCAATGAAATAATTGTAAGCAGTTATAGATGTTTAGATGGAAGGGCTAAGAATAGCTAAGCAATGCCTTCAACTTATCTTACTGCTTACTGTCTAATGAATTTCTTTTGTCTGAATGATGTTAATATTTTTTCACCAGTTATCAAGGATTAATATTTGCTTTGTTTGAAAATGTGTTATGTCTTTTTAATGATTCTGTATATAGTTGGATAAGTAACTGTGAAATCCAAATAAAAAAATCTGTATGTATTAATATTCCCTATATGTATTAATATTCCTTATGAAGCCAGTTTCTTTCCAAGGGGGGAAATTACAGTCCTTGATGACAGTATGCCTGCAACACAACCATAATACAATTGCATCACACCCACACTTAACCTGCAACACACCTACACTTCACCAACAACACAACCACACTACACCTACAAGAGAAGTACATTACACCTGCATCACAACCACACCACTTGCAACCCAACCACACTACACCTGCAACACAGCCACCCTACATCTGCAACACAACCACCCTACACCTGCACACAACTACACTACACTTGCAACTCAACAACACTATCTTGTGAGGTGATCTGTATTGTGTGAAGACATGCCAAGTTAGTTCTGTTCTTGGCTAACTGATATTATGATAGTGGTTTCCCTCGACTTGGAACAACTGTATCTTCAAGTTAAGGCAGAGTCAGAGAAAGCTAGAAGAGAAAGATTCAACAGCTGAAAAGGGTGTGTAAGGATTATCCCCGGCACAAGAACACTGATTCCCGCAACAAGAACGTCGATCCTTGGAACAAGGAGTCAGGAACAGCTGCGTTGATGATTGGACCAAGAATTGGATGGTGGTTGGAACGAATGGGATGAAGCTGTACCAGTTATCTGCATTCCCATCAGACATATCTTGGGATCTTGATACAATTGATCCACTGTATAAGGAATCTTCCATATGAAGATAGACTGAGTGCCTTGTGGGTTCAGAGAACCTGCAAGCTGATAAATTAGACACATGCAACACTTGGGTATCTTTACTGAGGAAGCATTTTACCACACAGTAGCTTCATCAGTCCAGTACAATTAACCCTTAAACTGTTCAAACGTAAATCTACGTTCACGTGTGTAGCTCTCCAAATGTAGATCTACTTTTTTTTTTACATTTGAAAGCATGTAAAAAAAACATAGATCTACATCAGAGCAGTACGCACATGAACGTAGATCTACATTTGGACAGTTTAAGGGTTAAGAATGTTGAAAATCAGAAGGAGTTTGAGGTAATCAGTCCCTCAGCCTGGAGACAATGTAATCGGCCCCTCAGCCTGGAGTCAATATAAACAGTCCATCAATCTTAATAAGAATACAACATAAATGTGAAGAAGGGGCTCAAACTGCAGACAGGAGAGGTGAAGCAGTCATAGGTGGTGTCACCTTAGACAAATCCATAGGTGGAAGTAGGTCATGCCCATAGGTTAAGCAAGTGTAGAATTCCTTGTATCAAGATCCCAAGATGTTGCTGTGTCTGACAGGAATGTAGATCGATGTTTCTGAGAACCAACAAGTTGATAAATTAGAAATGTGCAACACTTGGGTATCTTTACTGTGAAAACATTTTGCCACACAGTGGCATAATCAGTCCAATACAAAGAATTTATCAGCATGTTGATTCTCTGAACCATTTATCTACATTCCTGTCAGACACAGCAACATCTTGGGATCGTGATACAGGGAATTCTATGTTTGCTTAACCTATAGGCATGACCTTCTACCTGTGGATTTATTCAAGGTGATATTGCCTACAACTGCTTCACCTTACATGTCTGTAGTATATAAGCCACTTCTTCGCACATATGCTGTATTCTTATAAAGATTGATGGACTGATTACATGGACTCCAGGCTGAGGGACTGATTACATCCTTCTGATCTTCACCATTCTTCTTTGTATTGGATTGATGAAGTCAGTGTGTGGTGAAACGTTTCCACAAAAAAAGATACCCAAGTGTTGCACATATGTCGAATCTGTCAACTCTCTTGAGAGACGTAGAATGAGAGGAAACATCATTAAAGTATATACAGTGGAACCTCAAATTTTGAATGTATCGCTTATCGAACTCTTCAAAAATCGACCGCTTTTTTTAACCAACTTTGTCCCTATTATTGAACTTGCCCCTTCTTTTGAACCACTGGGTACTGGACCTATCCGCCAGCCCGCTCTGTCCGCATCCCTGTGCAGGCGCCGTGAGCCAATCTGGCTTTGTTGATGCTTGAGTGAACACTAACCTGCAGTCTCATTCAAACATTTTACAATTAATTCATTGTGTTTAGTGCTTGTGGGACTGTGAAATAGGCTACCATGGGCCCAAAGAAACTTGCTAGTGGTACCCCTGTGGCAAAGAAAAAGAGAAACACCATAGATGTGAAGAAGGAAATAATACAGAAGTATGAGAGTGGTGTGCGACTTGTTGAGCTTGCCAGGATTTACGGGAAAAATAAGTCGACCATCACTTCTGTCCTGGCAAAGAAAGAACAAATCAAGGAAGCTGATGTTGTGAAAGGTGTTGATATGCTTACCAAAAAAGGACCACAGACAATCGATCAGGTTGAGAAGTTATTGCTGGTGTGGATCAAGGATAAAGAGATGGCAGGTGACAGTGTTTCAGAGACGATTATTTGTGAAAAGGCAAGGAAGTTGCATGCCGATTCAAAGATTAAGGAGATTTGTGCCAAGTGGAATGATGTCCAAATGTTTGTGGAGAAGTACCATCCTGAGCAAGCTGAAACAAGCCATCTTTGCAACAAGCTCAGTGACAGAACCATGTCCCACTTTAGGGAAATTTTAAAGAGGCACCAGAAACAGAGGACTGTGGACAGTTATTTTGTGAGACAGGGATCCAGTGACTCTCAAGCTGGTCCTAGTGGCATTAAAAGACAGAGAAAGGAAGTAATCCCAGAGAGGGCTTTGATACCTAAAGTCCTTATGGAGGGGGGATTCCTCTTCCAAACGCTAACCCCAACTCCCTCTCTCCTCCTCCCTATCTTCCAGATGCCATCACCAATCTTCAATAAAGGTAAGTAAAAATGTTATTTTATATGTTTATTTAAATTTATTAATAATTGTACACTATATGTGTTGTGTGTATGTAAAACTATAATGTAATACTATCTATAAAATGTATTTTTTTGTGAATATTTTTGTGTTTCTGTAACGGATTAATTGTATTACCATTATTTTCTTATGGGAGATATACTTCGCCTTTCAAACTTTTCGACTTTAGAACTAGCTCCTGGAAAAGATTAAGTTTGAAATTTGAGGTTCCACTGTACATGTAAGTGGATAATGGGCATAAACTAAGGTGATATTGTATCAAGTAAAAAACAGAAATAATGGATTTAAATTAGATTAATTTGGAAAGGACATAGGTAAGTATGTACTGGTTTTCAAACAGAGTTGTTGGTGTGTGGAACACTCTTCCAAGTAGGGTAATAGAAGCTAAAATCTTGGGTAGCTTTTAAAAGAGACTTGACAGATATGTGAGTGAGAAGGCTGGGTTTGATTAGTACCTGGGGTACTGAAGTGAATTCTTGGATAGCTTTGGGAAAAGGTTAGACAAGTAAGTGGGTGGGAAGGGTTGGTTTAGAGATGGATTTCCCTAATATGGGCCAGTAGGCCTGCTTCAGATTAATCCAGTCTTATGTTCATAGATAAATGCAAAGTCCTTAAGCTTGGGAATGTAAATAATCCCAGCATAGTATAGTACTTGGCCGTACAGAATGAGAAAAGGACTTGGAAGTAATGGTAAGCAACAACCTGAAGCCAAGACAGCAATGCCTAAGCGTATGTAATAAGACAAACATATTACTAGGATTTATATCAAGAAGTATAAGCAACAGGAGTTCCAGAGGTTGTTCTACAACTTGCTCTTTGTATTCACTCTCTCTCAGCCTCTCTTCAATATTCCCCTTATATGTTCATCTGGCATCTACCTTCCCTCCCATCCCCCCTTCCTTGGGAGCTTCTGACAGTTCAAGCCTGCTCTTCTTCTTCATCTCATCCCCTAGTTCTTCATATCCAACTTTGGTTGTGCCACATCTCTAGCAGAAATTAAGAAATCATTTTCTGCTGGGTCCCCTGGTCATGTTGATGTTCAGGGCAATGAACAGGCAGACACGGCTAAGCAGTCAGCTGTACTTGGCCTTGGCATTTCATGTAAGGGTATTCCATTCTCAGATGATTTTGCTGTAATCTCTAGCCACCTTTTCAATCGTTGGCAACAATATTTGTCTGATTTGATTCATAATAAATTATGCTGTATAACCCTTGTGGGTTTAGTGCTTAGTTTTGATTATATTAATACAGCCTCTCCTCACTTAGCGACATACTCGTTTACTGATGACTCGGACTTATGACGGGCTCTCTGACCAGTATGCATAGCTAAATATATATTAGAGCTGATTTTCCTCTTTTCTTTTTATTGCAATACACAGTTCACTACTGTATAAACATTTAAAAATATGCCAGAAATGTTATAAATGGTGCAAAGGTGACATAAAAGCAATATCAAAGATGGTTGACACAAACCCACTACCTTTATAGTATGCTCCTCACTTAATGACGAATTTGTTTACTGACGTGGTCTTAGGAACGGAACTCCGTTGTTAGGTGAGGAGAGGCTGTAATAAATTATATTCTGTCAAGCCAAGTTTAGGTTTCTGACCTTCTCACTATCAATACAGGGGTTGGGAGACTACGCTTTCCCGTCTTCACATCAAGCACATGTCTCACTCATGGATATCTCACGGAGAGGAGCCCAGTTCCACTCTCAGAATTGTCAGGTTCCATTTCCAGTTTGCCATATTCTATTGGACTGTCCTGTTTGTCAACAAGCACACAGAATTTACCTCCAACTGTGTCACTGCTGTAACACTCTTACCTTATCTTCCCTCCTGGCTGACAGCCCCACCTTTGATACAGACTCCCTCTTTGACTTTTTGGCAGCAACAGATTTATTACATAGCGTTTGATTATACTCCGTTTAGCACCCCTCAACGCCCTTACAAACTCTACCTCATTTTACTCTCCACCACAAGTACACTGAGAGACAACACAATAAGTGTCTTCAAGAAGGCACTGGACAAGCACCTAAAGTCAGTACCTGACCAGCCAGGCTGTGGTTTGTATGTCAGTTTGTGTGTGGCCAGCAGTAAGAGCCTGATTGATCAGACCCTGATCCACCACGAGGCCTGGTCTCAGACCAGGGGGTGTTGACCCCCAAAACCCCCTCCAGATATACCCTTGCTAGTCTCAGATCAAGCAGATTAAACCTTAAGCACACCCTACCCTGCAGCGATGTATGACCCTGGTTTGTTTAGCACTTAGTTTTGGCTATAACAATAATACAGCTCTACACGTCATTAGTAGAGCCTCACTTACATTATGCAACTCAGTTCTGGCTCCATACTACAAAATAGATATAAATTCATTAGAGAACATGCAGAGAAAATGACAAAATTAATCTATTGCATATGAAATCTTCCATAGAAAGAAGGGTTTAAAGTCCCTTAACCTACATTCTCTTGTAAGACGTAGAGTGAGGAAGACATATTTGAAATGTATAAGTGGAAGACAGGCATAACTAAAGAAGATATAAATAAGGTTCTGGGGATATCCTGTCATGTAGTCATGTGCAGCTGTTATGCATCCACAATAGCCAGTGCAAACGCCTTGGGTGAGCGTCCCACTAGTCAGTTGCAAGGTAGTCTCTAGCACTGACAGACTTACAGGTAGCTGGCAGGTCCATTTTCGTGTGGAAACTCATCTCAAGAGACAGGATTTGGTACTCGGTAAGCTTGAAGAAGCCAGTCTAAAGATAAAACTTTAAGCATCAGTTCCTCAGATCAGAGATCAAGTTTCTGGATCACGTACTCCTAGACGGGTAACGACTATATGACTTGTGGGTTTAGTGCTTAGTTTTGATTATAATAATCCTACACCAAAAACTGCTGATGTCGTAAGATCATTTATAGGCTTATCAGGTTTCTGTAGAGCTTTTATTATAAAATTTTCTTCTGTTGCAGCTCCTCTGAGTTCCTTAAGAAGGATGCTCCTTTCACTTGGACCTTCAGTCACGAAAGAGCATTCCAGACATTGAAAGGTAAGCTAACTTCTGATCATTTATTAACATTTCTAAATTTTTAAAAGACTCTATTTGACAGATGCTAGTCCAATCGGTATAGGTGCCGTAGTAGTGCAAAAGACTGATAACAAGTATATCCCAGTTGCATTTGCTAATTGAGTCTTAAGCAAAGCTGAACGAAATTAATTCTGTAATTAAGCATGATACATTAGCTACTGTTGGGCTTTAAAGCATTTCCGAGATATCTACCAGTACCCATTCCATATCTTGAAAGATTGTGCTCCACTGAGTTCCTACTGGACGATTAGCAAGTTGGTCTTTAACCATACAGGATTTAACCCCATTTTTGCACACTTGCTTGGCAAGTCGAATGTGGTTGCAGATGCCATGTCTCGCTACATTGGTGCAGCTGTAGTCGATCCTCCCCTCAAGGAAGGTTCCTTGATGTTGGTGAGGGGCTCTTGATTTAGGGAATTGGATCTGTGCTCCAGTTCCCCGAATTAAGCCTGAATGCCTCCACATCTTCCCCCCCCCACCAGGCGCTGTATAATCCTCCGGGTTTAGCGCTTCCTCCTGATTATAATAATAATATGTAGTCGATCCTTGATATAATGCAGAGGATGTTAAAATCCAACATGGTCTGGTGTAAATCGATTCCTGATGAAGGAAAATCGAACTGTGAAACCACTAGCTCCTGTTAGTGACTGTCATGAACCAAGATTTGTTGTATCGTGTAGCCAAACTTGGTACCCCTAGTTCCCAAGTTCACTAGTGAATGTTTCCCTGCAATTAATTGCACTCCCTGGTATGGATAGTTCTGTCCAACATGATAGGCTGAAATATTTTGGCCTCGTAAGGCAACATATATTTTGGAGTAAAGCTAAGAAATGTAAGTATTCATACAACATAAAGGTCATGTTTTGGTGAATCTAATCCCAGTTGGGTATACCCTATTACCAGCGAACCTTGGGAAAGAGTATCGCTTGACTTGTTGACTAATTTCCAACTTTCCCTCCAGGGCAATAAGCATTGATGTGCGATGGTAAATAATTTCACACGACACTGTTAGTACCTATTGCAGTTAAAACTACAGATGCAACAGCCAAAGTATTTAAAGGACGAATTATCTGCAGACATAATACTAAGTCCATTATAACAGATGATGGAGGTGAATTTTGTAACGAGATCCTTGAAAAGTGGTGTACCATCGTCCTTCACCATCCTGCTAGTAATGGTTTAGATGAAAAGACAAAGAAGTACGCGATGCTTTACAAGCAATATGGGATGAAGCAATTCTTGATGTGCAATTAATTCTGCATACAATGTCACTATAGGAGATTCTCCACATTATGCCTTGCATGCTGTAGATAAGCGCCACCCTACGAGTTGTACTCCAGTCCACGACCTAATTACATTAATGATGATTATGAAATGATTCGTACTTGTATCACACAAGGTACTTTCAGAAGACTCAAAGAAACACTTCGAAAGTCAACACCAGAATTTACAAGGTTACAAACGCTTGAGCAAACCCAACCAAAATTAAAGTCTGCTCGAGTCGTTAATTAACTTCAATAAGACATCTTCAATGCAAAAGCTTGACCAAAAGTTTGATGGCCCTTGTTGAGTTGTGAAACACGTAAGTGGTAATAAGTACAAAGTCAGAGAAATGAGCAGTGGTCAGTACAAAGAGTCACATTTAGAGTATATGAAATTAGTCTGTGACGATGTTGAAACTTCCGGCAGCCAGACAGTGGAGCCCAGCTTGACCATCTGACCCTTACCTTCTATCTCGACCCCCCCCCCCGACTGACACACGTCCCGACTGTCGTTACTCCTTGCGGACACGACAGGTAATGAGGATACTCAGGTGTCAGGCATTGAATTTGACCTCCCAAGATCAGATGTACACTGCATATGTAAATCTTACCCAAGCAAAGTTGAGGCTAAATGTCAAAGCCTTGTATAGATAGATAGTTATTTCAAGTTTTCAGCCCATTACTTTACCATCTTTAGTTTTCCCTTACTTTCCATCGGCTGTGTGTCATTTTGCATTGCTGAGTGAACTGTGTCACCTTAACATTATCGTGCCATACTGGTGTGGCATAATTTTACCTCCATCTGATGTAACTCATAATGTACATACCAAGTAAATTGACAAATGTAATTATTATTTTTTCAAGTTTCAGCACAATCAGGAACTTTCGACACCTGGTGCATTGTCCTTCGATACCTGTCCCCCTTCATATCGCCAACTTGCTCTGGAATAAATTTATAATTAACTATAATACATACCAGTAAATCAAGTAATTATAATTTATGTTGACTGATATTACACATAATAAAGATTATACCTCCACTGTAAATATACAATTGTATATATAATTATAATAAAATATATATACAGAAATTATGGTAAACATAATTTTATATATATATAATATAATAAATATTATATATATATATATATATATATATATATAATATATAATATATATATATATATATATATATATATATTATATACACACATTTATACAACAGAAGGAGAATATATCTTAATCATAACACTCACCAATTTGACTGGAGATTAATGTGTATCATACTCAGAAAACCTCACTGTCTATCTATGAAAATAACACTGCCCAGAGTTAAACATAACAGACTTATCTGAGGTTCCTGGAGCTGTCTTGTAAGGTCGCCTGATATCTCAAGTTATGCAGGAATGCACATCCAACAATTTAGGCTCCTATTTGAGAGGTGTCAGCTCAAATTTAACCTCTAGAGCATGAAAAATTCTTCCCATTACTAATGTCTGTTACTCAATTCAAAAACAAAAATGGCGACTGTCCTGTGCAGGCACAGCTTCCTGTTTTCTATGACAATTATTAAATACAGTATGGCCATCTATTTTTCATATAACTACTGTATTTCTGGAAAATATATACAGTTTTTCCACACTGCGGCCAGACGGAGTTCGTTGCTAAACGACTCAAATTGCTCATTTGGCAATGGTGGTGGACCTGGGTACATATAGGATCTGGCATCCACACGGCGACATATTACACAAGATTTAATCACCCCTTTTTACACTTTGCGTCCTTGCGGAATCCAGAAAGTTTCCCTAAATACAATTTAAGGTATCTTGTACCCCACCATTCATTACATTTTTATGAACATTCGAACAATTAAATTTGTTAGATGATGAGTTTTGGGCAGTAAGATAGGGTGTTTTAGCATAATCACCCAATTCAGCATTTTGTAACCTACCTCTGCACCTAATTACATTGTTTCTCTAAATACAGCCCCAATTTCTCTATTATAGAACCTTTCACAATTTTTCTTTCCATCATCAATTTAATCTCATTTCCATAGATTTCCTCCTGTACCCTCTTTATCCAATATTCAAGAGGATGTGAAAACTTATATGATATATTCATCTTGTTTAGAAATTTAAACACCAACTTAGTTACATTGATTAGTTTGGTTAAAGAGAATACCTATTTATATCAATGGCTAAGGGAGGACAAACTATTGGAGCGGTGGTCACAGTAATTTCAACAGGAGCAACATACGCCTTTGTACAGGCCAATTAGCTTTATTTACCAACCAGCTCGGTCCTTTAAACCATGATACAGAAATTAAAATTTAGCATAAGGTAAACCTCGAGACAAGAAATCAGCTGGATTCTCCTCATCAGGTATATGATTAAATTTTTAACATATGCTGACCCAAACTATTATACTTCCTTGCACTGATTAATTTCAGCGACTCTGTTTTTGTACGTACACAATTTTACTGTTTCCATTTCGAATCCATTGTAGGATACCTCATTATCAAACCAAATTAAAGTGTCACTAAATTTTTTTTATCTCATGCAACTTATTTCTTATATAATTAAACTAATTTGACACCTACATAAATGGTTGTTAATTCCCAACTGAGGGAAGGTACGTGATTTAATTGGAGACACTTTAGCCTTAGACATAACAAAAGAAATAACACTATTACATTGAAGGTAAGCAACTGCTCCATATGCCAATTTTGAAGCATCACAAAAAATGTGGAGTACAATTTTTCCCATTTGGATTGGCCACCTGGCATGGGAACTCCAACACTGGAATTTTTCATAATCACCAATTAATTTATCCCACCTGTTAATGAATTCCTCAGATAGTATTTCATCCCAAGCACATTTAAGTTTCCATGCTTCCTGTATTAATAATTTCCCTATTATAGTAAGGGGTGACACTAAACCTAGTGGATCAAAACATTTGGAAACTTCAGCAAGCAAAACTCTCTTAGTTAATTTATTGGGCATACTGTAATTATTAGGTTTTAACATTAACAAATCTCTCTCAGTATCCCAAGTTAATCCCAATACATTACTACATTTTGGCACTTCATCTCCAGGGAAATCTTTACTTATTTTGTCCTTTAATTTGGACGAATTACTATTCCATTCCTTCAGAGGCATATTTGCACTTTGCATTATTTTATTAGCCTCTCCATAAATCATTAACAGTTCCTCTATGGAAGAATTATACTGGGGTACGATTTCATGAGTAAGACACACAGTTATGGTATTTGTAGTTTCCTTTAGTCATGCATTATTATTACGAGGAATCCTACCATACATTACATGGCCTCCTGCAGTCTTCAAAAGGGTGACACCACATTTCTTTATCCTACCCTTTACAAAAGGGGGCAAATAGCACTACCTATCAAAAAATTTTTTGGGGGCCCACAGAAT